>JBBPDA010000132.1:20740151-20753010 GCA_037974385.1 Arnoldichthys spilopterus | reverse complement strand
ATGTTTATCAGTACATTACAGAAAATAATGAACTTTATCACAATATGCTAATTTTTTTAGAAGGACCTGTATATCACCCACAATTCAATTCAGTACAATTCACTGCTCTGGGTTTGTGATTCCAGGTTCTTAACATAAAAAGAGAGAGAACTGTAATTATGTATATTCATACTACTAATGAGAGTAGAGATAGGAGACAGAATGAGTAAAGTACATGAAACATTTCAGTTTGATTGATTGTTGCTGGGTGCGTGCAACCTTTGGTGCTCAAGCAGTGCATTTTTATTAGAGATAATAATTTGTAGAATGCCTGCCCTTTACAATGCTCATTTTGCATTGTAATATCTCAGTATTTCAAAGCCTTGTTACACCCCTGCCAACTTGTAGGGAGAGAGATCCCTCTGATGCTGCAGCTTGTGTTAGTCATCCCTAGTACTTCAACAGTAGTAATTTTCTGACCACAGGACTCTGTTGGTTGGATATATTTGGTTTGCTGATTATTTTTAGTCCAGCAGTGACAGTGAGTTGTTTAAAAAGTCTAGAATCACCACTGTGTTCCACTCATATCAGTGTTGCTGTTGTGCTGAAAATGTTCCACAATCGAAGTAATACCTGCTCAGTGGTGGTCCTGTGGAGGCTCTGACCTTTGAAGAATGAGGTAAAAAAAAAGGCTATAATACATAATACAGAGAAGCAGACGAAGTGCAATATGGTAAATTAATCTGTTTAACATACATAATGAGAATACATGCAAGACATACATGTGTACCTAATAAACTGGCCAGCTAAATTTATGTCAAGAGAAGTATAACTCAAGAAAATTTGACATTGTTGAACTATAGAGAAAGACATTTTGGGAGTGATATCATTTCTGGTTAAAGCGTTGGGGGAATTATTTACTCAGAACAGTTCGGAGTGGGTTGGTTGGAAATATCTCTGCTTATATCTGCTGTGATGTAAGTGTTACTACCTCTTCACATTAATGCCATAAATACCTAAAACTAAGCAGACTGGAACTCATTTGCAGTTAGTCTTTGGATTCAGCTTCTGTGGTGCAATGTATAACAACCATATTTATATGTGCTGGTTTGTGTGTTAAGTTACTTATAATTTAATGCAAATATCCTGTGATCTAATGTAAAGAATGCTTTTGTGGAATTGTTGGTTTATTTATCTTTTTGGAATATGAAATAAAAACTGAATAACCATTTGAGTCATAAAGAGATGAAAATCTTGAACTAGACTTAGAACTTATTTCTCCCATTATAAGAGCTCTCATGTAAAAACATGAAATAAAAGGTATTTTATTGCCTAATTCACTTTTTAAAATAAAAAATGGTCTTGTACTTCTGTGTCTCTTTTACTTTTTTTGACTACAAAACTGATTTTGTATCATTCAAATATGGCTGTAGAGATCAGTAAAATTTTGCAGAATCTGTAAAAATCTCATTTTGCAGCCCAAATCAGTGAGTTATTGTGCATAAAGTATCTAATTTTATTTAATCGCTGAAGCGATAGTCACACTTTATTATCACAAATAGTGACATAGGAAGTATGTATCTAAAATACTTCAGAGTTTTATTAAACCACAACCCACGCAGTTGCCTTTAAAGGAGAGTACACCATCAGCCAAATATGGGCATGCAGTTGCAAAGGATTTCAAGGAATGTCCAAGCACACCAGAACAGTCATTAGAGCCTCTGTTACTGCTCCTCTGAACAGACTCTACTGCTCCTTCTATTAAATGTATGTATTTTGCTTTATGCAAATATATACGAAGGGTGAGATGACTACAGCTGTATGCATATATACACAAAATCTTTTGTGAGCTGAGTTTTTTTTACCCTAGTGCATAGGCATGTCCAGGAGAAAGGTGAGGGGACTGACGCGAACCGGGCGGCAGGTAAGTGAAGACCCAGATCTTGACAACCTGCTGTCAAACCTTTCACCCGAAGAGATGGAGGAGCTGCAGAAGGAGGTGTCCACAGTTCCAGACCCTGACCCAAGTGAAATCATCATTGTGGACCAAACAGATTTAAAACAAAGCACAAGTAATAAAAAGGAGTCCAGTTCCAGCAGTCATGGCGATGAGTCCAGAATTTATTTGCAAAGGAACCTGTCCACTGAGGTATGAAAATTATGCAATGCTAAAAAGCTGCTGTTCTGAACTTTCGGCAGAATTGTTCACCTAAACTTGAAAGAATTGGTCATAGTAAATTTAAATGCCAACCCTCTTTTTAAGTGTTTGATAAGCAACTGAAGATGCTCCTTCTTATGCAACTTAAAACCTTGTATGGGAACTGCAACTTGGCTACAGATAGTATACTGTTACAGAACTTACATTGTGTCTTTGTGTAGTGATATTTTGGAGACATATATGTCATTTCTGTTTGCTGTCTGTTAAGAAAAGCAGGAGAAGGAAGAAAAGAAGGAACTTGAAAGAAAAGAGGCAGTCAGGAAAAGAGAAGACAGGATGAAAGGCCTTGTTTCCAAATTAGAGGACAAACAAAATCAGGTTGCAGAGAGCAAATCATGACAGACGGAAGGTAGATGAGAAAGAAAAAATGAAAAAACAACCATAGTTAGTGAAGTCCAACAAAAAAACTTACATTGTTTCTTTGTATAGTGACATTTTGGAGGCATATATGTCATTCCTGTTTCAGCAGTATTAGCCTTTACATCGATAGACAGGAAGATCTAATTTTCATAAAAGCTAAAACAAGCTGTTTTAAGCTGTCTGTTAAGTTCTTCAGAGGAAGTAAGGTCTCAGACTCTTCAGCTGGTTGATTGCTCCTCTGCACACTGCCTTTTAAGGTTACATCTGCCAAGGCTTGAGGCTTTGCACTGCAAAACAAACTGGCTCACAAATCAAGCACTTGATTTATGTCTTCTCTAAAAATTGGCTGACAGCATAATGTAATTACTAATAATCTGATTATCAGTGTACAAAATATTTCTCATTAGGTTTATGGTAATTAATGTGATCTGGGGGCGAATAATGTGAATACTGTAGGCTCACTTTAAATACAGAGAATAATGAAGACTACTAGAATATCACTGTGGTATTGTAGTTTTTGTTAACAGGATTTGATTTTGACATGATTTAAATTCAATATCAAAAGCTCAAAATGTTAAAAGGTCTGAAGATATGTAGTTACTTTGGCCTAATCCGAAATTTGTTATATATTAATCCATAATATTGCCTGCTTGTTTTCTTCTTAGGGTGAGCCTAGAAGGGAAAGTCGGAAGCAGGAGTATCTGAGAAAAATGGGACTGAGTCAGGAGAAGAATGTCCCCAGGACTAACAACAGGGTGGGAGGGCTTCAACGACAAACCAGTGTTTTCACACCCAGTGCTTCTTTTAAACAGGAGGAAAAAGAAGAGGACAGGCAAACAAAAACCAAAGATGAACCCAAAAATATAAAAGCAGGGCAATTTAACAGGGAAGAAGAAAGTGGGTGGAAAGATGATTTTAAAGTAAAAGAACAGAATGATTACAAGGTCATAGAAAGACAAGAGACAAAAGAAGGCAGCAGCAAGATGAAAGAGTTAATATCCAAGCTTCAAGAAAGAAAAGAGGATTCTAAAGAGAAGGACAGAAAAGAAGAGAGCCGGAAGAGGGAATCTGTTGACAGTAAGACAAGAGACCTGATCTCCAGGTTACAAGAAAAGCAGGAAAAGGAAGAAAAAAAGGAACTTGAAAGAAAAGAGGAAGTCAGGAAAAGAGAAGACAGGATGAAAGGCCTTGTTTCCAAATTAGAGGACAAACAAAATCAGGTTGCAGAGAGCAAAACAGATGACAGAAGGAAGGTAGATGAGAAAGAAAAAATGGACAAACAACCAGAGTTAGTGAAGTCCAACAAAAAAGATAATAAAGTAAAATCACATAATAGAAAAGATATTTATAGTATGGATAAAGAGAATGAGAAAGAAAAAAAGGATAAAGACATTTTTAAAACAACAGAGGTGCTAAAGAGCTCTGGTGACAGGGGAAAAGATGAGGCAAAAGAGCAAAATGTGGTCCAAAATGAACTACATGAGTCCAGGAAGGAAGAAGAAGCTGGAAACCGTGTGGCAGAAAAGAACACAATCATGAAGACTAAAGAACAGGAAGATGAAGAAGAGTCTGTTAGCATGTTTGCTGAAGATCTGGAAAGGGTCTGTTGCAATGACCCTGGTATGACTGAACTCAATCTCAATAACTCTGAGGTCATTAAAGTCAAAACTCTCATCCAGTTTGCTGAAGCGCTGAATAACAACAGTCACATTAAGACATTTGCCCTTGCTAATTGCCGTGCAGACGACCATGTAGCCTACGCTATTGCAGGCACATTACGCAACAACAAAGTCATCACTAGCATCAATCTGGATTCAAACCTTCTTACCAGCAAAGGCATCATGGCACTGGTTCAGGCTCTACAACACAATTCCACCCTCACTGAACTTCGTTTCCACAATCAGCGGCACATCTGTGGAGGCAAGACAGAGATGGAGATGACAAAGATTTTGAAAGAGAACACAACCCTCCTAAAGCTGGGGTACCACTTTGAGTTGGCTGGGCCACGTATGACCATGACCAACATCCTGAGTCACAACATGGACCGACAGAGGCAGAAGCGACTGCAAGAGCAGAAACTTGCCCAAGCCCAAGGTAACGGAGACAAAAAAGATTCACTCGGTGTCCCAAAGCCTGCCTTCAACAAAGGCTCTCCAAGAAGCTCACCAAGGCCATCCCCCTCTCCATCTCCTGTTCCATCTCCTAAGCTGACACCTAAGAAGAAACCTGGTGGTCCTCTGCCACCACCCCCACCAATTCTGGATGGTGACTTCCTAAAGAACTCCCTAACCCCTGTGTCTCAGAGAAAGCGTGATGACAGGACTGGAGGCCGAGGTGGAAGTCTAAATTCAAGGGACCAACTTTTGGCCTCCATAAGGGGTGCCAATGTTAAACAACTAAAAAAGGCAAAGAATTATAATTTCATTATAATTTATAATAATTGTTAAACATTCTAAAATAAATTTAGAGAATATATAGAAAGGTATAAGCATGGTGGCTACATGTTTGTTAAACATTACAAAAAGAGACAATTTCTAAGAAAATTGAGCTTTATTGGGGCATGACAGCATCTTAACATAAGACTAACATAACACTATGTTTCCTGGTGCTTTATTAATTATTTATTCATTATTAGTTACAATAACTTTATTTGAACAAATTTGCCTTTTTGCATCCAGAGGGTGCACAAATGTTATATAAATATGCTAACACAGTATTTTGTCTTTTTTCCAAAAAGGTTGAATTGCCAAAACTACTACAATAAGCAGACAGAGAAGAAAGAAAGACAGGTAAAGACAGGCAAGAAAAAGAAGTCAGACATCTTATGGACATTGCATTGAGGACATCAGCATTTGGCATCAGTACACAGAGTCTGCTACTGCCGTGTCTTTTAAAAGACAGGCAAGGGTGTGAAAATGGTATAATTTTGTCGGATGCACAGCTTCAGCCCAGGATTCTCTTACAGTACTCTGGAATATGAAGGGGAACAAAGCCTGATGAAGTTGTTGGGCTAATAGGCTGATATTGCCAGCCTGCAATTTTGCCTTGCTTGTTATTTGCACTAGGTGGTATGAGGGAGAGTGTGTGGTACAGTATGTGTGTATGTTAGGAGTGTAACTATACACAAAATTCTGAATATGATACAAAACATGTCAGTACAGCAAAAACAAGAAATGCGTAAACATGTGACTGGTGTTAACTCTTTAATGGCCACAATGACAGGAATGAGATTTTTATTTCTTTGCACTTTGTATTAATTGCAAATGCAATAATGACAATAATGTTCACTTTTTTTTATTCAACTAACTTGTTTTTTTAAACATAGGCCTGTATCAAAACAGTTGAGGTTTCTACTTATCGTAAAACTCTATAAAACGTATTAGTAAAAATTTTAAATAATTTTGATTCTCTTAAAACTTCTCAGTGAAATCTGTGATAGGTCCTCATATGTGTGTTATTGCAATGTAACCACCTACAACTAGCATGCCTTTGAGGAAGCTCACTGAAAACGTCTACTAATTAAAGACACAATCCAGTGGATTTTATTTTCCATAAATGACTTTTGTCAAAAGGTAGTGATGGAACAATTAGGTTAAGTTCAGTGAATGTTTCAATACAAAAAAATAGGGACTCAAAATGTACTCGACCAAAAAAACAGAACACTAAAGGGTTAATCTTATTGCATACAAGTTCACTAGTCATTTGTAATATTACAATTATCAGATCTGCGATAAAAATTCTATAAAAATGTTTAGGCTGTGTGTGCACGTGTGTGCAAGTGTGTGTGTCTGTGTGTAAAAAATGTTTTAACTCTACATAGTTAGTTTTGGCTCAGATTAAGTTCTCAAAAAACATTGTCAGCATCTGCCATGCAGCCCTCTGACAAATGGGTATTGAAGTTATTACATACTTAGTGTATGTGTATGGAGACTTTGAAGTTGTGCAGTTGTAACAGATTTGGATGATCTTTTAACAGATGATTGTGTTGACAGTAAAAGGAGCATAGAATTGTTTGGAATTCTTTTAAATGGTATTCTAAATTATCAGGGAATTTAAAGGGAACTTTTAAGGAAGGGAAAGTTTTTTTATATACTATGGCCGACACACTATAAAAGAAGATCTGGAAAATACTGTAAATGTGGCTGGAGGTCACACTTAAAAATAAAGGCACCACAAAATGTTGTGATGTGACATGATTCCCTAAAGAGCTTTTTTTGTAAATAAGAGTAGAGAATCATGAAAATGTTAATGTAAAGGTTCTATACAATTTTTATTTCTTTTCTTTGAACCATTTATCCAATCTTTGATTTGGTTCTGCTTTTAACTTTGTTCCCCCAAATGTTGTAATGCAAACTATAGTTTAATAGTATAATTAATACTTTAACAGTTCTTCAAAGTATTGTTGACAGACAAAACATAACACTCATTTTACAGTTGACTCAGGATGAAAATGATTTTTAAAAAATAAAGATGTGATTTTATGTGTGAATGCCAAATACTACATTATTTAAGAATTATGTTTTTGGTAGAGTATCTTCACAGTATGGGAGTTTTGAAATTGGCAAATTTTTTTGCACTACCGCATATTTGAGCACCACTTCTCTCATGCTCTTATTGTTAGCTGGCCAGGTGGAAATATAATGCTATGTATAATTCTACCACATCAATAAATATTAATATTTTAATTTATCTCTCCAATTGAGAAACCACTGGTCTTCATTACTGAGTTCTGATATCTTAGGAAATCATTCCAATATTACAATAATGTAGTTAAAATAGAACTGGAATTTGCTGAGGTTTTGCATTCATAATATGTCTTGAAGATAATCCTAAACAATTAAAAAGGCCATATTTGACTTATCATCTGCTCTTGCTTGATGGTCAGCAGTTTACAACATAAGAACAGAGCACACAGAATAATAGATGAATGACTACCACTTATGATAAACACACAGTGTCAGATCCTAATAAGCACACACACAGCATAGTGAAAGGATTCATTGGTTCAGGTAAAGCAGATGTTGTAAATGCTGAAATGGTATCTTTTATTTTATAATGATGTAAATTCTGTTGGAGGTTTGACTGAACTGACTGGATTTCCTCACTGGACAATTACTAATAAATTTGCAAAGTCATAAAAATGTTAAATGTGCAACTGGCCTTTATGTAATCTCTTAATATTTGTTTTACATATTTTTGCAAAAATATATAAATCCCAACAATTCTGTAGTTATAATCCTAATGCATTCTTTCATTTCTGTGCAGCAGTTCTCACCCCACTTGTACTTTTGTGGCTGAATGCAATCAAATCATAATAGCAATGTTCCAACATCTAGAGCAGTGTTCCCCACATCCTGCAGAATTTCATGTTTTCTCTGCTCTTATACACCAACATAAACTCAGGAGACACTTGTTAATTAGTTGATTACTTGGAACAAATGTGTTGTCAGCATGGAAACCTTTAAAATAAGCAGAGTAAGCAGGCCTCCAGGACTAGGGTTGGGAACCATCTAAAGCTTTCCCAAAGAAGTTGAGGCTGTTATTCTATCAAAAAGGGAAAAACTCCTAGTAATACCCTTGATTTAAAAAAAAAAAGACTGGATGAGCAAGAACTAAAATCTGTGTACTCTTCACAATCTGATTAAAGGGGTAACATTTTAACATTTTAAACATAGATCCTAGGACAGCAGAGGTTGTGAAGTTGCAAGACCCTACAACTGCAGTGCAGTCCTAAAAATGTGAAGCATGATTTGAACAGCAGGCCAGTTTATATTTTATTTGCCCCTGCCTCACCCTCTGCACCCATGAAATGCCTATATTTGGTCATTCTTGATGTAGACTCATTGAGTCCGAGTCTGCAACTCATTCCTTCCTCCTTCCTAATAATGGGATGATGGCCAGCATTCTGTCTGTTTTTAAGCAATGACTAGAGAGTGAGTGAAAGAGAAAGTCTGGAATAAATGTACAACCTCTAGTCTGTTACTACTTTGGGATTTACATACTAATTTATAAATTTTCAGAATTTAGAGAGCTTTGGTTATGTATTTGTGTAAGCTAGCTTATAAAGCTATGCTGATGTTCAATAGTGAGATATTATTTTTAAATATTTATCTCACTGAACTGATATTACATGTTTTATTTAGGAAAAAAGCTACATGTCTCGCTGAAATAATCACTTCAACTCCCAGTGATTTCTGAAGAACTTCACCTAGCACATACTTCCTTCAAGATATTTCAAGAACTACCATATATTTTAAAACTTCCATTAACTTAACATTACTAAGCCAGCTCAGCACTCATCCCACTGAGTAAAGGAAGGGACAAAGGCCATTTTTGCTCCCTTGTACATCTGTGCACAGATTGCCGTAGCATTACCAGGGATTGAAGTTGCTATCTCCCAGTTACAAGGCCAGTACTTAGACAGTCACCAATATAGTCAAGTAAGTTTTCTATGGTTAAACAATGATTTCATACATGGAGCTGGAGATGAGAAATGATCAGGAATATTTTGTAGTGGGTGTTGGGGAGAAGGGAGGTGAGGTGGTGGTAATTAATTACTACAATCTATAAATAAAATTAAATTGTGACTTAAATGGAAGAGTAAAAGAAGAATTGACAGAAGAGTGAATGGGAAGGGAACAGACTATCAGATGTATAAATAAAGTTTTTAGATGGGCCAAACAAGCATGTTGGAGAAATTTTGCGCAATGATACTGAAAGACCTATACACCTATAGGAGAAGTTTGGGGAATGATAAAGAAAAGGTGAGGAGTTGGGAGATGGATGGGATTATGCCATTTTAGAATATGAGAAGGGATTAGCAGTTACTAATGGGCATAAAGCCAAAGTCCTGGCAAAATTGTACTTGAAAATCTAATTTAATGTTGGACAGCAGAAAAAGAAGGGAAAAAACATTCGGTCAATATCAGAGAGCATTAGGAAAACAGCAAAACAGTTGCAGTGTTGCAGATGAACCATTTACTTTGGAAGAGATGATTAGGGCAATTAATAAAGTGAGACCAACATTGCCAGGGAAAGACCAGGTAAGTTGTATCATGTTGAAGCATGACGATTCATCTTGATGCTCAATTAACATGGGCAGATTCTATAAAGACAACAGAGGAGAAAAGTGAAAAAGCATTCAATCTGATTAGATGCTTAAGAGCACGTTGTTCAGCATAAAAAATAAATTTATTTGGCTTTGAATAGATTGGTGTTTGATTATTGGAGCTTTGCATATGGGTCAGCAGCCTAACCTTTAAAGAAACTTAGACATGATACAGGCTCAAGCTTTGAGGTTGTGTTGTGTGGTCTTTAAAACATCACCTATTGTGCTGCTGTTGGGCTTAAGAAGAAAGAAATAGATGACAAACTACTAGGTTAATCTGCAGGGTCAAAACAACTTCCATGCTACCAGAAGGGTGCTGGAGGTATGCCAGGAACCTAATGAGTTTAAAGACGGTAGTTTGAGCAAAACAGGGAATATGGCAGCGGAAGAACTTAGTGTAGCCAACTTAAAAGTAAATTCTCTAAAGGTAAACCTGGAAAAAACCAACCTCCACCCAAGCTTGTGACACCTGATGTAGACTGGTATGTGTTGAATGCTAAGAGGACCAGTGAGGATGTAATGCATTTGGCTTGTATTTTCACGCAGCATGTCATTGAGACACTGTGAGTTTACACAAGTTTAAACAGACGGTAAAAAGCATTCTTAAACAGGAGTCACTGGTTTAGGGGTGATGATCCCAGAGACAGGGATAGGCATAATTAAGAGAACATCTGACAGAGTGAACATATAGAACAGATGGTGGCAGTGTAGCAGCACTAAAATGGGTGGTGGCAGCAAAGCAGAAGAAAGTGCTAATTTGCTCAGATTTAGCATTGCTTCTAGAAAGCTTGAGATTATTTGTAGCCGCCAAAATATTATATTTGAAACCCTTCAATCAGTTATCAAGATTCCAAATCAGAGGGGCTATGTCAAATGTATATGGGATTGGGTTTATGTAGGTGTGAGGGGGTATGACAGCAGATTAACTGGCGAAAAAGGCAATACAGAATAGAACTGTGGACATGAAAGTCTGTTAATACATCAAATGTGAAAGCAGAAACTTGGGAAAACTCAAAGGTGGCAAACATGCTGGGAAAATGAGGGCAAAGGAATGAAATTCAAAAGAATGTGAAAACATCTAGGGTGAACATTGGGGACAAGGAGGAAGAGATTGCATTGACAAGGCTAAGACTAGGTAGGCTAAAAAAAACCACTAAATTATTGTGTAAGCATTAGACTTGATGGTGTGACAAATGTCAGGTAGAAGAGTCAGTACAGCATCTTTTACTGCATTGTAGGAAGTATGAGGGTCACAGAGAAATAATAAAAAATAACTTGAGGGTTTTAAACGTGCAGTAAAGTGAAAAAAAAAATGCTATTGTGTATACCCGTAAAGGCACCATTTTAAAAAAAATTATATATTACTCTTCCATAAGATTTGAATAAAAAATTATTTTTTTTTTTGTTAGAGACTGAGGAAATATTAATGAGAAATTAAATTCGGGAGCAAAAGTTAAGTAATGTTTTGTATCTGGTCTACACTTTAGTGATGAAGGTGGTGGTAATGCACCAACTAGCCTAATAATAATAATAATAATAATAATAATAATACATTTAATTTGTAATGCAGTTTTCATTTGAAACAATCTCAAAGTGCTACATGGTAAAAACAACATTAAAAAGACAAGTTGACTGTTAAAACACATCTTAAAAACAACAACAAGCCCAGATAGTTAAGAGCTATAAGCTTGACTAAAAAGAAATGTTTTTAGTCCTTTTTTAAAAGTCTAAGTAGACTGTGGTGCCCTCAGATGATCAAGGAGGGCATTCCAAAGGCGTGGAGCAACAGAGCAAAAAGCCCGATCACCCATGGTACTCAGCCTAGTTCTAGGTGGGAGGAGACAAGTTTGAGTTCGTTGAGAAGAAGAAGAAGAAGAAGAAGAAGAAGAAGAAGAAGAAGAAGAATTGTGACAGATATGCACTCAAGAGGAAGAGGCTAAAACAAATGTAAAGTCTTCTTGCGTAAAGTGTAAAACCGTCATATAGGAGTTTATTAAAAAAATCTTAAAAGATACGGGATTGAAGGAGAGAATTTAAGAAAAAAATATATATATTTTAGTTCATTTGGTGGCGGTAATGCACCCTTAAGGCATGTCAACCGCCAAAAAAATGAAAGAAGAAGAAGAACGAGGCAAAGAAAAAGAAGAAGAACGTCATTTGGAATCCTCCCATTACTGATTGCGTCACCCGGTGCAGGAAAAGAACAAAATGGAGGAGTACGCGAGGGAGCCGTGGTAAGCCGGTTACAATAACTTATGTTGCCGTTTGCTGGTTTAAATGAACATTTTGATTGCAGTTTAACCGTCTAGATTAATGAAAATATTTGAACGTGTTGTCATAATGAATCGTATATCCTCATCATGTGTAGCAGTAGACTCGTGTTTGTTACTACCACGATGCCCTACTACCTTTGCTAACTTGACAAGCTGGATGACCTTGCCCTGTTCGCGCTCTCGGGGCTGAATATGGTTTAATGTGTTATCGTAGTGCCTCTAATGTGTAGGTGACTTGAGACTGGATAACTTTAAATCCTAATGGTCGATGTTATATTTGCGTCATATATTGAACAACGCAACGTCTTTGTTGACCGATCTTTGCTAATAACTTACAGATTGGTAGTTATGTTGGTGGCAGTGGTGAATAATTTAGCTTCGGTTCACGCCACAATTTTTTTTTCATTTATATCATTTTGTTTAAAATGCCAACATTTAGTTTGCGAAGACAAATATCGTTAAACGTTAGAAATAATGGATATATCTAGTTCCATCCTTAACGCCTATAGATAGTTACCGAATGAAGCCAGTTAGGTCTGTCTTTTCTGTTTAATTGATGATTTGTGTCTGTATTTACCGTTCCTGTCCTTTTCTTTTCAGCCCTTGGAGGATAGTGGACGACTGTGGCGGTGCATTCACAATGGGAGCCATAGGCGGGGGAATATTTCAGGCTGTCAAAGGCTTTAGAAATTCACCTGCTGTAAGTTCGACCTTTTTTATGAAGTAGAAGTGTCAAGATTTAAAGTATTTTCACACCCATTTGGGAGAATCACTGTCCAGTTTTACTAATGCATCAGTCCACATGGCAGTGGTAGGTCGCATTGTGTGTGTATATATACATATATGTGTATATGTGTGTGTGTATATGTGTGTGTGTGTATATGTGTGTGTGTATATGTGTGTGTGTGTATATGTGTGTGT
>JBBPDA010000132.1:20724767-20740051 GCA_037974385.1 Arnoldichthys spilopterus | reverse complement strand
TTGTGAGATAGGAATTTTGGGTTTTCATGAGCTGTATGCCAAAATCATCAATATTAAAAACAATAAAAGGCTTGAAGCACTTCAGTTGTGTGTAATGGATCTAAAATATATGAAAGTAAAAAAAAATTGCTAATTTTTTTAGAAGGACCTGTATATCCAGGGTCTTTGTCAGTCTTCATGTCCTTTTAAACCCTTAGCTCTTTTTAGAAATGGACAGCCACAGTGGCAAAGTGAAAAAAGTTTTATTGTGTTCTTCTTCCTCTCTCCATTTGTGAACCAGTGGTTGTAGTAAGATTAAACATTCTTAATCTGAAGCAGGCTGACCGCTTTCTTCTAGTGCATGTACATCATTGTGTCCCACCGTTTAACATTAAGAATTTAACATTTACATTTATTATTGTTTATTTTATTTACAGAGCTTAGGGCAGCCACAGGAATATTTCATCTAAACATATATTTTAATGACAGGTGCATTAATGTGAGAAGAATTTTGCTACATTTAAAAAAAAAACGTTTTGGTTTAAAATCTGAACATGGTCACACCTTTAATGCTCATTTTGTAGTGTTTGCTTACAGATACACTGAGAGCTGAAGGATCTGTCCACAGTATTGCAGTATTAAAGAAAAAAGTAGAAGCCCCAGCTAACCAGAAGCATGGCAGGATGGAGACCCGCCCCCCTCCTCCTCTTCCTCCTGGGATTGCTCTTCCTCTCTGATGCATCCATGTATCTCTCTGGTCAGCGGCTAAGATCTCGTTTACAGAGGGACCGACGCAATGTTCGGCCAAATATCATCCTCATTCTCACTGATGACCAAGACATAGAGCTTGGTAAGCTATGTCTATGTCAGCAACAAATAGGGACTGAAACGCAAGAAAAGCACCTACACTGGCTTTTGTCTAGAAAATGGCACTATTCCCATTCCATTCAGTGGTGTGGGTCAACCAGTGGATTCTTTTGTTCAGCATGCCAAACAGGCTGTTTTTCCTCGCAAAGAGGCCCTTGAGTGTTTTCATTGCTGGAGTGATGAAAAAATGGTCTTGCAACTTTTCTTTGTCCTGTTCCCATCACCATACTCCTTGGGGGTTTGACCATATTTATGGTCAAGCATCTGTTACATAGAACAATTAATCTAAAAAACATTAAGAGGAATTTATTAAGTGGGACCACACTCAAAGAAGATTTGTTTATTCTCTCTTTTTCTCTGCTTGCTCATTCCTGGCTTTGTATTCCTGTATGTATCTTTTTGCGCTTTTCTCCTTATCACTCTCTCTCTCAGGCTCCATGCTGGCCATGAACAAAACAAAGCATATAATGATGCAGGGAGGCACCCACTTCTCCAATGCATTTTCCACAACTCCCATGTGTTGTCCATCTCGATCCTCCATTCTAACTGGGAAATATGTGCACAACCACCACACCTACACCAACAATGAGAATTGTTCATCTCCTTCATGGCAGGCCCACCATGAGCCTCACACCTTTGCTGTTCACCTTAACAATTCAGGCTACAGAACTGGTCAGTATTCCATAATTGAGATCATTATTGCATGGCATTCAGTATGTATTTTATTAGATCCCACCTGATTTTACTTCCTTTCTGTATGTACTTTGTGTGAACTTTGAATTATTAATTCCTTTTCTTACAGCTTTCTTTGGAAAATATTTGAATGAATACAATGGTTCTTATATACCACCTGGCTGGAGAGAATGGGTAGCACTTGTAAAGAACTCTCGCTTCTACAATTATACTCTATGCAGGAATGGAGTCCGGGAGAAGCATGGCATGGAATACCTAAAGGTTGAGTATTTTTGTGCAATTTCTTTTCACTTTTTTAATTGGGTATTTCAAACAGTTTACTCTCTGTTTAGTTTTAAGTCTTTGTTGTGGTACCACTGCTTTCTTGCCCTCTCCACACTCATATGCAAAGGTGGACAATGTTATGCTCTAATACTTGAGTTACAGAAAAGATGCTTCTGGTCACTCAACTAAAGTGAAAGTTGCGGAGTCAAATTTTAAAACTACTTTTTGAAAATACTTAAGCAAAAAAATTTAATGTTCTTTTTAATGTCAGTGTGTTTTTATATTGTTTCCACAATACATTTACAGAACCGCATTACTCTGAAAGAAATCTACTGAATATATTGACCTCTGCTGTGTTTATGTGACTGTCTGAAAGGACTGGAGTCAGAAACATTAAGTGCACTACTTAACTATAAGCATCAGGAGTGTATTTACACAGGACCTGATGTTATTTTCTTAATGGTTTCCAAGCCAACTGTAATTCATGCAAGCCCATGCTCTGTCTTAACTGCAGCAATTGTAAGCTGTCTTTGCAGTGTTACACTCATATATACAATAATTGCTTAAATGAGCAGTTATTAAACAAATTAGCACAGGTGAACACAGCCAGAAATGATAAAGCCAGCAGGTGGTTTATGAAGATTTCTTGCCATGTAATTTCATACAACATATAAATAAATATAGTAAATGACTAAGTGTATAGGCCATAAAACAAATAAAACTGTAACTTCAACAAAAGTATAAAGCTTAACTCATGTTAGCTAGTATTACTGCATTGTCTCAGGTAAACCCCCTCAGAATGACATTAACACTCTCAAAGAGAAGTGTTAAAACCTTAAAAGGGACTCAGTTTGTAACATTACTCTTCCACTCATTACATAAGTTCTCACCAAGTGCCGGTAAGCCTATTGGACCCAGTTCACATTCTTTAGATGAGGTGCCGTGCCAAAATTAAAGTTGCGAGTGTTCCCATATATTTCACACATTTAGAGAACCATCAACTAGAACATAACTTACACTCCTACCAATCTACTCATGAGTGATTTATATTGGTGCTTGAATGCTATATAAAGCACAAATGATTCCCTGAGTAATGTGGGTTTAGGTATAGCATGAACTAGATCTGTGCAAGTAAGGGGTATTAAATCACTAGGTGGCATAAGGATTTTGAGGGGTTAAGAGCTATGAGGAGAGCTGAGGGGCAGTTTGCCTCTAGCATAAAAACCAGCTCCTGAATTAGGCACTCGTTTAGTTTGGGCCAGGCATTTTGAAAGGCTTCATTGTCATATCGTGCAGTCTAAAACTTTGAGAGCTGGGCAGACTACACACCTCTTCAAATTAAACAGCTTTTCACATGAAGAGAAGCATCTTTTGTCAATGAGACATTAAAAGAGTGACTTTCTTTTGATAAACTGAATAGGATCGTCGTTTACCACAAAGGGCCTTGGACAGGAAGTCTATTTAGTGCCAGGCTATCCTGAAGACCCTGGGTAAGAATAGAAAATTCCATGATAGGAGATGATGTCATATGGCTGATGGCTGATATGTTATTTCAACTTTTGATACTATGGTCATTGTCAGTGTACATGTACACTTTTGGGCTGCTTCCTGATTGTATGCTTTCATCTTTAGCTTTCTTTCTGCCCTTAGCCACTCAAATTCAAAGTCTAGCTTTCAGCAATATTTGCTGTTCTTCAGTGATCTCCTTTCATTTCTCTTCCTCTGGCTGGTTTCAAGAAGTCTTCCATACCCTTTTCTAATGTGTCAATGAGAGATCCTAACTGAATCTAAGGTATATTGGACATAAACTTTTGACATATTTTTCTGCATGCCTTAATTTTTCACTGGTCATACATGAAAAGGAGGCTGTTTTCATTTCTCTAGGCTTCTTCCTTTTTAAATGAAACTTCAGCTTCATGTTGAACATTGTCAAGTGGTCTCTCAAGCTCTACTAAAATTTAATGATCTTGTCAGTCATTCTGTTCCATGTCTACAGTGCAGTGCAAGAGGAATCTTTTATTGTGTCAGAGTATAAAACTTTCACCAGAAGGTGCATTATGTGCTAAGAGAGGTGTTGCATACTCAGCTGTCATTCTTCCAGCCTCTAAACAGTGGTCTAAAGGACTCAGTTACAGTCGATAACTGATAAGGTCACTGCAAATTTACATAGTTATAGGATGCAGAACCATTAGTAAACCTGGTTATGCAAGGAACTCAAGATAGACTTTTTTGGAAAAATGTGTTGTTTACATCTCATGTAAACCTCACTGTCTTGAAGTTTTTACATCCCATGTTGAAGTAAAAGTAAGATCAATTGCAACTACAAACACATAAGAACATCAGTGCAATATTGAGCCATTAAAATGTGGTTACTTTAAGTAAAAGTTTTAAATAGACTTTGCAGTTATTCAATGTGAATAGAAAACACTATGAAAATCCTTTTGCAAAGATCCCCTTTAGAAATCAGGTCACCAGGGCTCTTGTGGGTCTAGCTTATTGTAGCCACCCAGCCAGAAATTATAAAGCCAAGTAATGTTTTATGAAGATTTATTGTCACATGATTTCACAAACACATTTAACAGCTAACAGATAAATAAAAAAGAGAACAATAAAAATAACATTATTTTTAGGAATAAAGTATAGATTATGCACAATTTGGCAGCCAAATGAGAATAAAAACTATCATAACAATAACAAGACAATAAATCTTCACTTTAGTCTGCTTGTATACATTCTCATCTCACATTACATAAGTGAATAAATAGGTATGCATAAAGACACTTACATTTTTATTATTCTCACATTACATAACATGAAAATAAATGTGTTTGTGTGTGTGCAGTAAAACAACTACAACTGTACTTCAAAAAAGTATAAAACTTAACTCCTTTTCGCTTGGATTTCTAATATTCCATTACACTGTAACGTGCTGGTGGCTCGGTTTCAGAACAAAGACCACCCTCTGCTTGAATGTGCTATGGTTTGCACCACAGGCAGGGGAGGGGTGCACTGCAAAAAGAAAGAGATGAAAATACATTTCAGCTGGAATCAGTTTACTCCCACCACCTTCCACTGATGTAGGATGGAATGACAGCATGCAGGTATACTAACGTACACTGCTAGCTGTTAGCAGCAAGCTATGATGGGTCAGGATATGCTGGGGGCTGTCAGTAAGGGAAGGCTCTTTGGCTGAAGAGAAAGGGCAATTAACCTCTAGAAGCAGGCGTGGGGCATTATATGCTGAACCTGGCCGCATGCGGGAGCTTGCCAAAACCTGATGGGGCCCTTCCGTGCTGCTGTCTGGTTTGCCAGGGAACAAGAAGAAAGAGATCCCCTGCCTACCTGTAAAAATAGTCATTAATTGCCGGGCAGTGTTTGTCTGTGAGTGAGAGGCAGGCGCAGAGAGAAAGGACTCTTAACAGCAGGGTGCCCCCCTCCACTCTCCTTCAGGCTTTGAAAGGGGTCAAAAAGTCACTCAGCCATGCAAACACAATTCAGGAAGAAGTAAGGTCAGACAAACCACAAGGTGGAGCTTGGGTGCCAGAAGCAACTGAAAAGTGCCTTTTGATCCAGATTTGTGAAAGGTGAAATTCTAAAGTTATAAAAAGCGATGTGATTTGCATTGTAGTGAGCAAGCTATTACAAGCTTATAATGCTGTTATATGCTAGTAATGGCCGCTTTGTCCTGTGTTTGGTGTGATTTATGATTTTTCTATGGAGTTCAGCTCAAAGCATGTTAAAGGCAAGCACCCATCCTCCTGCATGAGCGCCACCTGCATTTGCACAGACCTTTACATATTATAAAAGAATGAAAGCATCTACAATCTTCAAATTTTGAATGTTTGTTCTCTGGTGGGTAGAGAATCCAGCTGGGATGTAGTTTTCAAGTTTTGTCCAGTAGGTTGTTTACAAATTGCTTTTCTCAAAACACAGATGTTTGCTTAGATGCATACATCTAAACCACTATGGGGCGAGAGGAAAGGGTGACTAGATGTCACTGTGAAATTTTTTATCTTCTTCTTAATCGTTTCATGTAATTTGATCAGTCAAATGTTCCATTTTTGCAATCACAACATACATGAATATCCCAGAAAGAAAAAACAAAGTACCAAGACATGAATTAGAGACAAAATACTTTTTACACTCTAGCTAGTGGCTCAATTTGCAATAATTCTCTTTCACTCATCTCATAAACTCTCCCTCTCCTGTTCTATTCATGCCATGCCCCTGTAAGTCTATCATACCTGCTTTATGTTTGTTAGGATAGGTGCTGTGTAAAAAAAAATCCTGATAGTTCCCATATATTGCACACATTTAGAGAACCATGATATAGAGTGTAATTTATAAAGAGAACCACTGAATCAGGGCCCTTTGCCAGAAAAAAGATTGAAAAAAAACACAGAGTGTAAGGGGTGGGGAAGCCCAGAAGAACTACCATGTTCATGTTGGCTATTCTATTTACTATTCTATTTACTTTCTATTTACGGTATTCATTTAATGCATCAGCTTATATAGTTACTGCTGAGAACATAAAAATCTATTAAATTGTTCAATTACAGGACTACCTCACTGACATTATCACAAATGACAGCATTAACTACTTCCGGATGTCCAAGAGACTTTACCCCCACCGGCCTGTGATGATGGTTCTAAGCCATGTTGCCCCTCATGGTCCAGAGGATGCAGCACCTCAGTACAGCACAGCCTTCCCAAATGTCTCACAACACATGTAAGCATACACCCTATCTAATAATAAGTCAATTTAAGAATTGCAGAAACCTTGCAAGATATATGAAGCATTCTGTTTGATGCAACATATTCATTTATACAGATGTGCCTTTAAATTAAATTTGAAGTGAATTGAGTGAGTCATTGTGAACACACTCAAGCACTACAACGAAATCAGACCTCTGCATTTTTTCCATCAAACGTGCATACGTGGAGTAGCGGGCAGCTATCAACAGCACCCAGGGAGCAATGTGGCAGGACTGTACCTTGCTCAAGGGTACCTCAGTGGTGCCCGGGCTGGGACTTGAACCTGTGACCTTCAGGTCCCAAGGGCAATGTCCTAACTGCTAGGCCACCACTGCCCTATTATGAACATGCTATTAGTACGTTTCTTTTTAACATATTTATGGGGTAAAGAGATATGATTGTGCATTTACATTAATTACTTCCTTAATACTGAAAATTCTGGAGAAATTATGCTAACTATAGCCACAAAAAACTGATTTTTGGTTCTGGCAGAGTAATTAATTGTGTTGCAGTGTTTGTGGTAGTAGACTTCAACTAGAATTACAAAGACCAAAGGCATAATGTGCCAATCATTTTTGTTTATTTTTACATCAATTTCTTTTTTAAAAATCTTTTTCTAAAGATATTCTCCTTTGAAAATGTAAATTGTTCTTTTTCACAATCAGAGCAAAATCTCTTAAACAGTAATTTTACAGGACAAGGAAAAACTTTAAATGGGAGTTAACTTTGAATGGGAGTTAATGGAACAAGATTTGTAATAATTTATTCTGGATCATTTATTAAAATGTAACATATTGTAAAAGGCAAAAGACATTTTCGGTTTAAATTTAACATATCAAAATAAAATAGAAATGAAAGGTTTTGTGTAGAAAGTTTGAAAAACATTGTTTATCTCAAATGGAAGATAAATAGTTTGATCAGACTGTTGGTATAGTTTTGATAATATTAATCTGAATATAACATCTGTCCTGTTTAATTGTGCATTAGGCAAATTAAGGTTTGGTCACAAACATAGAAGCAAAGAACAAGACAATTCCTAGGCTTATTATAACATGAAATGGGATTTTTAAATCGGCCACATTCATGTATGAATGAATTTTCAATACAATGCCATTCAGAGGAGACTGCTCCTATAACTCATTGCTGTTATAAAATTGTTCCTACAGCACCCCAAGCTACAATTATGCCCCCAACCCAGACAAGCACTGGATTCTGCGGTATACTGGCCCTATGAAGCCTGTTCACATGCAATTTACTAACTTGCTGCAGAGAAGGAGACTGCAGACCCTGCTGTCGGTGGATGACAGTGTAGAAAAGGTGCACTTTCACTTCACTAACCAATCAAATGAGATCTTTAATATATATGAACCTGCATCATCTGTATCTTCATAAAAGTGTTGGGAGGAAAAAGTGAAAAACATTAAAGTCCTGGAATGCCCACAAGAACATTAGCCAGCTCAGGTACGAATGTGTAAATGTAGAAATGGATGAATACTTCTGAATCACTATCAGCACTTACAGCACTTACATGAAAAGCAAGTATATTCCATGAAAACTTTTATATACTTCATATTTGAACTAGCAAATATTTTACCATCTTTAATATAGTGCCTACAGATAAAGGTGATTTATGCTCTAACAAATAACAGACAAAACTGACATTTTGTAGTTAGTTTCATAATTTAAATAAGATCACAGATCAATTGCACAAAAAAGTAAGTAAACCCTTACATTTATCACACCTTAAGGTCCTTAAAATTAGAACCAGTTCCAGTTTTGTTGTTTTTGTTAAATGGAGCAAAACAAGCTTCTGGGGTCAAGGGTGTAGGTACTATTTCAATTAATATTTTGTTGAATAAATCATTAAGAAATTGTGTTTTTGTAATTTGACATACAAGTCCTAAAAATAGATTAATATTATGAAATATAATACTTTGCTTATTATTTGAAAAAATAATCCAGTATCAAGTCAAGTCAAGTAAGCTTTTATTGTCATTTCAACTATATACAGTTCACACATTACACTGTGAAACAAAACAACATTCCTCCAGGACCATGGTGAAACATGAAACACAAGACCACAAACACTACACAACTAACAACATAAAGTGCATTGTGTGCAAAGATGTGCAAACCTTGCAGGACAGGGCAAAGATAGTGCAAAGACAGACAGGTACAAACAAAGACAGCGCAACAGTGACCAGTGCAGTTATGGGACCACCAGGTGTGAGGTAGCAGGATGTGCAAAAATACAGTAATGTGCATTGTAAACAATGACACAGGGGGCAGGAAAAATGTATCAGCAAAAAAAATATTATTCAGTATTATATGAAAGTGAGTAAATATTTGTCATTGTGAACACACCACATTACAGCACAACAAAATGTGACCTTTGCATTTATTACCATCTACATATGTAGGAGCAGTGGGCATCTGACATGGGTAGCAGTCCTGTCAGACAGTGTCAAAAAAATAAATAAATAAAAACAGCTTATATAGTTTATAACCAGTTCCTCCACCCGTCCTCATAGGGTTCTAAACCTACAGTCCCTACAGACATTTTTTTTACATTTAACTGGTTATCACAGACAGTCTGACCCTAGCAGTGTCCTACTTCAGTCTTCATACATTGACCTTGATCTCATATACTGGCTATCCACTGTATTAAGTATATTTATCTTGTCAAGAATTGTCAGGGTCATAGTTACTGTGTACTATAAAAGTGCCACCACCATGTCAGTTACACTGCTGTGCTGAGAATGATCTACCACTCAAGTAATATTTAATCACTTATGATCCTGACTATTAATGAATAGAACGAAGAGTAGTAGTAGATAGTTGTACATTACAAAGTGTGCCCATGTGGTAAGCTAATAATAAAACATACAGTAAGTGTAAATAGTGCTTGATTGAGTGAAGATAATGCTTGTACTTTACTCTTTGTATTGCAAAGGTGTATAATATGCTGGTGGAGATGGACGAATTGGACAGCACTTACCTCATCTATATGTCTGACCATGGCTACCACATTGGCCAGTTTGGCCTGGTTAAGGGAAAGTCCATGCCATATGAATTTGACATTCGTGTCCCTTTTTACATAAGAGGGCCTAGCGTGGAGGCAGGTGCCATGTGAGTTTCTGAACACAAAATGAATTTATGTGAATAATACTTCATCATTGTCCTTTAAATAATAATGAAATGCATGTAAAGATTTCAGTTCTTTGTCTTTCTTGAACTCTGCCAATATTGCTCTGATTAGTCATTATAAAGTTCTGTTTCCTTTTCCAGTAACCCCCATATAGTTCTTAATATTGACTTAGCGCCCACATTGCTTGATTTGGCTGGAGTGGATATTCCTGTTGAAATGGATGGAAAATCTATTCTGAAGCTGTTGGACAATAACAGACCTGTCAACAGGTACAGCTGCAAAATAAATAAATAAATAAATAAAATTATATATGTATATATATATATATATATAAATCCTGTTTTTCTATATTTGTTTAGCAATGAATCTATGTTGTGTTTTCATTAAGTTAAGTAATTTTACATGAAGATTATAGTGCCCTCTTTCTATTTTGATGTATGTTTTGCCACATTTAATTGAATTTAAAATATGATTTATGTATATTTCAAGATTTCAGCTTAATAAGAAGGGGAAAGTATGGAGGGACTCTTTTCTGGTAGAGAGAGGGTGAGTATGCAGTATTCCCAGGGCCCATGCATTTTTAATTGAGCTCAGAATCACTCAACATCATGTTGTATCTTACAAAAAAGAAGATTATATCCAGAAATTGATTAGATGAATCACCATTAAAGGGAAACTAGATGGCACTCTGATATCTGACACATGGATGTTTTTGCAAAGTGCTTTAGCTTATAATCTGTTGGGTTTATATAGTAACTGCAAGTTTGAGTTGGTCTTGTCTCCCTTGAACTTCACAGGAAGCCTCTGCATAAGCAGTTAGATGGAAAGGAGGAGACACAGGAGAATTCTCTGCCAAAGTACCAGCGAATTGAAAACCTCTGCCAGAAAGCAGAGTATCAGACTCCCTGTGACCAGCCAGGGCAGGTATAGACTGTATGTGGATGAGTGCATGCATGTGCGCACACATATACACATAGATTATAATATACACCCTCAAAATTGGTCTTTTGATCTGTCACTGTTAAAATAATCCTCCAGCACTATTCAACCTAAAGTCTTGTCTCATTTATGCAGTTTATAATGGATTACTCACTGACTAAGGACAACCGCTTTTAACCTTACTAGATAAATGTGGTGCCCATAAAATAATGACTATATATAAATATGACATCTGTCTATTTAATATATTAATAATCAAGCGATATGGCTGCTATTTTTGATTATTAATTGTTTAATCATATACAAATCCCACTTCCAGAAAATTTTGAATGTTTTATTAAATGCTTTAAAAACAAGAACCTGTGAGTTGTTTGTTCTCTTGAATCTTTATTTAACTGACAGATCATATTTTAACTGAATATATATTTTTGAATATATTTTTACAAATAATTCACTAATAAACCTAAATGTATTTTGTAAATATAAACAAATTAAGAAACTGATGACTACAACAAACTCAAAAAAATAGGGACAGAGGCATGTTAACGCACTTTTGATTACACTTTTTAATTATTTTGAAGTATATTAATTGTTGCAGTTTTGCAATTGGAATTGTTGCCCATTCTTGTTTGATTCAAGATTTCAGCTGCTCAAAAGACCTGGGTTACTGCTGTCTGATTTAACTCTTAATGAACCATACCATACATTTTCAACAAGAGACAGATTTGAACAGCTGGCAAGCCAGTCACATTTGCTGTTGTAATTCATTCAGAAACAGGCCTGTCAGTGCCTTTCTAAAATAACCATGAACTTTGTGGGAAAAGCTGTCCCCTTAACTGGAGAAAATGTTTCCCTAAAACCCCACCCCATGCACCACATTTCATGATTTCATGGGTTTGCACCATTTGCGGATAACAGCATAAATTGTCTATTTTGTCTTTAGTATGGAGAATTTGATGTCCATTTTTCCAGAAATCAAGCTGAAGTGTGGATTTATCAGATTCACCCATATCAGCCATAACATTTAAACTACCTGCTAAATATCATATGGGTCCCATTTGTGCAGCCAAAACAGCTCTGACCCATCAAGGCATAAACTCCTTCTGTTGCGAGATGGAGACTCCATATATCAAGCTAGTTTGTTCATGGCCTTCCACTGAGTCTTGAATTGGGGGCCATGTATTTGTCATATTCTTTAAATCACTCTTGAACAATGTTTGCATTACCCTGCTTAAATAGGCCACAGCTATTAGGAAAATACCAGAGCCATGAAAGAGTGCACTTGGTCTGCAACAATGTTTAGGCAGGGGGTAAATTTCAAAGTAACATTCACATGGTTTCCCAGCAGAATATTGGCCAGAGCATCATACTTTCTCTGCCAGCTTACATTCTTATCATAGGCCATCTGAGCGGCATCTCTTCCCCAAGTAAATGATATACATGGAGCTGTCCACATGATGTAAAAAAGAAAATGTGATTTGTCAGACCAGGCCAACTTCTTCCATCACTCCATGCTCCAGTTTTCTTTTGCCCATTGTAAGTGGGTTTGGTGGTGGACAGGGGTCAGCACTGACACTGTTACCTTTCTTTCAATCATAGCCAGCATTAACATTTTCAGAAATGTGTGCTGCAGTAGCTCTTCTATGGGATTGTAAATGAAAATAAAGAGCCTTAGTCTTTTAAGTTATAAAATGGTCAGTAAATTTAGGCACAAAATAAGTGTATCTTACACTGGCAACACACACTTTTTATGTGTACTCACACACACATTCAAGCACAGACAGTAAAGGTTTGAGACTGTCAAGTCTCTTAATCCTCGATTTCCTTTTCTTTTTTATCAGAAATGGCAGTGTGTGGAGGATCCTTCAGGAATGCTGAGGCTGTATAAGTGCAAGGGTATGGCAGGTCTCTATGCCCCCCATACTCTTGCCCTGATCCCCAGTAGTGTGCAGCTGCACATGCCTGGATCACCTTTGCAGCACTGTGACTGTGAGACTGCTGTAGCTTTCAAGAGGAAGAAAATGCTTACCAACAGGAGTATGTCACAAACTTGTTTTCTGTTTCTAAGCTAATCAAACATAATGGACAAAAAATTAGGTTGAATTTTTCAGAAATAACTGAGTAAATTGTTTAATTCGTCTTCCTGTGTTGGAACCATCATAAAACTTCAAATACAGTGTCTCCATAATGGGTTTGATTTTGGTAAAACTGAAGTAGCATTCCCCAACCCTGGTTCTGGAGAGCTGGTGTCCAGCAGAGTTAGATGATTAGAAAGTGTGTCTGAGGATGGAAATCACCAAACTATGTTGGACACTGACCCTCCAGGATTAAGTTGAGGAATGCTGGAATATAGAATACTTCCACCTGAGAAGCATTTTCACCTGAAAAAATTATGTACCATCAATAAAGGTTTTGCCAAATGTAAGTGTAGGAAGTTACATGGGAAGTTACTGTGTTAACATACATACATGTATTTTATTCATATGTATATCACACATATTTACCTCTTTGTACATGTGAATACTTTTATATATAAACATATTTAAATCATTCCATCATTTTTTTTCAGAAAATAAAAGGTACTTCAGCTCTCATAATAACAATAATAATATGACTATTATTACCAGAGTGTGTACATTTGAAATATGCACATTTCATTGTCCTGATTTATTCAGAGCTGAAGCCAAAGAAAAGTTCCTCTCAAAATCGTTGGGCCCGTTCGCTTCCACATAACTTGGACAGCATTGTTTACTCTCTGGATCTTGAGGAAGGCTACCGTCCCATCACCCAGAAGAACATCAGTCACACACTGGGTAGAAAACAGGCCATTTATGGAGGCAATGAAGAGTTTAGTGGAATGGAACCTACAGAAAACAACGTCTTACCCACTGCAGCACTTAAAGTTACCTACAGGTAAATATAGATATTACTTGGGTTGTTTTGGGTGGGAGATATGAAGAAATGTGCTCCCTGTGTCCAAATATATAGCTTTAACACATGAGAATGATACAAAGTTTAACTAAGTATAGAGGGTATAGCAGTTTAAAAAGTTTATATTTACTTAATTGTGGATATCCTGATTAACCTAAAACCATGCTCCCTAGCCCCCCTAGAAAGAAGAAACACGATCATTTCTTAAAACTTCTCAAAAAAGAGCAACACACATTATTTAATCATGAACATTGTTGAGATGAAATGGAAATGATAAATAGTTCCTTTTTCATTCTTTTCCCTTTTCTTTTTGCTGGTAGCACTCTAAAAGACAAAACACATATATATAGTGCAAAGGTTCTTCAAATGTAAGTTAGCACATCTATTTATTTATCACATGCCACATTGTATTTGATCTATTAAAATTAGCAGAAAATGCCATTTGTATAGGATGCATTATCTTATCTGCAAAACCATTACAAAACCAACAAATAATGCAATTTGACCAGAGCGGCCCAGACCTTTGCATATCACTGTAACATTACAGTACATTTTAATATTACATTAGTATGTTTTTTTTAATATTATTGTAGCATTTTATTTGTGACATTCTTATTCTTATTACTTTTGTATCACTCACCAATAGGTTATCTGCATCACTATAAACCTTTCTTCTGTAGAGTTTGAGATGTGTGCAATTTCAACATTTTAGGTGTTCAATATTGATGAATGACACAGTAAAATGTGATGGTGGACTGTACAAATCACTGCAGGCTTGGAAAGACCACAAACTGCACATTGAGCATGAGGTTCTAATTAATTATTTTACTACACACCTAAAATTATTTAATTATTATTCTTAGAAAGAAATTACCACACAGTGCTAGTGTTGTCCTTCTCCCCTGTAAATAGATTGAAACACTGCAGACCAAAATAAAGAACCTGCGAGAGGTTAAAGGTCACCTGAAAAAGGTTCGTCCGAAGGAGTGCAAATGCAATCCCTATTTGTAAGTATGAAGTTTGATCTATCAGAAAAGGATCCGGGTGTAGTGATAAAGTCTTTCTGTCATACTATTTAAATCAAAGACAAGATGTAAGGCATAATTTTGTTAGAGAATAAAACTTGGTAAACAATATTCCCTTGTATAATTACTCCATTTAATAATCCCAGTTTTGCTAAGGACATATATGCTTTTGATTTGATTCATGATGTGGTGCATTATTTTGTGTTATCAGTTATCAGTACAAGAACAAAGCACTCCTCAGACTCAAATCCGGCCAAATGCATTCTCTAAGGTAAGGGAGACAACAAGTGGACTGTTAAAAGAGAGAAAGATTATAGAGATACAGGCAACAATTTGTCGTTTGTCACAAATATTGTGTAATAGTAATACTGATTAGAATGCACCTGTCCTGTTACATTAACACGTAATTATGGTAAATAAAGCATAATATTAAATAAGGCTTTAATTTCATTACTAAACAAAAGCAAACTATATTATTCTATATTCCCAAATGTATGAAAAAAAACAAGAAAGCCTTTAAACAGATTCTGTTTTTTAAAATAAATATGCTACACTAATGTTGAATATATTGTGTGTATACATGAACCCCATCTCCAGAAAAGTTAGAATATACACTACTCACAATAAGTTAGGGATATTGTTATTTGCATGAGTGCTTTTCCTATTTGCTCTGAATTTTAATG
>JBBPDA010000132.1:20700598-20724667 GCA_037974385.1 Arnoldichthys spilopterus | reverse complement strand
ACACATTGCTGGTGGTTGTAGGATAAATAACAGGCGCAATTTGCCAAGTGCTTATACAACCACAGAGAGCAACTACTTCCATAAATAAACATGCCAAGATCCTAAACTACTGCAGTAAATAAACACACCAAGATCCTAAACTACTGCAATAAATAACCACACCAAGATCCTATATATATATTACCATAAAACAGCAATAATGTAGTAAATAAAAAGTAACAAACAGTATGAAGTATGCAGTCAGCATATACACATATTTCTAACATTAACCTTAAATTTCAATCAAAGGTGGAAGATTTTGAAGTTGCTAATTCCTGCCAGGTCTGGGCATGTATTTGACCGTTTTGTGTTTCACAGACCCCACTGGTTGACAATCTCACCTCTAATGGTTTCATTAGCTTTCCTGAAGTTAGTGGCTGTTTCCAAGTGCGCATCCATATGCACATGTATGTGAAGGAAGGGTGCACGATTAAATATGCTTAATGTTTCACGGTTTGTTCCATGTGGAATGTAAATCAATATACTGTGAACAGCATGAGACTCACTTTGGCTTTTCACTTCTTTCACCCCCTCTGATGACTCTTTTCACAAACCAAAAAGAAAAAACTCACATACATATGTTACACACACTCATCCTCCCTTCCAGACCACTATGCTGGGTCAGTATACAGGACATACAGGTCCTTCTAAAAAAAATAGCATATTGTGATAAAGTTCATTAAAAACAATAAAAGGCTTGAAGTACTTCAGTTGTGTGTAATGGATCTAAAATATATGAAAGTCTAATGTTTATCAGTACATTACAGAAAATAATTAACTTCATCACAATATGCAAATTTTTTGAGAAGGACCTGTATATAGGCAAGATGTGTGTTTTTGTATGTAGATGGAAAATTAATAAAACGTCCTGATTATGAGAGAAAAATGTTCTATTATGTGTTGTTGTTGTCATGTATGTAGCCTGTAGGGATGGAATACAATTCAAGGTTCGTTGGAAATATTCTTTTTGATGTGGTGTCACAATTAAACGTAATGTTGGCATGGCACACTACTAAACAAAAACATTTCAGACTGGCACTTCATGTCAGGAGTACTTTAGAGGAGATTTCAAAATATGTATAATGTGTAATGCGATAGAGCCTAAAAATATTTAGTAGCGATACTGTACTACTTACAGGCCATTTCACACAGCCCTAATGTGAAGTATGTTGTGCCCACAATTATGGGGCAGTCAGGCAAATAATGGGGGAACTTGGTGTACTGATTCAGAGCAGTTATCTCAGATGGACCGAAAGACCACATTTCCAGGAGTCCACATTTCAGCTTGTTTTACAGAAAAAAATGGCTGTTGAGTTCTATGTGCCAATGATAAAAACGACCATCTAGCTTGACCATCCACAAAGCTAGCCTCTGTGATGATATGGGGGTACATCAGTGCTCACAGCATGGGTGATTTGCATGTATGTGAAAATATCTTAACTCTGAAGCACATATTAGGATTTGAGAGAGACCTATGTTGACGTCAAGGAGACATCTCTTCCTGGGGTGTCTATGCTTATTTCTTCAGGACAATGCCAGATTACATTTTGCATGGGCTACAACAGTGTGGCTTCTTAGGCCCATAGTATGTGTACTTGACTGCCATGTGGCCAGTCTAGATCTATCTCCTATTGAAAATGTATTGCACATCATAAAGAGAACAGACAACATGACCAGGGACTGTTGTGCAGCTGAAGTATTATACCAGGCATGAATGGACAAAATTTCCAGTTGTAAAACTACTACAATTAGTATTCTTAGTTCCACAACAAATAAAAAGTCAGGTTTGGGCCCTAAGTATATCTCTGAAATGTTTGATGAATATAAGCCTGCTAAGTCTCTTAGACTAGCAGGAGCTGATCAGCTAGAGGTGCCTAAAGCTTACACTTAACAAGTAGCAATAGCTCTTAGTCATTATATTGCCATTAATGGAACCAGTGCCCCCTGGAGGTTAGACCTGCTCCAAGTGTTAAAGCTAAAAACCGCCTTGTTTCTGTTGCTTTCAATTAGATGGCTCCGTTTTTTATCTTTGTAATGCTGTACAAAAATCATCAGATTTTCAGAACATTCTTTGATATTGCTTTCCTTACTTTTTTTGTCATAGTTTTATTCTTCTATATGGATTTTATTTAATTTTATCTTACTTTGATTTTATGTTAATATTTTCTTTTAACTCTGTAAATAAACTTGTCTTGCTTTGCCTATATATACATATATACCTATACATAGCTGAGAGAATTCCTCATTCTTGCAGTGTCTTTATAGCAATCTTATCAATACCAATGTTTCACTGAACATTTGTCTTGCTAACCAATAATTTAAAATACTCCCATACAGAATTCCTTAGGCATCTGTTGTTTTAGGTTCAATGGCTGTCAATTTGTTTTTTTTTTCTGTGCTCTGAGGGGAGATGATGTGGATAACTAAACTAATTTATTTATTTAATTATTAACATTTTACCATATACACTACCAGTTAACATTTTAACAACACCCACATGTTCCAGTTTTACTGGTAATTTAAGCAGTTACCGATTACCTTTGAATCTGCCTAAATTACCAGTAAAAACTGAAAAAAAACTGGGTATTCGAAAACTTTTGTGCTTAACGTGTGCATGTGTGATGGGTTAAATGCAGAGGTCACATTTTGTGTGGTGCTTGAGTGTGCTCACAATAACAAATCTTCAAGCTCATGTTCACTTCACTTCATAAGGAGGATCACTTTTTTGTGTTTTTCTAGAGGTTAAAAAAAATATCTTGGACATATCCTACATTTTACTTGTACTTTACTTTTTCCTGTGGCCCACATATAACATTTGTGTAGTTTTATGTATAAAAATAGTGATAATTATTTATACCTTAGATTTAAACAAGCTGATTTTTTTTACAGTTTCTTTGAAACTAATATGTAAATGACTTATAGTCTGATTGGTTGCCCTGTATCATGCCACATGTGCTCATTTACTGTAACTTCTTCTGTCATTTATATAACTGTTGTTATATTACTACCTACCAGAATTTTGTTAATATTTTACTTTTTTCCCCACTATTATTAATATTACTTTTTTCATGTTTGCAAGTCCCCCCCTTAAAATCAGGGCCCAGGACAGCTGCTGCCCATCTCCCATGATGACTCTCCCTCTGAAGGAGAACTATTACATAAACAGGCTTATCCAACTGTGTTTTGCTTTGTTTTTTAAGAATTACCTTTGAACTTCCTCATATTTCTTATGAAGTCTTATTATAATACCATAAAACACCTTCTGAGTAGAATTTTTAAGAGATTCTTCTGTCCTTCCCTCTCTTGTCATCGGAGTAATGATGACATCATGTCCCTACAACCTGAGAGACTTGAAGGTAACTAAACTTTCACAATCATCAATAGCTAATATGTCCCCTGGATGTATAGACTGGCGTATAAACTGCCTTTTGTTTCTATATAAAGAACTGTCAAAAAGGACTTACCCAACCTCCCTGCTGAATGATCCAACCAGCCAGCCGGTTGTTTAAGAAGCTGGCCATAGCGTCCTGCACAGTGCCCGTCATGTCGGGACAATTCTTCTTCACATAAAGAGCTAAAGTGACTGTAGCCTTCAGGAGGTGTTTCTCAGGGACAACCTCTGCCCTCTCTGCCACCCACATGTTGCACAAGCGATCCACGCTGTTACTAAAAGCAGTCACCAGCTGAAAACACAAAAGACCAGTGTCAGTGAGTTCACATAACCTGGCCTGAATGTGTTTATGTTCTACATGAGGAATATAATGTTTTCTGAAACAAAACATTTTTTATTTTTATTAGCATGCTACTGTTTATTACAGCAGCTGTATTCTTGGCCCCAGTAGGAAGGGAAGTGGAAAACATAACTAAAAACAAACCAAAAACAACATTCACACATGCAGAGCACTGTAATAGTCCCAGACCATTTTAAAAAACACACAGTCTGTGTTTTTTGTTGTTGTTTTTTTTTACATAATTTGCTATAGATTATAGATTAGCATTGGGTTTGCTAAAGAATATACACTGATCTGCCATAATATTAACATCACTGACAGGTAAAGTGAATAAAATGAATTTTAAGGGAATAGCAATTATTTCAATACAGGCAGTAAATGAACAGTCAGTTCTTAAAGTTGAGGTGCTGGAAGCAAGAAAAAATGGTTGAGCGTAAAGATCTGAGCCACTTTGACAAGGGCCTTATTGTGATGGCAACTGAGTCAGAAAATTCTCAAAAAGGCAGGTCTTGTGAAGCCTTCCAGGTATGCAGTGGCTAGTACCTACCAAGAGTGATCCAAGGAAGGTGAATCGGCAACATGGTCATGGGCACACAATGCTCACTGCCGGTGGGGAGTAAAGGCTTGCCTGTCTGGTCTGATCCCAAAAAGGAGCTCAAGCTGCACAAAATGAATGATGACTATGATAAAAAGATACACAGGGCACCACAGTCAGAGCTGTTTTGGTAGCATGGAGGGGACCTACACAATTTTAGGCGGGTGGTTTAATGTTATGGCACCACTAATGGAGAGTATTGCCTCACTCTATGAGCATTTATCAGAGTTGCTAAAGGCAATATTATTGCCACGTTATGTAAACTCATGGAAGACTCAGGCAAGTCGTTTTGATCTGATTTTTGTTTAAAAATGTCTTTAGAAAGAGATAGAGACAGTCGTCAGTAGTTTGGGCGTGAGGCAGACGATTATGCAAACCAGTACGTAAACAACCATGCTCACGAAAGCCGTAGCTTAACGATGGTCTACCTGGTCCTTCGAGGCTGTCTGGACATCTTTAATCAATGGCTGGATCACAGTCTCATCGTAGTGATCTCCTAGCTCTCGGAGCTTAGCTGCTATCGTCACCGGGTCAAAGTCATCTGCTAGGGGGCAAACCAGCACAGGTGTAAAGAAAAAGCACACAAGCAGGACGAGGAGACATTTTGTCTACAGTAGTCTACTTACTGCACAGCTGGAATAAAGTAGCCAAGATATTACAACTACAAATTGTAAACCTTGCTACTAAACGTAAACTGACATTTAATGAATTAACATATTTAAACAAAAATGAAAGTGGCTATAAGCAGTTAACCTCCTGGGGTATCATTTTAAAGTAGACCATTTCCGCCAACAACCAGAGCTTGGCTACATTACGCCAAGAACAATACAATAATAACAAAAGTTAAGTCCATTTATCAAAATGAACCCAGTTTTGTATTTTAAAAAGCATATCTAATGCTAATGCTACCTTAATGTAGAAACAGCTGTTAGGCAGCCTTTTCTTCCTCATGCATCGGGTTTGTTTAGTTCATTCACCTAAAACTGTTTACACGGTGAGTAGGCGGTTTTGGATAAGCTGTAATACATTACGGAAGGATACTTACCACTCCCAGAGTCTGTTTCATAAATATCCCTCTCATTCTGAAAAATATAGCTTACAATTGTCAAGGTTTGTTCCTTAAAGTCTAGAGGGGCCATCGCTAATCCAGTAAAGAAGTCTCAGCCCGACGACCACTGGAGATGATATGACACGTAGCTAAGTGGCGGAGCCTTCTGTCGAGAAAATCGCTTATTAAGAAATATCAGCGTTTATGATATATAGAAAAAAATTCACCCACTCTTGTTGACAGGGAACACATACGCCTGAAAGGGAAAGGCAAATCGTAATTTCCGCATTGTCTCTCTAAGGGACACTGCAGCTATTTTTTATTTGAAATTCATTTCCTCGTCAGATCCCGCCCGCCCTGCTGAGGCCATGTGCTTTACGTGCAGTTGACCAGCAGAGGGCGCTGCTGCTGCAGAAATATGGTGGTCTGTTTCCACAGGGGACGCCACACCCTTTTTTGGAGTTTTTTTTTTTTAAATCATGATTAAACATAGAAAGTTACAAAAAATAAAGTCAAGGCAACCAAAAAGTGGTTTGGAAACAATGTGGCATGGCTAATGTTTAAATAGAATAGGTTAAAAATAATGTGGATACTGTGTGCCTTAAAATGTATCCAATCTGTGACAAAAAGACTGCAGATGAAAAGGGAGTGCATTAACTGGCACATTCTATCTCTCATGATGATACACAACCAAACATGCATCACAAACACGCCCACATGAGTGCAAAAAAACTGGCAAAAGATTGCATCAGCAGTGACTGTAATGGTAAGATTAGCTGAACTTTTGTAAAGCTGTCCAAAACTGAACATTTTCACTCATAGATTGTTCATGTACTGCTTAGCAACCCAGCACCCCAATAGAAGAGACAGCTACTCAGTGAGACCACAATTTCTGTTCCCAGACCTTTCTGAAAGAGCTGGTTTCAGTGAAGTAAAGCAGGTGAGCTACAGTGTATAGTTTAGAACAAGAGATGTTTGTATATAGTCTTTCTTACACGTGCAGATCTGCATGGATACATTGCTTAAAAAAATTCTTCTACTCATGAATGAGCAGCCATCAAGAGTGGTGAGAAATTCTGGAGAGACACATTTGTTAAAGTTCCAGTGTGCTGGCATCACTTATAGACAGTGTCATGTGTCTTGTTGATTTGTTTTAACTGTAACATTTCACATTTTACTATCTTTGCCATTCATTTTCATAGAAATTGAATCCAGGTTGTATTGCTCTAGGCTTCCTGCACTGTAGCTCACACTCTGGATCTGGATATTAAAAAATTTATTTTTGAATACTTATTTTTAATGTTTTTAGGTATTTTTGAAGGCAACTACTCCAGTACTTTAATTAATTAAAAGTAAAGTTTTGACTGAACAACTTTAATTTGTAAAAAATTTGTTTATGTAATTTGACTCAAATAATAGGTTGTCATTGGTGCATATCAGATCCAAAGACATTATCAGTTATGGTATGACTCATAACACATAAAAACCTAAAACATAAAGTGATATAAATTTAAAACTTTAAGAGGGAACTTAAAGGAAAAGAACAGATTAAATGACAAAACAAACCATAGTTTTGCTAAAAATTAAAAGGGTTAATATACAGAATATTATTTGACAAACTGAATAATAGTCCCATTAGGTTTTCTGTTGTTTTTACTGGCTTTTCCTTCAGTCACAGCAAATTAAATAGATGACAACAATGTATTATGTTGACAATGTTGATATTGATTGTAGCCTTTCATCCAAATAAACCTTACCATACAGATGTAATAACATTAGAGTAATCATTTTATTTAGGTTGTTGGTGTTTTTGGAGATTCAGGCACATCTGAACACAAGGTGGACCATCATGGAAGTGCAGCAGAAGCTATAACTTTTGTGGCTGTGATTTGCACCGTTCTATTTGTGTCCTGACTAAAGACTATTATGTCAATAATTTTCACAATACTTACATGAAGGTAATTCATCTCTCTGATGGCTCTGATGATGCCTAAACTAAACCAATTATAACATTTATTTTAAAATGTTTTCTATGTAGTAAAAATCACTGTACTTTCTAAAGGCCTTTGCTGGAGAATTGTATAGACAAAAGGACAAAGCTTCTGAATGCAAAATACAATGAAACAACAGAAACCATACCTCCCCCATGATCCCAGTAGTGTTATGTAATCTATCAGAATGACCAAATGCATTATAAACACTAGAGAGCATTATTGTGCTTTTGCCTTTAATTTGTCTTCATTTTGGTCATAATAATGAAACCCAAACAAGTCACATTATTGATTGAACATTGCATTTCAATTTCACTGTAGCATGTATCACAACTGCAATATGTAGCAATACAGTATCATCGCAATACTAGTGTTCTGTCTATGACACGGGACACAGGAACTGAGATTGATAGCAAGCCAGCAGCATCACTGTCCCTACTCAGTCTGCCCTGTGTCCTTACGAGAGCGGGCTTCTAATTGTACCAGCACAGAGGAGGCCATCAGGCGGCTGATCTCAAAGCAGATCTGAAGCTGTGACAGCTGCTTGTGTCCCTCAGGTGGCCCAATCTTTTCACTGCAAAGCCTCTCATTAAAAAAAAAAACTGTGAAAGACAAAGAAAGCATGAGCAAAAATAGAGAGGGACAGAGAGAGAGAGAGAGAGAGAGAGAGAGAAAGAGAGAAAGAGAGCACGAGAGAGAGAGAGTGAGGAACATTGTTTTGTGAACTCGCCCTTTCAGATGTCACTCATAAATAACACATGCAAGAGTTGAGCCTTCAAAATGGCACTTCAAATATAATGGACAATTACAATCGATGCATCTGTGACTAATTGTCCACCCAACAAAACTGAAAATGTCATCAACAAGAGGACTTCACTACATTTTGTCAGTGTTGACATGCACTCACGGCCAAAGCTTAATTTCTCATTTCCCTCAGTCACATCCTGGATCTGAATATTTTTCTGCATCAGTTCCATTGACAGCATGGTGAATCCAATCAGGCAGGGCCTTCAGCTGGATATTGAACGTGTTTTGGTTAATCATGGACTGCTTTGTATATAATATGGAATAATAATAAAAGTCATAGAAGCCCTTGTAACTTGCATACCACATATCTTTCCATCTTTGACCTGTGGTCTTTTGTCTAGAATGCCCTACAACAACCTTGCTGTACACCAACCATTTTTGTACCCTCCTTTAGTGGACACTGTATACTGTAATAAATCAATCATCTATAGAATGTTTGCAGGGTGCTTTATAGACAAAGTAGTTTAGCTGTGTATTCCTCACTAAGGTTATTGTTTCAACCTTGGTTGCTTTACAGCTTAGGTAGTTTAGCTGTGTAACAGTTATGTAAGCAAATAAGCTGTAGCTATAGCAATAGTTAATTTAAAAGAGATATTGAGTTATTCATTTATTCATTTTTTAGTATCGTGATAAAGGAGGAAACATAGAGAAAAGAAAAAAAATCCAAAAAAAGAAGCTGTAATGTAGGCAAAATGTACACTGATAGATGTAATGTTATATTTAGTTATATAAGCTTCAGTGTTATTTTCAGTTAAATATGTTTTCTGCTTTTTGTCTTGATGCTGAAAAATAAATAACTTTTTACTATTAACTTTTAATAGCTGTTTTTTCCACAGGAAATTAAATAAATGAAAGGATAGTCACTGCATTTGAGGAATACTGTGATTAACCAAAGATGAACATATTAACAGGTTTTAACATAAACCATTGTAGATGCTAGCTACAATTAAACGTTTTTTCTTTATTTGTAAAAAACATTTTGACCGACATAAAACACCCCCTTTGTGTTGGTGATAGTGACATTCTGGAAATCAGCTTTAATCAATTTATTACACAGCTTTTTGAGGTTACTCAACATGAAAACACTATAAGTTAACCAGCTCAAAGTTTTTCTTATACAACACCAATCCCAGCTTTAACACTTGCAGCTGATGGGGAAATGTCTGGTGAAAGTGTGTAATGATAAAAGTCCCAGTGGAAAAATAATAATAACTAATTTCATATTGTTTACCTATGAGATACATAGCTAAAGTCTGGAGAAGTAAGACGTTTGTGTTGGGTGAATTCTTGTGTTCTCAAGTTGAGTTAACTCAAAAGCTGTATAATAAGATGATTTATAATCTGTGATGGTGAAGAAGCAGAGCTGCTGTCAGAGCCCCAGGATGTGTGTGCAGGGCTTCTCCCCTAACAAGGGATAGCTGAACTGAATTAGGGGAGGACCCAGAACACAAGGAGCTAATTAAGGACAGATCAAATTTTAAGTTGGGCTAACTTTATGGCGTGGTCTTCACATCCGAATTGCAGTGCCAAGTTGCAAAAGAGTTGGAAAAGCTCTGCAAAATGCACTTTGGAGTTGTTGGTGATTGTAGCATTATTTCTGGGTTGACGAGACAGAATAATAGGCACTTTCAAACAGCTGCCTAAGAAAGAACAAAAACAAATGCCACAATGATAAATGTCAGTTGTTGACTCCCAAGAAATATAATGACAACCCATGGTTTTTGATAAACGACCTCTTATGACCTTTTTGAACATAAAATGGTTGGGGAACTTGACTGTTGACAAGCACAGCCCCAGATCAGTTTAAAACCCCCAGTAAATTATCCATCATGTTGCTGCATTTAACAGATTAAGACTTTTGACTTTCTGTCAGCATTTGTTATGAATTATGGATTCAATGCTGTTTTATGTGTGAATTCGGTTATGCAGTTTGTTCTCAGTTTTGTTGCACTTCTACTTTGGTACATTTTATTAATTTTAATTAAGAAAGCTCACTAAAACAGAAAACAACTGCAAATTTTTTTTATTCTGGTCACCACATAATAGGAACAGATCATTATCAGTTTCTCAAAAATTTGTCTTTGCTTCCTGGGAACAGCTGTCTTATTTTGGCCTGTTCATTAGCTAACAGCAGGAGTTGAGTATGGGACACGGCAGGGCACACTGCAGGCCATTTGTGGTCAGACTACTCAGTAGTCAGAGGTCAGCTATTAAGTATGTGAGAGTCTGAGAGAGCTTTACAACACAATATACACTTTTCAGGTCATGACAGCAGCACTGTGAAATTTGCTAGAATAAAACACTTGTGTTTCGCCAAGAGCATGGCTTTGGCCACAGTGTAGGAGAGCTGAGAATTCTAGGGTATGAGGGTTAGCTTGTAGTTGTTACTAGTGTAACAAAAGGATGGTGCGATTTAATATGCATTTTATGTTTCTCACAGCTTATTAAAACAACTGGAGAAAGTATATGGAAAGTGCTGATTCCAAACCAACCAATGCCATATTTATATTTTATTATGATTGCTGTGTACAGTCTTGCTTTATGGGACGTAAAACCATTCATTACAATTTTGCCATGTTTTTAAAATTGCTTTACTTCAAAACAAAGTTGGGGAAAACATCCATGGGTTCTATCATCAGCATAGAGCTAGGCCTATAATATTGTTTTATTTTATTGCTTAATACAAGAAATAAACAAATTTCAGGAACAGACTTTCCTGACCACCTCCCAAAATAGTAGGCTTAAGTCACCATGAAATAAAATTATTAATGAAATAAAACTCAATTATATGTATATTTGGAATAAGACACTTGTCAACCTGTCAATACAGAATGTAAACTGAATGTACACATAATGTATTGAGTGGTTCACCTACTTACATTATTACTTTCATTTCAATAGTATAAAAGTAAAAGAACTAAGAAAAGGTGTTATATTTTATACATTTTGGACCAAAATCCAAGACCTGGAAAAAGGACATCTGGCAAAAATAAAGAGTACAATATTTAAAGGTTTGCATCCTTGCAAGCAAAAATGGATCATGGCTCACCCCTTTGAGCCAAAATATATGAGAGAATTGTTAGGTGTCTCTGTATTGAGTCATTTCAAAATATTATATAATATGTGCTGTAGATGCTGAAAGGCCTATATTTGTTGCAGTCTTGTGTTGAGAAATGTTCCTTCTGAACCGACTAAGTGCTTAAAGGCCAAGGCCAGAAACCACTGCTGAATGCATATGATCGATCTTTGAGCCCCCAGGTGGCACTGTCTAAGAAACCATCAAGCTGCTCTGACAAATTGTACTTTGGAAAACCAGTCACTTTACACACTCTATCACTTCATCAATCCATTACTGGATCCATATAAACATACAATTTATGTTTTAATAAATACACAACAGTCTGCCTTTTTTCTTATATGATTATAGTCTTATTCATATAAGCCAGTTTTCCATGGAACAAGAAACATTGTGTAAAATAAATAAAAAAAACTTTGCTAACTCATACCTGTGTATTGTAAAATACATATATTTCAGCCAGAGAATAAACATTTGTAAAAGAATTTGTCATCTTTATTAATCTTCAGTTAAGGCAATCCAATACAAAGCATTTCACAACCCACCGTTATGACAACAACCATGTACAGTATAGTTCATTTGAGGGGTCGGGGGACATGCTAATGAAAGTAATGTGTTAAAAAAAAAAAGTAAAATTATCTATTGATTTTTAAACAAGGCTATTTAGTCAGTGGGCGATTTGGTTGGGGCTGATTAGGGATGCATTCCATCTTGTTAGTAAAATGACAAAAAAGCTTCCATTTTGTTTACCTGTCTGAACAATCGATAAATTAAATCAAAATTTAGGTGTGTATGTGAATTTGAAAAAGCAGACACACAACAATCACCCCCCCCCCATTCATTAAATCAACCCCTCCATAATCCCTGTGTGCAAACAATTTGCACTGAACCTGTTGTTTTGTCATTGCACCATTCTCAATGTTAAAAAATAACAAATCGCCAACTGCATATAGTTAAATTAAAGCATAAAAACAAACAGTAACTGTGACATGCTGTGTGGCTGCCGATTCCCAAACTGAACATATATCACAAAATGTTTAACCTAATTAAAGGTACAACAACAAAAAAAGAAAGCCACAGTTTACCTGCTGTTATATTTGGCACTTACATGCACAATTAATCCACTGAATCTCTATAGTATGTTACAGGTTTTGACACTAAATGTTCTTTGTGTATCTACACATCTGTCTTAGGATGTCTCACACATCAGGCAACAACAAACAAACAAACAAACAAACAAAAAAAACATCATTATGTAAGTACAATTTTAAAAGGTGTCATGTATTAATGTAAACTGTTACGAAATGACATCTTTGTAATGAAGTGCCAACTATTCAAAAAAACACACTCCCAATGAAGACTGTAGGTACAAACCTAATTTAAAAAGGGAGATAGAAAGAGCGACAGTGAAAGACATAAACATCTAGTTAGATAATCACCGCATTTTTTATGTACACTGGGTTGCCACTGTATTGAAAACACCTACCTGGTACTTTAGCCACTTTAGCAGAAATGGCTACCATAAAAACGTACTTTGTAGCTTAACACTTACTGTAGCCCATCGCTTTCCATTGCCAGTCACAAAGCCAACAACGTCCACCTGTATGATAGGTCTTCCTTTTAAAATATCCAATAGCTGAAGACACAAGGTATTAAGCTGGAAAATCTTATTGAGTATATACCTTTCATGAGTAGTGGAATGCTACCTCCATTCAGGTAAAGAGTTCATTAAAGTGAGCCTCTTTTGGAGTATGCAACCTTGTTCATGTTCTTTCTGAGCAGTATGCTTCTGATCTTGCCACACTAAAATACACATTCATGCCATGCAGTATTTTGATGAAGGTTTGGTGTGTTACATACTACATTTTCTTTGTGTTCTGCTGGAGACCAAGCTCACATTGAACCACATCTGATCCAGCACGGTTTGTTAGAGCCAGTCTGATCAGTTCAGTCTGATCCAGTGTACACAATGGCTTCTCTGGGACTACAAAAGGAACTGATGCCATGGACTGTGTAAATCAGAATGAGCCAATGGATAAATTAAAAGTGTAAATAATTATGGTAACTGAACTTCATAAATGCATCCCAATCGATGTGATCTGTAAGCCTTCTTCCTAAGAATCTAGCTGTGAAAATACTAAAAAACACAGGTTTTTAATTGTGATTTGAGAAATCCTGTCCAGAACCCAAAACCTGCAAGATTAAGTCCTAGCTGAAGCTTCTTTAATTATAAATTCTATTTTTAAAAAACATTCCACACTTATATGGCATTTTAATTAAAATGGCTGTTTTCTGAAGATGAATAAAGGCCTGTTAAGCTCATTCCTGTTTACCCTGGAATGTTTCTCATAAAATAGATATGCATAGTTGAGTTCAGCTGCCATTACTGATGGGCTTAAGATCTATTTATCATGAACTATGTCCAAATGTTTGTAGATGCCTGCTCATCCAATATTTCTTCAGAAATCAATGGTATTAATAAAGATTTTGTCCCCCCTTGCTACAGTAACTGCTCCTGCTCTTCTGAGAAGGTCTTACACTACATGATGGAACATTGCTTATAAGGATTGGATTGAATTCAGCCAGAAAAGCATTAGTGAGGTTAGGTACTAACGCTGAATTGCTTGTGGATCACAAAGGTCACTCTCGCTCATCCCAGATGTATTGGATAGCGATCACTCCACAGCCCTAATGCTGGCTGTGACGAGTTGAGGCTCATTTGCAGCTGCTTGAGAGCAATGCTGTTGTATGACGATCATGTAAACTGTGTTTGGGCACAATTATAGGCCTGTGTCAGCAATGGAGGCACCTAAAGTAGCTAATCTCACTAATTAGAAGGGCTAATTCTAAACTTTTGGTAATACAGTGTTTCTATTATCTGGCTTGTGATTACTATATAATGCTTTTGTATGAAAGGTGTTAATGGTTTGAGGCCAAATTTATGTCATTGTATCATAACCTGAAATACATAATGCAATATCAGAACAGTAATGCAGGAAAATTATAAAATGGTAAAATCACACACATGCTTATTTTTAGAAAATTTTAAAACAACACAAAAACATACTTGGAAATGATTAAGAATGAAAAACTATGCATCATACATACATAATACTATTGCAGCTGTCAGAAATTCAGGTAAAAACAAATGCATCTTAAGTGAAAAAAGGGGAAAGAATCTTTAAACAGTGCTACATTTGCATCTAAACAGTCAGAGATAAGGAATTAAGGAACTGTGTTTGAATTGTTGGCTTGGAGAGCCCAAATTGGATTAACACATATAAAACAATTATGCTCTGCTGAATTTTGTATGTGTTGGTTTTAATTAACCACAATTAACCATCTGCTTCATTGTTGTGGTGACTCATCGCTGTAGTGTTATTGTGAGCTCAGCCATATGGGTCACTGGAAATGCCACTTCTAAGCTGGCCATGACTCACTGGACATGTGAAGAACGAAACACTGACCTACAAACATTTTTGAAGCGCAGCGCTCACATTGTTCAAATCATTCTACTTCAGTCCATTACAGAGGCATGTCTATGCAGATGGCAACATCTGGGCTGCCTGAAAAGTTCTGGTTTTGTTCAATTTAAAAACTAGGTACTTGTAGGCCACAGCTTTAAGGGGGCCACTCCTCTATTATCATCCTTGCAGGAGAGACACAGAGAGAGAGGGAGAGAGTGAGTTAGGAAAGGAGAGAGCGGGAGAGAGAAAGAGAGAGACTAGCATTTATAATTACTTCCGAATCAGAGCCAGGGGAAAAAGTGTGCACTGTTCACATGTTTGTGGCCACAACACATGAAACACAAAAACACAAAAAACATGTTTTGAATGTTTAAAATGTATAAATGTGTAATTTCACAAAAAGGGCTACACTATTGTTGCAAGTCAAACAAAGATGTTGCAACAGTGGGGGTGTGGGTTTCCCACTGTTTCGCTGCAATACAATTCTATCCCTCATTTTTTGTGGAATTAAACATAACTGGTAAATTTAATATTTAAAATTTCCATAACTGGAAAAATTATTCCAGAGCAGGTCTGTATTTAAATTCAAACACACACACAATGAATTCATCAAGGAACACCCCCTCAACAACCCCGACCACCCCACACCAGTGGCCTACTGTCATACTGACAATGCCCAAACAGGAAAAGAAACACAAGCTGCCAGATAGCCACCTAATAATAATGCTGCCAAATGGTATTTGGATGTATTTTTTTAGAGAGCTTTGCCACAATTAGTGTGATTAATTCTGTGGGCCAACTCTTGAACCAGCACCATTTTCCTATCACAAAATTGTGGGAATTGTAGGTTATGGTATGACACCACTAAAACCTAATATTATTTACATATAAATATTATTGTTTACATACTAATAGCATAAAGAAACAGGTTTTGGAGCTTATTTTTAATAGTTCTTTATTCTCAACTGGATATATTTTAATCAACATGCTCATGATATGATGTGCAAACAGTATTATTTACCTACTACTGAAACAAAGGACATAGTAATGCAGGAAGTTATGATTTGTTTTTGTTTTTTTTTTAATGGGAAATGACTGACCTCCCTCTCCCTGGCACCCCAAAACCACACACACCACACACCACACACACACACACACACACACACACACACACACACACACACACACACACACATACACTTTTAAAAAGGTTGATTTGTCTCTGGAGTCCAAGACCCCTTTTCAGTACTATATAGAAATCTTTTTGCTGCGTAGTGTCTGACAGAGCCTCAAATCTTTTTAAATTGTTAATGTTTCTCTTAATTAATTAATCCAGCATGCTCAGAGCTTGATTCACAGCTGTGGTTCTTAATTTCTCGAACAACCAATTACATATATACTAGATTGTCAATAATATTGGAATATAACATACATTATACCTACATTATTGAAGGTCTAGCATATATGTATATAGATATATACATAGAAAACTTTGCTATTAGATCTTGATTTCTTCCAGCATGCTTTCAGACGGATGAGATCTACAAATGAAAATTAGATTTTAAACACAATACTTAAAGTGGTGCAGAAAAAGGTGTGCAGAAGTGCCGAATCAAACACACACAAATCCAAAATGCAATGTCATTAAGATAGGTATCTAAAAACGTCACCTGAATGCACATACGCGCTAATACACCAATGTAGACCAAGGTCAAAAGGTCGGAGCACAGCACACTTGTCCTGGTACACTGAGACGACCACAGACAGGCACAGGCTGAAACCACAAACATCCTCCCCCTCCTCCTGTTTCTCCTTCTTGTCACTGCACCAAAAAGAACAGTCACAGGCCAAGATTTTTTTAACTTTTTTTCTTTTTGTTGACAAAAACGGACAAAGCAAGTCCATTTCTTGGATCATGCCATCTTCCTGGCATGAAAAGAGGCAATACGAAAAAGCACGAACAGGAAATGCCTTGGCACCTCATAGTGTCTCAGAGAGTTCGTACATACATAAGCACAGGGAGCCAAAAATCTCCACTGCCCCATCAGGCCTGTCCCATTAATTCAAGGAAGGCTGACATCATCTCCAGTTAGCCCTTAGACAAGGGTGGCCTCAGATCTGCGTGTGGTGTGTGTGTCCTGGAGGTGTGTAGGGTGGGGGTGCCGGGTTGGGTTTAATGCCCCGGCTCTTCATGTAGGAGATGAACTGGTCAGGGATTTCAGCCAGGACGTCTTTGGCCAGTCGTGCCATGCTTAACACGTGGTTCCCTGTTCGATCCATGTAGTCCCGGAATGGTACAAACTGCAAAGGACAAGATTGTTTGAAAGTCACTAGTGACTAGTGACTATTTTTCATTGTGAACACACTCAAGCACCACAACGAAATGTGACCTCTGCATTTAACCCATCACACGTGCACACGTGGAGCAGCAGCCAACAGTGCCCAGGGAGCAGTGTAGTGGGACGGTACCTTGCTCAAGGGTACTTCAGCAGTGCCCGGGCCGGGACTCGAACCTGCAACCTTCAGGACGAAAAGCCAGTGTCCTAACCACTAGGCCACCACTGCCCACCGTGGGCATTTGTGGGTTTAATCATTTGTTAATTCCTTAATTTCATGCACTTTGTGACTATTTTGTCATGGTGAGCACACTCAAATACCACAATAAAATGTCACCTCATTTTATCCATCACACGTGCACACATGGAGCAATGGACAGCTATCATCAGCGCGAGCAGAGCAGTGTAGCGGAACGGTACCTTACTTAAGTCTACCTCAGTGGTGCCTTCGACCTTCAGTTTACACTAACCACTAGGCCACTACTGCTCATAAGCAAAAATAACTACATCTATGGATACATTGACATGGGATCAGTTGCACATGACAATAATTTCCTTAGCTTATTGACACAAAGCACATTTAAAATAGAAGTCAATGGAAAAGTATTTCAGTACCTGCCCACTGGCTGCTGGTGTAGGTGTGTTTTATTTTAAAACCTTTTTTTATTAAGCAGAGAAGAACACATTGAGATTCTTGTCTGTGGCAATGGATCATTAGCTGCAGTTGCAGTGATTAAATTGAGATAAATAGAGATTAAGTTGAGATAAACACTGGAGTGTTCAGTCAAAGTCAAAGACTGATTCAAAAGAGATGAATTACTTTCATCATGCTAATAAAAATTACCAAGTGTTGTCCCGCATGCTTTTCATTGTCATTCTGAATGACAATTTATGATTCATTATTAATAATACAAACAAACACCTCAGGGCATTTCATTATTTCATCGCTGATCAGTGGACCAGCTGTATAAAAACCCAACTAAAAAACTAACAAACAAAACAGAACACTACGAATGCTGGCTGTTATATTAACAATGAGGAAAAACTGGGTAATGGTCGACTGGCTATGCTTTTGTATGTCAGTGAGAGGGAGATGGGGGAGACAGAGAGAGAGAGAGAGAGAGAGAGAGAGAGAGAGAGAGACAAAGAGAGTAAGAGAGAAAGCAAGAGAGTCACAGCAGTTCCAAATGATGAAAGCTTAATGTAACATATTTTGATGTTAATACAAACAGCAGTTAGGCCACTTCATGTTGAAAACTTTGTAAGAGTTCATTTGAACTGTATATTACAGCTTTTTTCTGTGTAGTTGCAGTAATGGTGTCACCTGGACAATGTCCCGTTCTGCTAGCTTCCCTCTTGAGGAGATCCTTATGTCATCACCATCCAGCTCCACCATAGCTGAGAGAAGAGACAGTTACTTAACACCGAACATGCCTTTTAAAGGCCAAGTGCATTACTGAAAGGAACATGGGCATGAGAAACCATTGAACTACCCCAATTCCAGAAAAATGGGATGCTGGGTAAAATGTAAATAAAAACAGAATGCAATGATTTTCAACTTTCATGAACCAATATGTTATTCACAACAGAACACAGAAAACACAACACATGTTAAACATGAGACATATTATTTTATGAGAAATATTAGCTTTTTCTTGAAATTGACGGGAGCAACATGTCTCAAAGAACTTGGGACACGGCTACAAAAGACTGGAAAAGTGGTACTAAAAAATAACAGCTGGAGGAACATTTTGCAACTAATTAAATTAATTTTCAACAGGTCAGTAACATGACAGGGTAAAAAAAAGATCATCTTAGAGAGGCAGGGTCTCTCAGAAGTAAAGATGGTTCACTAGTATGCAAACCTGTGTCTATATATAGTAAAATAATTTCAGAATAATGTTCCTGAATATAAAACTGCAAAGACCTTGAATATCTTATCATCTATATACAGTACCGTGCAAATGTCTTGAGCACTTGAGAACATGATTTTTAAAGCTGTATTCAGGCAGTGTTTCCTCTCTCAAACAATATAAAATAACTGGAAATAATGATGTTTTTGTGTGTATCAGTGTGTGGTGTAACCATTTCCATGGCTCTCCTTATGGAAGCCCAATATTACCTATAGTTGCCATTAAATCATTTGTTTGGGCAGTGGTGGCCTAGTGTTTAGGGCACTGTGCTGGGGACCTGAAGGTTGCAGGTTCAAGTCCCAGCTCAGGCACTACTGAGGTACCCTTGAGCAAAAGTACCATCCCACTACTCTGCTCCACGTCTTGGAAGTCGCTTTGGATAAAAGCGTCAGCCAAATGAATAAATGTAAATTCAGTCCTTAATTAAATAAAACTGCTGATGGAGCTTTATACATCCATGCAGTGGCTGGAGGCATGGAGGAGAAATCTGGAGCCAGACCTGTGTCTTTTAAGCAGCTCACACCATCAACTACTGTTTACACAAAACTCATACTTATTCTTTTCACTGGTTTGTTGTTTGTTTGCATTGATTTTAATGTGAACTTGTGTTTTTGCAGCAGAAAGACACTCATTGCTCAGATAAATGTCTTTAATGTATTTGCGCAGATGCCCAAGACTTTTGCACAGTACTGTACCATCATCAAAAGATTTTAAAAATCTGAAGAATTCTGTTTGTGCAAGGGACAAAGCCAAAATCTATTTTGGACACGTGTGATCTTCAGGCCCTCAGGTGGCACTACATTAAAAATAGGAATGATTCTGTCATGGAAATTATTGCATGGGCTCAGAAACACTTTCAGAAATCACTGTGAACACAGTTTGTTGTGCCATTTACAAATGCAAGAGCCATAATGCAAAGAAGAACCCATATGGGAACATGATTCAGAAATGTCAAAGTCTTTTCTGGGCCAAAGCTCATTTATAATAGACTGAAGCAAAGTGGAAAATTGTTCTGTGGTCAGACTAATTGAAATTTTTTATTATGTTTACGTGGATCCTACAGACCAATAAGGGAAAGGGTCCATATGGCTTTTTATCAGCACTCAGTTCAAAACTCTACATCTCTGATGGTGCATTAGTACCTATGGAATTGGCAGTTTGCACATCTGGAAAGGCATCATCACAGCTGAAAGGTATTTACATTCTCAGTTTCTCAGTTTCCAGTCATTTATGGACTGTTGAAAAATGAAGAGGGGAAGCCGCACAGTGCTAAATATGGCCTTGTCCCAACTTTTTGAGACCTGCTGTTGCCATCAAAATGAACATTTCTTTCTAAAATTGGCACATTTACTCAGTTTAAACATTTGTGTTTTCTATGCTCCACTGTGAATTAAATATGTCAAAGGTCAAAGTTTACTTTATTGACATCAGCAGCTGTGTACACGTACATAGTCAGATGGGACAATGTTTCTCCATGGACCACAGTGCAAAATATCGGACAAAGGACAGATTGAAGAATGCAAGGTTTAACAGACACAATACAGGTAGACAAGTAGAAAGGACAACATGTAACATACACTAGTAACAGACATTCCAGAGAGGTTATCATAGCAATTTAGGTTTTACTGTAAAGTGGCAGAAATTTATTTTTAGAGAATCAGTGTGCTCTAAAGATTTTAAGGTTTTATAGTTTTTTTATGAAGTGACAGGTGTTTATGGGATAAAGTGATGTGTTTATGGAATGTGCAAATCAATGCATTGTTTTAATTTACATTTTACACTGCATTCCAACTTCTTTAGAACTGGGGTTGTAAAATGAAGAATAATTTTATATCTTCATAGTTCAAACAACACTATCCTCCCAAAGAATATCTAACATAATGATCAGATAGCATGGCCAACATTAGGGAACAGTTCAGCAAACATCAAATTCACAACAAGATCCCATGTACACCTGGCTGTTTCATGTGATGTCTGTATATGTATTATAACCTGAGAAGATATGAATCACATGATGTAATTCAAAATCGTCCCTGACTAGTCAGACAAACAGGCACTTTATTTAAATGAACTGTGGGTGCAGTGAAGCCCACATTAAGTTCCGGCAGTGCGGCCTCTTCTTCATAAGCTGTACAGTAGGGAGAGAAGTTTTGTCCTGGGTGTGTTTATACCTACACTTATGTAGAAATGCTTTATCCAGATATAATCCTAATATTTAAGACACAAGAAAAAATCAGGTGTAAACAGGGCCAGTTTTCCCTTTACTCCAAACATTTTTAAAAAATGATTTAAGTGGTTGTTGTGTCTTGTTTTACATATCTGCCATATATCACTCTTTGCCATTGAAACAAACAGTGACACAGAAGGTAAATTGAATGTAACTGTAATTCCTTACATGACCAACAAATAATTTAGCTGTGTAATTACCCTAAAAAAGTATTGCAAAAAAGCTTTTGGGGTTTATGTACTATGAAAGCACTAATATAACCCTTATATAACCTCAGAGTGGAGTATGTTTAAATTACTATGCATATAATGACAAGTAACTGGAGACACAGAGCCCATTACTGCCTTAATCACTGCTTATTGCTTTGGTGCATCTAATGACTGTAATTGGCCTCCAAAATGAAGTAGTGGACAGAATTGCATTACTGGCTTAGAACACAGTCCCTCACCACATGACCTGTCCACAGACCATCAAATCCAATAAGGACTCATCCAAGGCTCAGTGTAAGGAAAGCACTTGGTTGTTCCTGATCTGGGTTTTGTATAGACCCTCAGTGGGAAGTGGGCAGTACTGCCTTATTATTGAGCAGAGCTGTTCCTCACTTGGACTGGCCATAATGTGGCCCTGACGTGACGGTCTGCGCCCATTAACCAGATGGAGCACACTAATTACGCCATGCTCCATGATTAGACTGCGCCTTTCTAAGTGATGCTCCCCGTGACCCGCCTTTGCCTGCACTTGCTCTGCTCAAGCAAATGAGCTGGTAATTGCTCTTGGAGCATCGGTCTGGCTAATTGCCAGAAATGAGCATAGCAGAGCTTACCTGTGTTTTAAAATCCAATCATTTAAATATTGACTTGTTTTTCATTCAGAGCTTTCAAAATGGGGTGTGTGTGTGTGCTTATTAATAAGGTGTCATTACAAAATGGCACATCCTTTACAAAAAGACAAAAGAATGTTCACACACACTTACCATCAAACTCAGCCTGGCCCACTCCAACAATGATGATTGACATGGGGAGCTTGGCACCCTGAGAGTAAAAAGTGGTGTTTACTTTTCTAAATACAATAACATTACACTTCCCTTTTATGTACAAGAAGAAAAAGTCACTGAGTTAAAAAATGCTAAGTTTTAAAATGCTTTTCATTTGTCTGGCATCCCTTTTCCTCACAAGGCCAAGAACCATTTGTGTTCACTGGTTATTTACAGTTTACACTCATGTTAGCCTCTTGCAAAAGCTTAATCCCAGCAAAAAAGGTAAAAAAAAAGTTACACCAATAACCAATAAATTATTATTCTATTCTAGACATATGTCTATTCTAGACAAAACATTTATGGATTCATACAATAGTTTTTTGGCCCATTACTGCTACTTTAAATCAGAGGTGCGTAGTATAGTATAGTTTGTAACCTTTACTTAATACAATGATATAACATAAAGACACAATTACATTAATTGTTACAAATACATGAATTAACAAGTAAATGTAGCAACCAACCCCCCCCCCCTCAAAAAAACAAAGAAAAAATACAATGCAAAGCTAGGTCTGTCACAATCACTGTTGCCTTGATTATTTTTTTTATTTGAGCAAATTGGAGTTATTTTCCAGTTTCATTATTTTTGGTGTTTTCAGTTGATTTAAAGGTAATAAATGTAAATAAAAGAAAGTAATTATTATTTAGAATATATGAACAAAACTCTTTTTTCTGACTGGTGCTATATCAACTTTAGAGGCCTATGGTGAGTTTGTTTGTTGTTTGTTTATTTGAGCAACAGCTTTTTTTTGTCTTCATTTAGGAGCTACTAATTATCCACAGCTCCCAAGCAAGATAGCTAATGATTCATTCTGTCTACTTTAATCTTGTACATCAATAGACTTAATCAATAAACAAATACTATCAGGTCAGCAAAAATCTTCTACTAACTACTGAGTTCCTCTTAGAACCTCTTTGAACATCCAGCAGCTTTTAGCCTATGGGCCAGGGCTAACTCTAGACCCCATTTACCAGCAGTAGGCCCTGGCCCACTATAATCAAGTTGAGATGGGTTGGCAACACTGTAGCTGTGCTGCTACTGAACCAACAGAACATAATAAAAAAAACACAAAAAGAAAAAAGACTAAGCAAGAAGCAGGTTTGTTTTCTTAAATATACTTGACTACACATCAAAAACTAACATTTGAAGAGACACAGAAATGTAGAAACCCATCAAGTACATGGTATTGAGTACATGGTATTGAGTAAATGGCACTAGGTTAAGATCATAAATATATAGAACTATGGTTAAAACCCAAGTACTGGTTCCAAGGAATATCTCATAATAGCATATCATTCATAGGCCACGTCAGAGCAGCTGTCCACCAAACACACAACCACACACTGACTAATGCTCCTGTTTAAATCAGGAGGGAAACAGTCAGTTGAAGGCCCATTAGTCAGTATTAAATGCACAAATTCCTGCTAGGCTTGCGATGACAGATCTCAGATCTCCTCTGATGTTTCTGAATGATTCAGAAGAGATGGCCATCTCAGGATGTGTAAGACATTTGAGTCATATTTGAGATGAGAGTAAATTGTCTGTCAAAACACTCTCTAATCACGCTTCTGAGAGTGGAGTCACTTTTTGGGACAGGGATTGGAGAGCTGAGTGTTTAATGGAACAGGCTCTTGGGTGACTCGGGGGAGGGGGGGGGGGGGGTTTTGTTGCATGTGACTTATCTTCTTGTTCTTGGGCCAAGACAATATTCTCAATATAATGAGGCACAATGGAGATTCAGAATGAAGCAATTTGTAATAAAGCACAAAAAAGCAGTCACAAGTTTGGACACATCAAATGAT
>JBBPDA010000132.1:20679633-20696227 GCA_037974385.1 Arnoldichthys spilopterus | reverse complement strand
CTGTCTGTCTTGCTTTTGTGTTGCACCATGGACCTGGAGGAACGTTGTTTCGTTTTTACTGTGTACTGTGTATACTGACAATAAAAAATGACAATAAACCTACTACTTACTTACTACTTACTTACTTCTTATTGTTTATTATTGTGTTTGCGCCTGTTTACCAGTTCACCAGTTGTGACACCTCATCTTGGGGCAACATGTGCCTAATCACATTTATTTTAACTTTGACCTTTTCTCTGGTTTTGTCTCAATATCTGCCCTTACATTTGGACAATTACGCTCTCGCCGCAGCATATAGTTATGCTGAGATCACTAACTGCACTGATTGTTGGATCTGTCAACATTTCCCACACTCGAGTGCTCAATGGCCTTTACTCGCTCAACCTTTTTTGTTCCGTGATCATTTCATGCACTTTAGAGACCGCCCACACCCAACCTTAAACTCCAGCACCTTCGCTAATGATAATGCTTACGTTTTACGTTATCTAAGCTACCGTCTATTCTTGTTATCCCTAAGCACTACTGTGCATCCGGGTTCCGACTGTTACACTAACATACATTAGCCACAACTGGGCTCTGTATGTTTCAAATGAACTGGCCCCTGGGACAATGTCTATGTGGGCACTAGTTGTTGTGAACAATATGTTAACTGCAATACTAACTACGCCACCATTCCCCGAAAACTTGACTTACATGACTATTCTGCTGCCTGTGCCTTAATGGCTCACCCTATGGTTGCTCCGAATGGCACCTATTTCATTTGTGGTGATAAAGCCTATCCTCTTCTTCCTAAGATATGGACAGGTACTTGATATTTGGGCTATACTTTACCAGCCATGCCTGCTGTTAATAATTCTGCCTTCTTTGACATGTACGCTCCTTCTGCACGCCGTCACCAATCCATTAATCGTATAGAAGAGATTTTTGGTCTTATTATCGCCCCTCTCGGTATATATGATCTACAAAAAGAGGTCCACACACTTACCCAAGTCCTTGAAGCCACCTCCAATGCCACACTTAAGACTTTTCATTCAATATCTGACGAATTGGTTTCTATGCACAAGGTGGTTCTCCAAAATAGGGCAATCTTACACATTATGCTCGCCGAACAGGGTGGGGTATGCCATTTCATCTAACAGGAATGCTGTACCTACATTTCTGATTCTAGTCATAGAATTAAAGGCCTTGCCACTCTGGTTCAATCTAAAATCTCTGAACTACATCAGGACCACAGCCTCTTTGGCTCTAATTGGGACATTAAATTCTCTTCAATTCTAGGACCCTTCTGGAGCCTTGTTCAAAACATCACATCTGCTGGATTTATGTTAATTCTCCTTATATTGATTGTGTATGCCATTTACAAATGTTGCGTTTATATTTACCCCACGTTCGCTCACCGCGCTACTCTGCATAAGGTGCTCCTACTCCGACACTTCGTCATTTAAATTAAATTTCTTAATCATGGCCGCTTTCCCGGCCAAAGGGGAGACTGTTATATTTGGCCTGAATTCGACACTCAGGCCCAAGGTCCCTTAAACCTTAGGACTCTTTGACCCCTCACAAACTGAGGTTCAGTTCTGCGTTTAATCACCAATCAAGGTCAGACTGTTGGGCGCCTAAGAGGCCCTCTGATGCACAAGCTGGCTGAAATGACTTTACACAAACACTCATAACTTTGCTTCACTTCTGCGTTAATCTCCTATCAAGGACACCTCCGTCAGAGGTCACAACCGGCTGAAACTGGTTCCATCCGACATGTACACTGTTGCTACCTGCTATATATATCTGTTCTTTGTGATTTTTGAGTGTAGGATCAGGGAATTTCAATGCTTGAGGTCTTGTGATCCTGCCTGCCTGCTTTGCTGTCTTTGTCTTGGGATCCCAAATCCCTATCTCCAGATAAGACATCTCTCTCTCTCTCTGTTAAATAAAACTTTTAAAAATACTTTTATCACGTCGACACTCGCCAACATCAAGTGTTCTGCATGTAATACTCTGGTTTAAACTGGCTAAAGATCCAAACAACTGTATAATATGAATAGACATCAAGTCCATTGAAAATCAGATTATCCAAATATAAGAGATGTACTGTATAAGGAGAAAGAATTGAAAGTGAAGTGAAAGTGAAAATTTGTCATTGTGAACACACTCAAGCACCACAACGAAACGAAACCCACCACATGTGCACACGTGGAGCAGCAGGCAGCTGGTAACAGCGCTTGGGGAGCAGTGTAGTGGGACGGTACCTTGCTCAAGGGTACCTCAGTAGTGCACATGGGACTCATACCTGCATCCTTCAGGTCCCAAAGGCAGCATCCTAACCACTAGGCCACCAATGTCCAAGCTTAGTACACTATTGAAACGACCATTCCAAGGAATATCAATAAGAATTTAAAACAATAAGCACATTGAATTTATACATTGGCTTATATTATACATGGCACCAGCAGAGATAAATGCTAAATCTAAATAATTTTTTGGACTAAAAGTTTTTTTTGTCCTTATGCTGAGAAATATTGTTTTCAACCTGATCAAGGTTAATTTGACACTTTTTAAATATGTTAAGTAACATCTGGACTAAAACAAGCATGTCCTAAAGTAAAAAAAAAAATGGTTTAACAGCTATAGCCTTATGCTCAGTATTTTGTTAAGTGTGAAAGAAGTGCACTTCTGTGCACTTTTTATATCAGCTTGAGCTACTGTCAACTTCCCTGTATGTATTTTTCTTATGTCTATTTATTGTAGAAAAGATATCACCAAAAATTGTCTTAATATTTGTTTTGTTATGAATTGAAAGTCACCTGATCCTGCAGTGGTTTTTGCCTGAGCATACGATGTATGTCAGTGACTTGAAACAGCTATGGTGAAGCAGGAAAAAACAGGAAGTGGAAGGACTGGGACCAGAGTTATCACCAGTATCATGGGGAAAAGATGTTGTGGTAGAATAACAGTTATTTGTTCTTTCTTCCAAAATATTGGTTCCTAAATGGTTCATTGATACATTAAAACAAAAACCTTTAGTTACCATACATTACTTGAAGGTTCTTTAAAGTTTAAAAATGTTCTTTACACTTAAACATCTTCTGCATACATTTTTTTGAAGAATCAATTATTAAAAAGATAATTAGAGGATGAAACAAACTCCAAAGATCACTGAACATTTATATAAACAAAATGTGAGAAATCAGCCAACCTCTTGTTGGATAAAAAGCTTCCTATGCAGAGTCTGATGATAATGTACTTAAGAAATGGCACGAATGCACAAAAAATCAACTGTGCAGTGTCGAAGGGGGACGTTGTCAGCTCATGTAAGAAGTGTTCAAACACTGCTAGTTCAAAAAGGCCTCCTACGGGGCCAAGCCCATTTCCCCATGACCTGCTTTTTAAAACACTGGTCAGAGCCTGAGCAGCTGCTTACGGTAACAGCCTTTTCTTATGAATGATATATGCGGCTTTCCCTACCAAACGCACTGCACGAAGGCAAGAAATGGGTCACTGTTCCTCAAAGGGATCCCACAAAACATCCCACATGCTTTTGAAGGCTTGGTGTGTGGTGCATGTTGTACACCCACGCTTTCAGTGCAGTAAGCTCTGTACCAACGTGAGCGATGGGACCGAACCATAGCAGAAAAACTCCATCTGGGTTTGTTAACTGATTTTTAACACTGGCTTGCAGATTCAAATAAGACTGATTTTGGAGCAGCTTTAACACTAGCAGACATCTGCCACCTTTCAGGCTCAAAAGAAAAAAAAAGGACATAAAAAAATCAGTTTGGAAGGTTTAGCTATGGTCTTCATTTCTGATGCCTTCCTCGAAACAAACACAGCAGGAGGCTGGATATTTTAGGCAATGCTTAGTGTCAGAATGTGCTCATGCATAACCAAAATGTTAAATCATTAAATATGACTAATCATAGTAAAAACTCAAGCAAATTACCATTAAATTTCATTATTCCATGTCTGGTTTTAATCAGCAAGACATCAGCTCTCATAGGCTTGTATTTTCTGTGGAATATCATACCGCGTTTTTTTACGACTTGCATGTCCCTCATCATATGCTCAAATGATTTTGATGAAAAATGCAACAGACAGAAAAAGCTGAATATACAGAAGAACATGAAAATCACACTTTTTTATGAGTGGGAGAAAATAGGGCTGGTTGGCATGCTGTTCATTTTCAGGTCAGCTCCAAAAAATGTCACTTTAGAATGTTTGACCTCTTGACCTAGATGTAATGGGAAAATGAAAAAAATAAATAAAACATATAAACATATAAATATGCCATTATGCTTCTTAAAGGGCCAATTTCTTACTATTGTAATACATAACATATTGTAATTTTTCATCCCCCGAAGGCCACTTACAACCTTTGTGTGGTTTTACAAAAATTGTTTTATTTAATTTTTTACATGACCATTTTTAATCTCTCTATATCCCTTTGAAGTAAACAGCCTGCTTTCTCTTACAGTGCCTTTAAAACTGAGTTTGATATATGCAAATGACCGCTCTTCTGTGTAATATATGTCTTGAATTGGCGGCTTGATTTCCATGTACTGTATGGACTGGGCAGTGAATGGTGTGTTTTGAAACATATTGACGCATGACATGAACAGTGAGAAAATAAAAACAACAAGAGCCTATGGTACACTGATATAAACAAAAACATTGTGAACTGTGCCAACCAACACATTCTCCGTGTTTCACTGATAAGACAATTTTATATACAGAAGTTACAAAATGTACATACGTTTCTTTAGTCCATTGCTGTGCTGTGCTCTAAAACCCACACAGTAAGGAGGGGAGACAGAAGGTTCTTGGTGTGTAGGAAGGCCGTGTGAGAACGAGCAGCAGGCAAGATCTTAAAAGGAAGGTGTGGCTGTTCTAATGGTTTGATTAACAGTCGCAAATTCCCTTTAAATCCAGTCTGCTGGGAAGTCTGGCCTTTGATGCCATATGGATGATCAATGGTCCACTAGTATGACTTTTGCTGCTGGAGCAACATTCTGACCACTTACCTGAAGACAGTGTTTTAGGGCATTCAAAAAAAGTAAAGCATTAAAGCCATTGTAAATTTAGATTTGACATGCAAATATATTATGGCTGCTTAAAGTACTATTCAGATTCATTTTACATGGAAAAGCTGGCATAAATGTTACCAATTCTTTGCTCAGTGATTTTAGTCCTGATTCAATCCTCTAGCTATTTTTCTATACTGCCTGCCCTATAAAAGTTCTGTTCCATTTTACTACTTATAAATCAACCCATTGAAATAACCAAAAACAATGAAATAATTCAGTCAAAAAACCTAATGCTGCTAACAAAGAAAATCAAACTTTCCTGTAATTTTTACATCTCAAAAAATGTTTAATGTATTGTTGCATGTCAAGTGTACAATTGTGCAAAACGTAAAAAGAGGACACATTTTTATGGCCTCATGTTGACTTCTGGCTGTGAATCCCCAATATAATATCAATGTTAATGAAACATTGCAATTAACTCTGGCAAATGGGTATCAAAAAAGAAATCACAATTTTGCATTTTAAGCCATTTGAGTGTGTATTTGTGCGTGCAGCTGAAGATTTTGTTTCTTATCCCCTATGATTGCATGACACACATCCGGTGCTAAAATTTCCCCCACCTCCCTATTTAAAATCACATTAAAAAGTGATTAAGAAATTTCTTAGTGTTTGAAATCCACGAGTATGAAGATAATCATGAATTTTACCAGACTGCTGGTGTGTTGATGTTGTTGATGTTCCGGTATGTTGTATCCAGTTGTTTCTATATCTTGTATGCCTAAATTTCTTACACTCTGTGCTCTTCTGTGCTTGGGCATGGCAAGTGATCACACTAGATGTATACTGTGCCCATTACCAACTAAACCATGTCTGGGCATGGTATGGAGCAAACCCTAGGTTACTTTTCTCAGTGTCCAATGGCTTTTTCTAAAGTGTTTTAAGGCAGATTTGACATTTAGGACTAGTCCACACGGGCGTTCAAATCTTGTATAAGTGAAGGCGCTCTGAGCGACGTAGGCATTTAAGCTGCGGTTTGTAGTGGCGGTTGATTGACTAGAATATGACGCTACATTCGTTTGTTTGCCTCTGTTGAACACCAACCTGCAGCCCAGACTGTAATTCTATGTGTTCACATGTGGGGGCAGTGGGATCACACTGTGACTGAAGAATCATGGGAAGGCCTCCAGAGCGCTAAACTATCAGCATGTAAAAGCAATGAAGACATTTTCTTTGCTCTTATCCAGATTTTGGCAGAAAATGACGCCAAGAAAAAGCCGCATGCGACATTTTTTTACGCCATCCGAACGAATGTAGCGTCATATTCAAGTAAATCAACCGCAGCTAAAATGCCTACGTCGCTCAGAGCGCATTCACATATATAAGATTTGAACGCCCGTGTGGACGAGGCCATAAAATGTATTTTAGACACCTTTCTTTGTATATATTCTTATATGGCCTGTACTCACGTTTACAATGGCCTCTTTGGTCTGGGACATGTCTGATATGACTCCATCTGTGATGATAAGAAGAACGAAGTACTGTGAGCCATCCTGCACAGCTGCTGCGTACCTTTAAAGAGAGTAAAAATATACTTATACTATATATACTATATAAGTTTATCTTTGGCTGTGCAACATATTAATCAAAATGGCCTAAGTAATGATTTGACCCTTCTCTTTCCCACAGGTTCAGTGTTGACATCACATAATAGATCATATATATGGCATCTAAACAGCCTGCTAATAAATAAATTAATAAATAAAATAAAATAATAATAATATTAAGTGCATACATAGCACCTTTCAAAGCTTGAGGTCAATTTACAGAGCATCAAAACAACAACAAAGCACAACAATAGCTGCATTTTAAAGCTAATTTCATGGATGCTACTGGAGAATCCTTTAAGATCTTCTGTTACCCATAATCCTTTGCACACCCAAACTAAGTTCAAGAAAAGTATCAACGGATGAAACCAACAACTCCCCTTCGTTTAAAAAGGCCAGTAAATTATACAGTGAAACATACATTAAACTTAAACATAAATTAAGTTGTACGTTTATTTAACTGAGTGTACTCTGGGTGTATTTAACTGTGAAATGCACCTGCTTTCAGTGTGATAAACAGTTTAAAACCCATGTAACAAGAGTCAGACAAAGGGTCAACATGTTTGCCTTAGACACCAAAGACTAGAGGGCAGCTGACAGTTGATGAGCACTGCACACTATGGATTCCAATGCAAAACACAGAAGTATGATGTATATGTAAGAGCTCTTATATTTTATCCCAGATTTATTGTATAAACTATTTCCCTGTCTACCTCGCCTGCTTTAACAAACCTTTTAGAATGTAAATGATCCAACACTGTGTGGATTTGTATCATTCACGTACGTCTATGTGTATTTGTTTAAGCATAATCAAGTTCAGTGGGGAACTGCCTCTAGCAGTGCCAGGGCTCTGGGTGGCACATCATGCTTTAATTAAGCAAGTCTAATTCAAGTCTATGGAGATGGCGTTTTTAATTACTGTGGAGAGGACGCATAATCAGATTGAAAAAGATTTGCCTGCGTGATGCCGAGGAATGAAGGGAGGGTGTGGAGATACTTCACGCAATCATTTATGCCTCCTTTATTGGATACACCCTCCCTGTGCTGAGAATTGGTCACACAGGGAATACCAACGTGCACTGAATAGAAAAAGAGTGGCTGAGATGGACCCAGTTCACTGTACATCAGTGGTATGTGTGTGTGGTGTAGCTTGTTAAGAATGCCAGTCTACAAGACCAGAAAATGTGTTAACGAATAAACAAAAATGATTTGCATTTGCAGTTAAAATGATCTTTTTAAATCAATACCAAAGGCGTTCCATACTATTTGTTCTTACACTTAAAAACAACAAGAACTCCCTGTTTGGAGAAGAAAATATAGCGTAGCCCAATAACCACTGAGCCTGAACAAGCTCTGTATCCATAAAGTGTAGCTGTGAGTCAATTTAAGTTACTTCCAGCAACATCTCTTGCCCATTTGAATGCCTGTCCTCCTCAGAGAGTTGGACCATGTGATGCTTCTGATTCCGAATGCTAGTGTGAAGTGTTACTGCTTTCTCCAGATTCATGCTGCTGTATCATTTTGAATCTATTATACAAGAGGGAGCATATAGTAACAAAAAAAGGATGACAGACAGGAAGTGGTCAATAATGGGATTTTACAGGGAGAGAAGTACACAACAAAACCACTAGAATCATTTTAAACACCTTTGCTGTGGTGGCCTTGTGACAAGAACCTCAATTAACCACAGTTCCTATGCAGTCTGATCTAAGGTACAAGAGATCAAAAACACCCTATACTTGTTTGAAATATGGAAGGGGGAAACATCCCTTAACAATTTTTCAACCTTTGTTTATTGCTTAGCATTAAACACGCTACTTTTGCTGCTGTAGGTTTAAAACAGATATAAGTGACCTCTGTTCTGAGTTTTCCATGCTCAAACACTAACTTCAGAGTAAATGGTTGGGTGATACACATATAAATGTATTTTTGGACATAACTGTATTTTGTGGCTTAGTTTCAGTATATGTATTAAATGAACTAGGGTGTTAACTAAAATATTTTAAAATATCATAACTCTTGTAATGGTTACTTTAAACTGAGTTTTTGTTCTATTCATATACTGTATAAAAACACATTTTTATAGTATGCCAAAACATGACAATGTCAATGCCTGACTATGGCCATTTATGTGAATAGAGTAAATAAACTGACATTTAATGTGAAAACAAACACAAGTGAACACTTTTTACACCTCAAAATAAAAATCAAAGATATTAAAACATGCAGTTAGAGACAAACATAAAATAATGTCAAAGGCATGCTGAGGTTAACTGAAAAACATGGCCACAAAAACTGTGAGAACCCTGTGGGTGTGAAAACAATTATAAAGCACTTTAAATGCACACTCAGAATGCCATGTAATCATTCAAGACCATTTAAAAGTGCTTTTGATTCTCTCTGACTATGACTCAAGAGAAATTGCTTGAAAGAAAGAGCCTAAACTGTCTATTTGCAGATGTCTTAGCAGTATGCCATGCCACACATTTTTAGAGTGCTTGAATGAGTGCTCTGCAAAACATACCTGGCAACGTGATTGACAACAGGGGCGAAGTTTGTGGGTCCATAAAGCTGGACAGTTTTCAGGCTCTGGTGATAAGCCTCCAAAATCCCCTCAATTCCGTTACAATAGGGGTTTTCAATATTCCCATTCTGTAAAAATAAAAACTGTCACTACACTTCTGTCTGAAATAGGTCAATCAGTGTAAACCTGTTTGCATAATGAGTATTTCATTGATGGAATAACTTACTGACAGGATAAAGGGCTAATTTACTTATTTAACAGATATAACTGAATACCAGATGGAGAAAATGTAGATTCAGTCAGTGCATTTAAAATAAAATGCACAATACTAAACGATTCAGTAAGAACCCAAAAAAGCTGATCTTCAAGGTTTCGCACAGTAGTTTACCATTATATTTACTAGACAGCACTGTGGGCAGTTGACTTGGCTTACGCCTTAACTGAAAGGTGCAACTTGAAAAAACCTCTTACACCAGTAAACCTATACTTGGATTAAGAGCTGCTAGTCAACCAAGATTCTACCTGAGCTGATGCTAATCCTTTTCCCTTTTTTAAGTTAGAAGTAAGTTAGTTAGGTCTGTAGTTATTGTCCTAAGTGCTCTATGAAGAGGTAGGTTTTAAGTCACGGTTTGAAGACAGTGAAGTTCTCTGCAGTTTTGCATGTTAGGGGAAGTTCATTCCACCACTTAGGAGCCAAAACTGAGAAGGTAATCAGGAGCTGGACCATTTTGGGCTTTGTAAGCAAGCATCAGTGTTTTGAATCTGATGCAGGCAGCTACAGGAAGCCAGTGAAGGGTTTGCAGCAAGACTAGTAAGCTGCTAATATAATACTTTTCACTGATGCCTAGAACATTTTTATTGACAACTAGTCAACAAGTGAACTACTTGAATGACTAGCTGACTAGTAAAAAGTAATTTACTGAAATGTGTTATGCTAGCAGCTTGCTACTAACTGTTGCTAATAATGTTTTAATTGATGTATTTATTAATTTTTAAAATTTAAAATTTGTTAGATGTTTTTACAAAGTCTCCAGTTCAAAATGTCACTCGAATGCTGTTTTGTATGTCAAATGAAAATAATCTAAAGCACTTTTCCTCTTTAAGTTTGTCTAGAAAACAAAAAATGAAAATACCAAAAAAAATGATAAAAACAAAAGTGAAAATGTCTAATTGCATGTTTATTAAAGTGCAAATTTAAAAAATAATTAACACAGTTTGCAATTACTTGCAATCAGGTACTAAGAACACATAGAAGCACCACAAGTGCTGTTAATGTGCAATTCAAGAAAACTGTTCCTAAATAAAAGAATAGGAAGTCTATAGGAGTTTATCACAAGCTGACAGACATGCTCTGGAAGAGCAGAGAGTGGGTGGAGAGGGAGGCTCTGATCAGTTTAGGTTTCTCTGAGCCTTCATGGGCCTACAGAGAAAATTCAAATCCATAATCCCTCTCTGAGCAAGTATTACTCACTAGGAGAAATTCAATTTCCACATCATAACAAACCACACAGCTACACCACCTTCATTGTTAGGGGGATGTAGTTTTTGATCACCCAGTGTAGCAGCACAAGGAATGTGTATGTTTCATTTTGATAAGGAGGAGGTAAGGTAATATATTAGACATGTGACCTATATACAGGGTAAAGGAAACCCTCTTGGTTTTAAATAAAAAATGTAGGCAGGGTGGTCCACAAACTCACCAGAGGAAACTCATGAGAGACACGTCCATCAGGGGGCAGTTTGGCTCCAAAGCCCAATGCAGGAAACATCTTATCACTGTCATAATCCTGAATGATCTCTCCCACGGCCTTTAGTGCCATGGCATAAGCATTCATCTGGTATGGGTTCATATAATGAAGGGACGTGGACTGGGATGGGTTACCTACAGATGAGAGTCAGTAGTTCAATATTAAGAACAATATTTTGGATTAGATATTTCTGAGTTTTTCATAAATGCTCTGCACTATTAATGTCACATTTTGTCTGGCTGCAATGTGGAACAGCGATTAGCCAGGCATGCCAAGGTGTAACCATAGCAGCTATGTGAGAGCACTGAAGAAGTAATGATTCAAATGTATGTAATGTATTTTATGAAAATTACAACACATTTTTGTTATTCATTGTATGTACTTCGAGACATAATTGTGTACAGCATTACACATTGTTTACCCATGTGTAATGCTGTACACCTAAATTAGGCTAATTTAATCAGAAATATGACTCAGGAAATAAAAAAAAGTCTCAGAACAGAACAGTATTTTGATACACAAAGAACAAAACATTATCGTCCCCTACAAATCTGGCACAGAAATGTGAAGTCATCTGCTAGTGAAAATTTTTTTTTATTATTATTATTCTGTGAAAGTTCTCTAGTATCACAAACCTAATAAATCAAATGGGATTAGGGGCATTAATACATAAACTTAATATTATAAATAAGCTCAATTTTAGCTCTACATATCTGCATACATATCTACATGTTGCTCTCTGCTGTTGGCATGGTCTCTCAGTTCTTTAGAAGTGACCAGTCACTTCCACAGCCAAATGAAAAAAGTCAACTTCTGTTAAAAAAAAAAAAAAAATATATATATATATATATTCTGTTATTAACATTACTTAAAAATGATCTTATAATTTGTAAATTTGTAAACTTTGTTCATGGTTTATGTATATTTTATGGTTTAGATTTTTTATGGTTACATTTAAAAAAATTGTTTTTTACACTTTTTCTCTTCAGAAGATAATTGGAAAGTTTGGAATGGCTGGTGTAGTGTGTTTTGGATGTGGAGAAGTTTTTCTTTCAAAAGAAATGTGAATATTTGTGTAATGTGCTTCAGGAGAAACTTGAAGAAGGTTGGTGTAGTGTGTTTCCGAGAAATTTGAAAAAGTTTTTTCAGACGAAATGAACATTTGTGTAGTGTGTGAAGACATTTGCTGGGGTGTGTTTCATGAAGGTTTCACTCATTTGCATTAAACCAATTATATCAAATATATTTGAGACCAGATACACTGAGTGATTTGAATATGTATTTCATAGTCACTTCCACAGCCAAATAAATTGTCAGCTTTTGTTATATAAAAAATAAATTTCTACCAGTGTGGTACAATGTTCTATTATTATATCAAAATAAATTAAATAGGATTTGTAAAAATGTCAAAGCAAATGTCTACTTCCAAAGGTGCATGAAGAAATAAATGATCCATAAACCTTGTTCATGCTTTATGCATATTTTATGGTTAAAATTATTTATGTTTAAGTTAGGTTGGCGTGGTCTTTTGTTTTCTCTTATCTACTAGTTGTTAAAAACCTCCAGAGCACTGTTTATACAGTGAGAAGGTGTAAACTAGGTTTAATTCTGTGTACAGAAAATTGTTAAACCATGCCTCAAGAGTTTTATTGTAGAGTTTCTGCAAACCTGCAAAATGTTTTTCAGTTTAAAGTTCTTTAAACACTTATATAAAGGGTCATTTTCAAAATGTAATCTTAATCTGTCTATTCAGTATAATTTGTATAAAAACTTTTCAGATACCTCCTGGGTTGTTGGAAGGCTCCTGATGTGTTTCTTACTGGGCTGATGAAGGTTTGAACAGTTGAAAAGCATCTAAACAGGCTTAGGGCATTGTTTACCTTGTTTGGTTGTTACAAACAAACTCAGAATAGCAATTCTGCCCCGCAGGCAGCCCTTCACAACAAATCACTATGAACATAACCTTAAATTCCATCATATTTTCATGTTCACAAACATTGTGTTGGCTGGAGCACATTAGCTGTAAATTATTAGGAGTCTTTTTCTTTTGCAGCTACTTTTGCAAGTACAGTAATTATTAGTAATTGCAGTAAGTGCAGCCTTTTAAGCAATGGGGGTGCCCATTCACAGGCAGTGGGTGTACTTAAGCCATTCGGCTGCCTATTCTATAGACGCCCCCCTGCTCTGTGCCTAGTCAGGCACCCTGCTTAGTTTTCTGTTCTGGCAGAACAGGGAGCTGCCCATTCACAGCCATTACAACTCTACTGAACACAGGAGACACAATGTTAAGTAGCTCTGCTTAGAGGAAGGCTGGTTAAGGAGTCTGGGAAGCCACCTAACCTTTCGGATGCTTACTGACTACTGTTTTTTGAATCATTTAATCACTTACCATTAGAGGCTGTGAAATCAATGGCCACTGTGAAATTGATTTGGGTCCTGGTGAGAATTGCATGGAGACATGGAAAAACAGCAAAATGTCAGCAAAACAGTATCATCAATAAAAGGTTTAGAAAAAAACAGTTACATATTTCTCTGTAAAAAAACACAGAAAAGGGATGTCACATTCGCACAATTAAAAAGTATTATTAAGTTTAAGTTTTTAATTTTTCCACCCACTACCTACAACAAGCTGGGAGGGTAAAGACTAGTACCTGCTACTTCCACTATATTGCTAATGATTCATAACTTAAGAGCTCAAAAAAACTAATTACCAATTCTACTACATCAGCTAACAGATGCCCATGCTGGCTAGCACTGTGATGGGTAGAGGAAAGACCTTTCTACCCACCTAGAGAGACCAACTATAGTAAAGTGAAAGTGACTTATTTGTCATTGTGAACACACTCAATCACACACAAAGTGCACAACAAGAAAATGTTACCCATCACACATTGAGGGGCAGGCAGCTTTGAGAACCACCCAGGGAGCAGTGTATTGGGACAGTACCTTGCTCAAGGGTTCCTCAGTGGTACTTAAACCTGCGACCTTTTGTTTACAAGGGAAAGATCTTAACCACTACAACACCCTATTCTCTTTGGACTTAATTGAATTAAATTTGATCTTGTTTGTAAACAGCTTACATGACAAAAGGGCATATTTTCTTTTTTTCAAAGCAGCAGCTAGCAGTTAAAACTGAAACCACACCCATTTATATGTGTTTTTCTACAGTGTTGATTGTCACTTGTTGAATGTAGTGACATTATTTTGGATGTAATACTGCTTTAAAATTCTCGCAGATTTTAGTTAATTACTTTTTAATAATCACAATGTGTCTGTTTCTGCTGTAAAGCATTTTCCTCTGAGTTCAAATAATTTTGTCCTTTTGTTAAACTTGAAGCTCAGAGGATGCCACACAAAATATTTTAAATGCTTAATGACATGACTTGACCTGACATTTAAAAAAATATCCCATTACCTGATTAATTATCAAAATTATCAGTAGGTTAGCTGACTGTTAGTTTTATCAAATGAGACATCCATGAAACATGCTGTATGTTAGCACATGAGGTTACATAAACACAGAAAGGCAAAGACAAACACAGTCTGATTTAAATAGATTGGCAATTTCACTAAGCTCACATTATGAGTTCTGTTTAGCTTCCGCAGCAGCTCACTTCAGCCTTTGCTATGTAGTTACCAATAGGACCGGCACCTACTTTTACCTCCTCTTGCATTAGCCATTCCACAAGCAGCTAATTACTTTCTGTGTCAAATGTGAAGGCTAGTAACTGTGAACACATAATTTAAAAAGTAATCAGGAATTGCTGAAATAGCATGGTGCCCATGAAGAGAGGAGGACATTGGCAGGGACACAACCCTTATCAGGCTACATATGGTGGCTATAGGCACATGCTAAGATATTGCATGTTTACATTTTTTTTAACTTCAAGTACATACTAAATAAGAAAAATGCTGGGCCTCCAAGACACATGTAACCCAAGGTCGCTTGTAGGTTATTGATTTATTGCAACACTTTATTAGTTCTTAAGCAGTTTAACTTAAGTTCTTTGTCAGCAAAACGTACTTATGTATGATATTAGACAGCTGTTAAAAATGGCTTGAGACGTTTGAATAAATATATAAAATACATAAATATAAAACATAATATAATACAATGCGCTTTAATATAGTATACGACTATATAATAATAATAGTAATGTAGCTAGCCAACTCTGTACATTTATGTAAGGCCGTCCCACGTCGGAGCCCCGCCTTCCAGCTGGTCCTGATTTGACCTGACAGCTGGGAGGCATTAACGTGGCTTTAAGAGCCTTCCCTGGGCGTGTGGACGGCGTGGTTCAACCTGTGTTTTTGTGTGTGATACCACTGTGTCTGGTTGTCTGTTGATGTTAACCCATAGCCTTAGCCCTAGTGTTCCATAGCCTTAGTGTTCCGTGTCCCATGCATTGTGTATGCTTGTTGTATGTCTCTGTCTTCATTAAACATCTTTTGTTTTCACAACCCAGGTGTCCATCCGCGTTTGCTGCCCGTACCAAAGCATTACAGATTGGAGCACGCGTACGGTATGGTGAATGGCTGGCAGTGCCGTGGGGGCGAGTTGAAGGGAGGGGAGAAAATTCTGGGCATGCTGAGGCAAGCCCAGGTGGTATGCACCGACGAGCGGCTGGATCAGCTAGTCTCGTTGGTGGAGAGCCTGGTGAAGGTCGTGGAGAAGGCCCTCAGAGAGAGGGAAATTTCTTGGGGGGGAGTACAAAGCCCCAAACAAGGACCCCGGTCGACTCAGGGTAGCGACAGAGGGTGGGGGCTTCCCCCAAGGAACCATGGGCTCAGACTGACACCAGCTCAGCTCCGTGCAGCGGCATGGGTAGACCGCCACGGAGCGAACCCGCCCCTTCAGTCACACTCCACGGCAAGCCTGAAGCTGTATCTCAGAGCGTGCAGGTGGTTCCTGCGGCTGTGCCGCTGCAGGGAGAGAGAAGGACGAGAGAGGCCAGCACTGAGACGTCTGCGAGGATTCTGAGGGCTACCCGCAACGCCACCATCCAGACGGCGACGAGGCGGAAGCAGGTGGATCGCGGCTGCGGTCCCGAGCCTCCGCCATCGAGGAAGGGCAGCCCAGAGATCCTCGCTGCCAAGCCGGGCCTCTCCAAAGTGTCCACGACCCTGCAGGAAGCGGCCACAACGCCGAGTGAGGAACCACCAGCAGCGCCAGGGGACGGGACCGCAGACTCGACAGCGGTGAACGAGTCCGCCACTTCCGGGTCGCAGCAGTTGATGCCAGAAGCTCCCGTCCCCTCCGGGCCCACGGATTCAAGGGCAGTGGGCGAGGTCACCAATCCCAGGTCGCGGTAGTCAATGCTGGGAGCACCCGCCCTCTGAGGGCCAACGAAGCCGCCGGTGGCTGAGAAGACCGTCACTTCCGGGTCGCAGAGGCAGACGCCGGAAGCTACCACCCTCTCCAGAACCACTGGGGCCTCGTCGAGAAGAGGCAGATCTTCGAAAGGAAGCCCCGTGGAAGAGAGGGTGACGGTAGAGAGCCCCGCAACTTCCGGGTTGTCAGAGTCAAAGATACGTTTCCTTGTTGGCGGGAGAACAGCAGCTGGAGGACAAAGGCGCTGCTCTAGGGACTGTTCACGATGCGTCGTGGAAGCAACCATGCTTACACGGGACGTTTCCCCAGCCCGGGCTACAGGCTCCACAGCCCGGGTCCCCGTGGCAGTCCCCATGGATTTTGCACCC
>JBBPDA010000132.1:20642269-20663971 GCA_037974385.1 Arnoldichthys spilopterus | reverse complement strand
TGGCTGTTTGAATGATGAACTTGGAATGACTTACTGACAATACCAGCTTTTTATACCCACAGAATGTTGAAATTGATCCCACATTGAGAAAGGTTGTCTTTTGGTATTGGTCCCAATATAAAGCACACCTGTACACAATGAGACCATTGCATGGAAAACACAAAATGAGGTGTGTCTATCACCCCAATAAAATTGCCTCCCTATCTCACAATATCCCTAACTTATTGTGAGTAGTGTACTATTAATGTGCATTTTCAGTGAAGAACTTGTCACAAGTGACGACGAAATGAACTGAGAGGAAGCCCTTGTGGTGTGAAAAGCCCAGTCGCAGAAAGCGAGCGAACGAGCAGGTAACTCACGCAGTTGATCTGTGAACGCTCCGGTTGTGAAGATAAGATTCCCAGCAGGAACCCACGTTCACACATGCACTCAGAGAAGGGATAAAGATGGCCCGAGGGGACCAGAGTACTCATGGTCTGAAGAATGAGAGTCAGAGAGATGTCGGTATGAACAGGCATGGAACTCAATGTCTGAGTGCCGGTAAGAACCTAATTTCCTGTTTATATACCTTCTGTGAGTCATTTCCTTAACCATTTAGACGTCACGTGACTGGTTCATGTGACAGAACTTAACCCTAGTTTGCACTAGTAGTGAAGTGAGTGGGTGTTTTGGGGCACACTGACAAAATATTAATATGGTATTTTGCAATAGTATTTTTGCACTCTTTGGAAGAAACACTCCAAATTGCATATTTGTAAGGGGAGCTATGGCTCCACCTAGTGGCCGATACCGGTCTGCATCGCCAGAGTTCTGACTTCCGGTCCTGCCTCCGTCAGGTGATGCTGCTTGGGGCCAATCAGAGCAGCCTTTAAGAGAGCATGGAGGGAGAGAACCGGCGTGAGGTTTTGTACTCTGTATAGAGTGTTTCTAAGCATATTCTTGTCAACTTGATTGCCTGGTTTTGATTTGGACTGTTTTTGGATTTTTCGATTTTGCCTTCCCTTGGATTTTGCTGTTGTTTAGTGTTTCGACCCTGGACTGTTGTTTTGACCCTGATTCTAGCTTGCCCTTGGACACCTCTGTTTGCTGTGTTTTGACCCTCGTCTGATTTCCGATTCCGAGTTCTGGTATTTTCATGTGGACCTGCTTCGCCCTGGTGACCCGTTTTTCGTATTGACTGGATTTTGTTCTAAATAAACATTTTTACTTTCTGCACTTGCAATCACTATTCCACGAGTATTATTACAGAAAACCTCACCTCGATGAACGCAGCTGGAAGTAACGAGGAAGATGCGAGCGGAGAGAACGAGATGCAGAGGGTGGTCATGGAACAGTGAAGTTGTACCAGTTGCATGCCGACATAAATGAGCTAACCTTGGCTGTGTCTCTTTCGAAGGGTGCTTCCAGCATGAGCTTAGACCCACAATCCTCCATTCCTCCCCAGGATTTCCAGTCAACCGCCACTAGTTCAATCTGGAAGTCATTCAGCGAAGGAAGACTCACGAAACCTGATAAATTTGACGGGAATGCGGATAAATGTTGTGGATTTCTTTTACAATGCCATCATTATTTATCTCAATATCCCAATGATTTGGATGATCAGAGGGTAGCTACTGTTGTCTTCTTTCTCACCGGAAAGGTGCTAGATTGGGCCACGGCACTTTGGTCTGCTCAGCACCTGGAAAACGTGAGTTACTCTGAATTTTTGAGGCTTTTCCGATCTGTTTTTGATCACCCTCACAAGGGTAAGGAAGCAGGAGAGAGACTTTCAGACATTAGACAAGGAACACGATCCGCCTTAGAGTACGCCGTCGAATTTAAAACGTTGTCTGCAATTAGTGGATGGAACGAGGTGGCATTAATTACAAGTTTCAGAAGGGGATTACGAGAAGAAATCAAGACGGAATTAGCATGTAGAGATGAGGGCCATTCCTTGGAGGAATTAATCAAATTAGCGATTAAGCTGGATCATTTGTTACTCGAAAGGCACGGCAGGTTCAGGTTACCGGTCAGACCTTTCCACCCACAATATGAAGAGGAGAGGATCCAATTGGGCACCACATGAGTAACTCCCAGCGAGAAAGAAAGAAAGAAGAGTCCGATTTCGGTTGTTATTATTGTGGGAAATCTGGACATTTCATTGCTGACTGTGCTTCTAAGCCGACCAAGACAGGGGTCACGAAGAAAGCCAAAGAGGTAAGCTCAGTTGTATCAGCGCTCATTGCGAAACCATTTACTGTACCAGTAGATTTTCCTGAATATGCCAGTAATGGAGAACTCTCAGCTTTTATAGATTCTGGAGCCGTGGGAAATTTCATAGACGACAGAACTGCTGAGGAATTGAAAATACCCATTCAGAGATTGGAACAGGAAGTGTCTGTCTTGGCGATTGATGGGTCTGAACTGAGGAACGGAAGAGTCGTCTACATGACCAAACCAATATAATTAGCAATAGGAGCATTGCACAGGGACTTACGTAGCGTGTACAATCTTTTATGCCTGAGACCGGGAGACACTACGAGTATTTGGTGGTACCGTACGGGTTGTCTTTGGCTCCGTCTGTTTTCCAGTCGTTCATAAATGACACCCTAAGGGACATACATAGGACACTACATAGATGACATACTGATTTTCTCCACAGATAAGAAAACCCACATCCAGCATGTTTGAGCAGTGTTACAGAGACTATTGGAAAATCAACTGTTTGTCAAATGGGAGAAGTGTGAATTCCACAAAGAACAAGTCAAATTTTTGGGGTACGTGATTGATTCACAGGGTGTGCAGATGGACTCACAAAAGGTCAGTGCTGTGACTGAATGGGAAGAACCAAAGAATGTAAAACAACTACAAAGATTCTTAGGTTTCGCAAATTTTTATAGGAGGTTTATTCAAAATTTGAGGCCTTTCAGAACCTCAAACAAAAATTTGTAACTGCACCCATCCTCAAGCATCCAGATCTGAGTAGACAGTTTATAGTTGAAGTGGATGCATCTGAGTATGGAGTAGGTGCAGTGTTATCGCAAAGGCATGGAGAACTGGCGAAGTTGTATCTTTGTGCGTTCTTTTCGAAGAAACTGTCACCAGCAGAGAGTAATTATGATGTTGGAAACCGAGAATTGTTAGCTATTAAAATGTTTCTAGAAGAATGGAGACACTGGTTAGAGGGGTCCCAAGTCCCATTTTTGGTGTTAACCGATACAAATTTGAAATTTCTCCATAATGCCAAAAGGTTAAACCCAAGACAGGCTAGGTGGGCCTTGTTTTTCACGAGATTTCAGTTTTCTATCTCTTACAGACCTGGATCCAAGAACGGCATGTTTCGTACAAGTTACAATTGCCAGAAAGTTATCGAGTCTCACCTGTGTTTCATGTCTCTCTTTTAAAGCCTGTTCTGAGAGGTCCCATGGCGGAGACGGTTCCCGATGACGCTCATCCGCCGGCTCTGGACTTAGAGGGTGCTCCTGCTTATACAGTCCGATCCATACTGGATAGCCGGAGACGGAGGAGTGGGTTAGAGTATTACATTGCCTGGCAAGGTTATGGGGCGGAAGAAAGATGCTGGGTACCGGCGGCCAACGTGCTGGATCCCGAACTGACGGCAGAATTCCATGAGAGGAGACCGGAGCGCCCTGGGCCGTGAGCTAGGGGAAGGCCTTCGGTCGCCTCTAAAGGCGAGCATCAGGAGGGGGGAACTGTAAGGGGAGCTATGGCTCCACCTAGTGGCCGATACCGGTCTGCATCGCCAGAGTTCTGACTTCCGGTCCTGCCTCCGTCAGGTGATGCCGCTTGGGGCCAATCAGAGCAGCCTTTAAGAGAGCATGGAAGGAGAGTTTGCTGTGTTTTGACCCTCGTCTGATTTCCGATTCCGAGTTCTGGTATTTCCATGTGGACCTGCTTCGCCCTGGTGACCCGTTTTTCGTATTGACTGGATTTTGTTCTAAATAAACATTTTTACTTTCTGCACTTGCGTTCACTATTCCACGAGTATTATTACAATATTTGTGTTTTTACACATGTAAATCTTTAATACATGAGGGCATGTATGTCTAAAAGTTAGTACACAGCTGATTTTCCAATGTTTCGTCTAAATTTTTACAGGGAGAATTTCAGGTCACCTCCCTCTTTGCTGCAGTAACAGCCCCTGCTCTTCTGAGAAGGCTTTATACTAGGTGCTGAAACGTTGTTAGGATTTTATTTCATATAGCCCCAAGAGCATTAGTGAAGTTAGGTACTGATTCTGGATGATTTGTTTTGCACAAAAGCCACTCTAAATGCATCACTCCAGAGAAAGTAGTTCTACTGCTCCAATGTTTGCAGGCCTCTAGTTGACATTTGCCACTCGTGGTGACTTTATGCATTTCATTCTATTGGCAGTGTTTTTCTATGGGGATTATACAACATATGTGCATGCATTTGAATGCCTGTGTCAGCAAACAGTGCATCCTAAAGTCACTGAATTCCTTGAGAAAAGGGTTGACTGAATACTTCTTCACATCTTTTCTTGGTGAAACTCCTTTAAAGAGCCATCACATGAGAGCCAAAAGTAGCTATTTTATGACTTTGCTTTGAAGAATCTTTACCTTTATGTGTGCTTGTGTTGAGCTCGGTAATTAACATTTTTGTTTGGCATGTTATAGCAGGGAAAGATATAAAATACTGAGGACAGGGGTATTTAAGGTCCAAGGTTGTATATCACTTTAAAAAGAACGGTGGCTTCAACCCAGTAACAGTATTCAGCTATGTAATTTGGTATATCATACTGGTAGACCTGGCAGATGTTATCTGAGGACGATCTGGTGATCTTTGAAGACACTTTGCAGGAAAACCGTGATGAGACACTTTTGATCAACTGCTCACTAGAAACAAGAAGGAACAAACCTTGGAAAATGTTCTATGGAGTTACCCACCAGAGAGGCGATGCCTTCTCTGGAGACAATGCAGGGTCTATTTTCAGGAGCCTGCTGCTTGGGTTTAGATGTTTTAACTTATCAATGTTCCCTCCCAATCTCACTTCATCGTTTTCTGGCATCAAACTCCCTGTGCTATCGACACACAAGCTTTGATCTCTGAAACGCAGCACTCAGCCCTTGGAGAATCAGTGCTCTGGTGTGACAGCTCTAACTCTGTGTGTGTGTGTGTATATGTGTTGCTGGCATTTGCACGGAATGAAAGATAAACTTTACCATCAAGCTAAGCATCAACTGTCCAGTCAACACTTTCTTTATCCAGCAAATATTTTTATCTGCCCTCGAGGTCTGACAGAATATTAGGATTAGTGAAATCATGCACTCATCCAAAAAAAGGTTTCTTAAAGGTTCTAAAAGAATCTGAAATCAAATTGGACCTTTTTTCAACCTTGTTAGCTTTCTGGTCACATCATATATCACTTAAAGGACTATAATCTTTTCCATAATCTGATTTTTGCCCATCTTCTGAGCTTTGATTACATTACTATGCAGCAGCAGGTGGTGCAGAATAATGTTAACCAATAATATTATGATAGATTTGCGTGATCACCCAGAAAGTCTAAAATAGAACTTTACCCAAATTCCACAATTACATTTTATACTTCCACTCCCAACCACAAAACTAGCACAGAACCCCTTTCTTATATCACATACCACTTAATGGTACTAAAACAAAGCTAGTTAAAGGATTAATATATATTTTTTATCTAATATATTATAGTGTATTACCTGTTGTATATAAAAATTTTGAAAAAACAATTAAATACATAAATTATGGTTAAATGGCAGACATTATGCTATATATGGCTTTTTAGAGAAGCTTGAGGTTGAGGTTTTAAAAATAAGAGTGCTATCCTGTGTCAACCAAAGGATGATGGGTTCCCCTTCTGAGCCTTGGTTCCTCCTAAACTGTAGGTTTCTTCCTACAGCTTAGGGAGTTTCTCCTTGCCTTCATTGCCTTGGCTTGCTCATTAAGAGCTTGGACTGGGATTCTGTAAAGCTGCTTTGTGACAATGCCAGTTGTAAAAAGCGCTATAGAAATAACCTTGACTTTTTGTCAACCGGGGGGGTTTCGGTTGTAAACCGGGGCATCTTTGTGTTGTCCACATGTTTCATTTGTCATCAGGGGATGAGAGCAAACAGAAAATATGTGGAAAAAACTCAAAGAAATAAGTGAAACCTCCCAAAAAGGTCTATATAGAATTCTGTTTGTTAAGAGTGTAAATTAAAAAATTGGAGTGAAGAAAACCCCTTAATGAAAACAGGGGTGAATCACCGTCTCTACTGTGCTCAATTGTGGCAGTACAGAAGCAGCCGCAAGCAGGAGTCCAATTTCCATGAGCTAGATCAGAAAGCATTATGTAATAGATTGCAAGAACTTTATGAATGATGTATAAATGTGACGGTCCACAGAGGAAGCCTTCAAGGAAAGTTAGATGTTAGATGAGCTGTTTGATGATTTGACCACCTTGCACAGCTATAGAGCCTGGAAAATGGCTGCATACCCATTTTCATTTCAATGTATATTCAACCTTTTCTTTATCATCTGATAAGGCTCAAACACACCTTCCATTTCAAAATCCTATACATGGATTTATACATTTTCATCCATCTACATTACAATCACCTAAGGCTGGCTTTCTGTGGGGATACTTTAATCCAACTTTACTTTATGAAAGTAAATGTCACATAAAGGGGCCTTCAACTTCTCTAAAACTCACCAGTAGTATTGCAGTGACAGAAGTGATCCCATCATAAAAATTCGTAATGAGAATATAGGCCTGGGGCCTGGGGTCCTAGGGCTGTGAAACTTTTGGTGCTAAATCATGGCAAAGACACGTCCCATCTACAACCTGACCCCAAACTTAAATATTTTGTTTGAAGACAGTAACTGAATTGTGTTAAATTACATGATAAATGTCACAAATAAGGGGTGTTTAGGGAGGAACCAAGCGCAGCGGGCTTGGGAAACTAAAAGGGTTTATTAAACAAAACGATATACACTACAAACATAAACTGAGAAACAAAACATGAAGGCATACAGGGCAAAAAACAATGGCAGAACAACATGAAATGACGACATGAAGACTTACAAAGACCAGCGACAAGGGCACGAAACACAGAGGTTTAAATAATAGACATAGATTAACGACACCTGGAGCAGGGAGGAGATTGGAAATGAGGACTAGGTGATAGGCGGGACGAGGGCGTGGCAAACAACACGAACACAAGGATATGAATACGAGGCTTTTAACAACAAAACACCAACACGTGGAACACAAGGGGAGTATACGTTACAATAAACAAATTACACAGGCAGTGGTGGCCTAGTGGTTAGGACATTGCTCTTGTAAACAGAAGGTTGCACATTCAAATCCCGACCCGGGCACCCTTGAGCAAGGTACCATCCTGCTACGTTCCCTGGGCGCTGCTTATAGCTGCCCGCTGCTGCACGTGTGATGGGTTAAATGCAAAGGTCATATTTTGATGAGTGTGTTCATAATGACACATTTTCACTTTACTGACTAAAAATATTTTCCCACACTGTCCCCAAACTTTAATTCATTTTCTAGAAAAAAATGACCTTCATCATTCACATTTCACCGCTTCCAACTTTGCAACACTGTCAAATACCAAATGACAAAAAATGCAAGAAATGTTGTGCCATGTCTGTAGTGGCCTTACACTGCTAATAAATGAAGGTGGTCTTGGCCTGGTGTGCCTCTTTGTCAGCAAATTCCTTTAAAATGGCTGTGCCTTTCGTCTCTGCTTTTTGACCTCATCAAATGTGTGGCAGTTCCATCAGAGCAAGACAGTTCAAACCCTACTGCTGTTTTAATTTAAGCTGACAGCACCACACACCCTTCTGTTTATTTTAGCTTCTATCCTAGTATGTGTGTGGTGTTTTAGAATCTGTATATGTGGTGTCCTTGTATTCATGTTTTTGGAGGTTAAATGCCCTCCTAAAAAAAGAAGTATCAGAAAATGTGTAGATGTGAGGACATTTTGCTGATGCTTGACAAGTGCTGTTTTAACCACAAATTCAATTTTTTAGACAAACTAAAAGAGCAGAAAGAGCATTGTTTGGTAACTGGACGAAAAGTTAGGGTTAGGTTTAGGCATGGGTGTAGTACAAAGTCAGCCTCACAAATTCAGTTATGCTGAACTGTGTGTGCGAGGGGGTGGGGGTGAGATAGAGATAGAGATATTAAAGGCCAGATGTAATGCGAGTACAGGTACAGCAACAAAGCTTTGATGTGGTTGCTCAATGTACCTACAATTTGCGCCTGAATTTAACACTGAATTTAATATGGCATATCATGCAAACTGTGCTTGGCCCTGTCGGCTAATTGCACAAAGTTTTTTCCCACCAAAACATTCTATGGGGGGTTTTTTGTACCCCAATGAGCAGATCAAAATGAGCAGAATACATAATTACCATATGTGTAATATCTCATGTTGACAGTGATAATTATGAGCAAGTTGATGAAAGTGATGATAATGCGATGAAGATGGTGGTGCTGGTGATGATAATGGTGATGGTGGTGATTATGATTAAGATTATGCTGATGAACATTAAGATGTTGATGCTGATGATGAAGGAGATGATGTTGATAGTGGTGAGTATGATGAAGTGATGGTGATCATGATGATGGTGATTACAATGATGATGATGAGGATAATGGTGATTGTGATGGTGGTAATGATGATGATGATGATGGTGATGACTATGATGAAGATTATGCTGATGCTCATTATGATGATGTTAATGCTAATGATGATAAGAGAGATGATGATAGTAGTGAGTATGATGAAGTGATGGTGATTACAATGATGATGATGATAATGGTGATGATTGTGATGGTGGTGATGATTATGATGATGATGATAGTGATGACTATAATGAGAATTATGCTGATGTTCGTTATGATGATGTTTATCCTAATGATGATAAAGGAGATAATGTTGATAGTGCTGAGTATGATGAAGTGATGGTGATCATCATGATGGTGATTGCAAAGATGATGATGATAATGGTGATGATTGTGATGGTGGTGATGATTATGATGAAGATTATGCTGATGCTCGTTATGATGTTAATGCTAATGATGAGGGAAATTATATTAATGAGTATGATGAAGTGATGGTGATCAGGATGATGGTGATTACAATGACGATGATGATAATGGTGATGAGGATGATAAAGATATGGATAATCATAATGAACATGGTTATGATTGTGATGATGATAAAGGCGAGTTCAGAGAAGAGTTGGTCAGTCTTTTTGTTCAGTCCTCGTCTGCTATATGTATTTTGTGTTCTGAAAGCAATGCAGTGAGTAACACTGAAGAGCTGACTTGTCACAGTAATTAAAATCACCCCCGAGATTCAACCTCAGGGTCATTTGTGTGCTGGCTGATATGCAGAGTCAGTTCAATACAGTCCAGTCAAGGTAATTGACTTCTGCTCTCTTGTAAACAGCTCCTGCTAAGCCAGCAGCACATGTAATATGTGCTTGGAGGCCAATCACTGCGCTAAAATCGCCCTTTAGCCTCTTTTAGACTGGGCTCCATTCCCACTGGCCCCTTTGAGTGTCAACACACAGTCCTTAAAAATAGCACACGTATGCGCCCTGGGAACACCATCAAGTATAAGTGTGTCATTTCTCACTTTTTCAGCACCCCTCACCCCTACTTTCCAAACACACACCTCCAGGGCAGTACAGTACATTCAGAGCCTCCATTAGCAAAGACCTGTTCTAATCTCAGTGCTGGAGATAAAATGGGTGCAGAGAGAGAAGTGAGTGATGGCAGAAAGAAGGAGCACGGTGTGCAGAAAAGGGAGAGAAATAAATAGAGAGAGAGATTCTGAGACCAAGAAAGAAAGAATGAATGCTTGTATGTGACGAACAGAGACTAAGATAGATAGAGAGAAAGACAGGGAGAAAGAGATAGATAGAGAGAAAGCAAGAGACATAGAGAGAAAACTTAGAACAGTATGGGTAATGATGAAGGTTTCAGAGTAATGAGCAGCACCTACTTTGGAGCTTAAGGCTCACTGCTTTCTATCACTACTCCTCATTTTCATCCTCACTAGCCACCTTCCGCTCCCTCATTCTTTAGAAAAACTCTCTCTCCCTCTCTCTCTATAAATGTTTCTTTCCCTCATATTTCACCTTCTCTACATTCCCATGCATTCTTTACATAGATCCTCTCTTTTCTTTTATTTCTTCACACTCACACCTACACTCATTTTCCTCATTTACACTACATGACCTCTAAACATGGTTCCCAAATTGCTACCATTTTTATTCGTTTATTTTGCCTCATTATGTTGTACCATTGTTAGCTCCCTCACTCCTGCACCAGTATTCCATATTGTATTACATACATGCGGTTTACTTATGAGCGGCTGATGATAAATGCAAAAGTGTTGCTTTATCTTTACTCAGAAATGTTGTACAAACACTTACACACCAGGCCTCATGTATTACAGACTGAATACTAGAGAAGCAGTACATTTCACTGTACTAGATCTCATGTTGCTCTTTTTTTCTCTTTTGCTACCTCAGTAGCCCACCCTGTGTCCACTGCACATCAAAGACCGCAGTGTGGGTACAGTGCATGTCAATGGTATGATTAACACACACACCCCCAAGAAACACCTGATGCAATCCTTTCAGTACATTCTTCTCATCTTACTCCTTTACAGCATGTCAGAGGGATTTAAGACAAAATATCATTCACATCAAATATGAAAGAACGAATGAGTACTGTGCTTCATCTCAAGAGGCCTGCAGGTGTAAACAAAAACCGATGGACCAAAAAACATATAGCAAGTAAATTATTTAATTTTCAGAGAAAGGCACTGCCAGAGGGCTTTGTCTCATCAGCCTAACCAAAACTCAAAGTATTGAGCATACTGTACATCTATGCTCCCATTAGATGTGTCACATATACTATGTCCACAGAGTGCGTTAAATTATGGTGGTTAATGCTGACCCATCTGCTAGAAAACTATGGTAATTTGCTGCATTAGAGATCATAATTCTACAATTTGCTTGAATCTAGCCCATGTAGCCCACAAAGGTAGATACAATAAGGCTTGTTAGTTGCTGTCTGAACTGTTTTAGGTAGTTAAAGAGCCAGTAAAACAGGCTCATGTAAATAGGGCCTATGAAGGAGCTTGGGTAAACCTTAATTTCTTTAGTAAGGCTTGTTGTCATAGGTACTTTTTAACTTAAAAAGCACTTTGGCCCAAATGAAACATGAAACCATAACTACATAGATTAAATATTACTTTTAGGGGTGAACATCCATGTGAGGAAGCACAAATACCTGCATTTGTATTTTAAGAAGAAACTTTTACAGCAATTTTGGCTTTCAAAAAATTTAAAAAATCATGCCTTTGCAACACTTAGCTTTATATTCATCAATATACTTGTCCTCAAGAGCAAGATTCTCCTTGATAGATAACACAATATGGCCTAAAAATATTCTGACAATATTCATAGGCCATATCGCCCAGCCCTATTGTTAACTAAGACTTGCATAATTTGTTCGTTAATTTTTGCAATTTTTGCAAAGATCAACTTTCTAAAAGAAAGCATGACTTTTTAAACTTTTGCATCTCTAAGTCTGTGATAGGCGGGGGACATGCCTAATCTACAGATGTTTGCAGATTCCTTTGTCTTGTAATAATATTTTCATAAGAGCTATTGACTAGATACAGGACTGGCAACCAGGGCATGGCTGATCAGAGCAGGCTTATGTGCCTCTGCAGGCTTAGTGTCACTGCTGGTTCTACACGTGAGGATGACATGGTGGCAGTGCTGCTAGCAAATGCCTGTAATACTGCTGCTATAAATTGCACATTTGAATATAAAGAGGATAATGAGATTCAGTTCTACTGCATGAGATGGCGACTCTTCCACAGGCTTCTTGCTCAGTTACAGGGCCATAATGAAATGCATCAAACCACCATAGTGCTATGAAATGGGATGCCCTTTTGGAATGCTCAGCACCAGAGGATTCTCTGAGATTACACAGAGATTGTCGAGGCACACACCCAATTCTCCAATGCATCAGTATGCCTCCAGAATCATTTAATCAGCTTTTAAGTTCAAGAACCATCTTCCAGTGCAATTATGCCTGTGAGTTTCTCCAGTGTTAATGCAAACACCCCCCACTTTTCAATTAGATATGAATCGATAGGCCAAGCCTGAGCCATCCCTCCAACAGCTATTCACAGAAGAGGATCAACTTGGGAATTTAGGATACCCATTACAGCCTAACTATGGCAGGAGCTAGTGACTGATTACTGGAAAAACTAAAGCTCTGCATGTAAATCGCTATGCACCCGAATGAGAATTTGTCCATGTACAGAAGCCGAAATCCTGAATGATTCCAAGGATTACAGGCTACAATGTTGTTCTCCTTCAGGTTAATCCATGCGCATGCTAACATGGATCAGTCTCCATCTTCCAGAGGCATGATTCCGAGTGGGCTGAGAGATCAATAGGAGCTGGGTGCACGTGGGGCAGCACCGCCGTGGGGCCTAATTGGCTTTTATCTCTTTTAATAAAAACACCCGATCTGTGTCCCGGCCCAGGGAGCTGAAAACAAGTGTGCCCTGACCCCGGGGCATCCCAGATCGATCAGCATGCCGGCACGGGATGCTTTTCCCACCGTCTGTTAAATTATTTAGGCCAGCCTGCTGCCCTGGGGGGGGTGATCTATGCAGAGCAGGAGATACCAGAGACAGGACAGCAGGGGGAAAACCCAAACAGACCATGGTTGCAGAGACACATTGCAGGTTAGAGAAAGGAACACCACACTGGTAAAACAGTAAACCCTACGATGCCAGAAACCCTGCACTTCACAAAACTGTGCTATTTTTCTTACCTCCAAACAGCTTCAGCCTCATTAGAAATGAAAATTTATTATACAGTCAAATTAAGATTCTTACTTTAGACCAATGTAGGCAGAGCACTTAGGGCTTCCCTAGATTACGTATGTCCTGAACAAGCAGATGAAGCTTGGTGGTGCTGTGAAAGGAAGAAATCTTGAGGCAAGACGACGTGATATTTGCCAGTCTTGGCTCATGAGCCCTTTCTGCTATGCATCTCCCTTATGCAGTAGCAGGCTGCTCAGTTCACTGCACTGAGGATGGGATGAAACTCATTTTGCATCTGGGACTCTGTAAGTGCTCATTTTGGCTATGGTATTTATTTGGCTGACTGATGCTTTGCATCATGCTTGGCAAGTCACAAAAGTGCTTTTACATAAAAAGTGTTTCCTTAATCTGGTCCTGGTGTATCTATTCTCTTTTATCCAAATGTTAACAGTGGTTTAATTTCCCATTTACCCATTGGATTTACCTTAACCACACACAATAAAGCATATAAAATCATGTTTCTTTGTGCTTGTACACAAAGCAGTGGTTCTGAGTGATGGTCCTGGAGTACCTTTCCCCCTATACAGTTTAGACCAGAGCAAATAAGCAACTGATTGCCACTGGACACTGTCAAGATGTTTGTGAGCAATGGTGAGTGCTGGCAAGCGTTGGCGGCCAACAATTAGTCAGTTTGGTGTGTATGGCACTGTTGATTTTAGACAGTAAATTGCCGGAAATTGGTAAAACTGACTAGAGGGAGTTAAACTCATGAGAGCTCAATGCTTTAAGGGGTGTTGGTGGTGCTTCTGAAAAAGCTCAGCTAGGGCTCAAGCACTGGCAGGGCTGGTCCTGTTGTAATTAGATGATTACTGGATCAGGTGCATCAGAGCAGGATGAATAAAATCTTATAGTTCCCTATGTGTCTCCATGGATTCAATGAAGCAGAAAACTTCTATATTCACAGCTCTCTGGGCTGAGCTTAGGTCCTCCTCTACAGAAAGTGCAGACGGATCCTGGAGCATTGAAGATGCACTACACAATGCGGCTGAGCTTCCCTCCATACTACCTGCAGGGCGCTCAATGTTTCACTCCATCTTCATCCTTGCCTAAATGAGCTTTCGCTCAAAATGAGTTGTGTCCTTTATGTCTCTTGCCTATTTTTCTCTGAGATTTTCCACTCTGCACATCTGTTCCTGTTTTCTCCACTCCCTTCCCTCTCCATTCCCCTGTCAACTGTTAGCACTTATCTGTCTTTTGCAAACCTCCTCTTTCTCTCCTTCACTTTATGCTTTACTCTATGTTCTACCCCCACCCCCTACTTGCACTCTCCCTCACACTCTTAGAGTTTCTCTCACAGACATACACCTTTTCCTGTCCCCAGCAGTGTGATTAAACACAACCCTTCCGGCACACACACACACACACACACAAACACACACACACATATATATATTCCTTGTTTGAAATCTCACACCTGTCAGAGGCTTTTTAGATGCCACTGGTGGTAATGAAGAGAGAGTCACAGCCTCTGACTCACAGGCACTACATTTAAAACTGCCGCTGCATATCTCACAGTCTGCAAAATTGGACAGTGTATAGAGTAGCCACTATTTTTTAACCATGCAATCAAGGACAATGGAGAATACACCAGTACAAAAAGTATGGAATGCTATGTATAGGCCATAATTTTAGGCATGGGCCCCATCATGGGGATATTGAGATGCCATAGCCATCTATGTCTGAGATTTCAAGAAAGCATGATGGTTTCACTTTCTCTCGCTGCATAGAATGGCCCTCTCTCTGCCCTCATCTTTTGCCATATGCTATACATCATTCAATGCAGTTCTAACCACCAACTGTGCCTGTTAGCAGAATGTAACAAAATGTGGAATTAGTGGTTTGTGTTCTCCTCCAAGTGTACAGAGCTATCCAATGATGTTGTTTTAATGTTGGGTCTGTTTACTAATTGTGTAGGACCTCCCACTTCTTAACTTTTCCTTTCATTGAAATTTCAGCATGTAACTTCATTAGATCACTAAAGACAGCAAGTCGACAACAGACAGCACATTATTTCCTCTCAGTTTTCAATTTGTTTGGTAATTGTAATAAAACAGAAAAGGTACATAAAAAGTTCAAGAACTTTGCACAAAGAATAAAATCATTTTACTACTCAACCACACTACATCATGAACTCAAAGGGTGAGTAGCAGATACAGTTTAAATTAGACACTGCAGATGAAAAGACAGGTAACACTGAAAAAAGATTGTTATTGGAACAAATGAGGATGGTTGCAGTAACACATTGTTTTGCAGCCATCCACTAGGAGCACTAGACCTGTGGCTCAAAACCTCATTTTTTAGAGAGAAGATGATGTTCACTTTCTTTATACCTTTCATTGGCCAGGGATTAAATTGGAGGCAAAACCCAGTAAGCCAACCCCCCTACACCCCTAACCCCCAAAAAAGTGAAGAAAATTTATAATTAGTTTTCAATAATTTAAGCCTTTACTTTATTTTACCTGACTTCCCTATTCCAATTTCAACAGCTCCCACAGCTCTGTCACACCAGAATTTCCCAACCTGACAAATGAAAATAGGCAGAGAATTGAGCGTTAATAGTGCTATCCTTAACTATACACGAACACCTAGTCTGAGAATAAAAAAGGGTTTTAGTGCTCTCTTCTCTGTTCTCACTCATTTCGCTCAGTGGCTGCACTCAAATTGCTCTGCTTTGGCAAGTAAATTTATTCTAACACAGCGCAACCTAATGGCACTAATTCATCATCGTGCTGGGGGAGAGGCATGACAGCTTGTATGAAGATGCTCGTCTGCCCATCTGTGAGCATATGCTGCCCGTGTTGAATGCCACTACTAGAGAAAATGATTCACACACAACGTCCTCTAGGTAGAGACCAACATTAGAGCAACCCAAGGTACACACCCGCATCCATTAATCAGCATTGTCAAATTCTCATTGTTAATAAGCCTGCTCGAACAAGTGACTGACATTACTTCAATGGCACCTAGGCGTACTAGCTTCTAAAGCTTGTAAGGACATGTAACATCTGCTTCAATTTAATCATCTCAATGGGATTATGATTAATGATTCTAAATAGGGTACAAGTACATGGCAGCATTACATGCCCAAGAAATTACCACAATATATCCATGCTCCCAAATGGGACACCATTAGAGAAATGAACCTTATTACATCTTTTACAAGAGGTCTTGCATCATTTATAATATTATCCTATATTTCAGTGCTAGAAACATGTGGATAGGTGATGCTGAACGAACAGAACCACTTTCAGCACTGACAAAGGGTCAGTTAGACTTTTTTGCAAAAGTGCACCCTAGGAACTTTATAAACCCACCAACCAACTCGGTCATACTGCTGTGCAAAAGTTTGGAAACATTTCTAATATTAAATTTTGTGATATTATTAAATATTAACTTATATACTGTTAAAATGGTAGTGGAGACAGGGGATAGTTGTAACATTTTTTGACATTTCTGTCTGTATCTTGGAGCCTTATTAAACCAGTGTGTTCAAAACGATATACAATATTTACATGTGCCTGGTATTAAATGGTGTAGCTGTAATCTTTTCAAACCAAACAGAAAATGTATGATTTATTTTTAAACACAAGGAGTAAAATGTTCAAATTCACCCACACCCTGGGTTAGTTGTAACATCCTCTGGGGTGAGATGTAACATTACTGAATCTATCAAAATATAACATTTTAAAATAAGGATTATGAGCTTTTATTAAAAAGCTTTTATTAAACATGTTACATTTGCATCATAAAACTGAATTATACTGAATAGCACATCTGAACAGTGCCCCAGCTTCAGCAACTGTGTCTCTGTGCAAGTGTATGTGTTTGTGTGTAAACCTATGTTACTATAAAAGTGAACAAAATGGTCACAAGCTTTAATACTTGTACATTAAAAATTTTTTGGATTTGTGTGTTTTTGTATGTGTGTATGTATCTGTGTGTGCCTACATATAAATACAGCTAAAATTGTGCTGATGGGTAGGTTGTAACTAGGGCTGCACGATATGGACAAAATATTAACATTACCGATTATACCAGTACATGGGTACAGGATTGCAATCCCTTTCAGTATATTAAAGGGTCCATATGATCACTTCACTGGAAGGGCAGTGGTGGTCTAGAGTTTAGGACATTGGCCTTGAACTAAAGGCTCCGTGTGTGCACGTGTGATGGGTTAAATGCAGAAATCATATTTTGTTGTGATGCTTGAGTGTGTTCACAATGACAAATGGTCACTTTCCCTTCACTTAAAAAGAGGTATTTAAATGTATGTATTATTTCAGTTTTTTAAAATGTACATTCCCATCCTTCATACAGTAAATATATGTCAACTAAAGCTGCAAAAACTGCCTATTTTAAAGTTTTTGTGATGTTACAAAACCAACAGTTTTCAGGCTATAGCAGTTTAGCCATGCCAATTCGCACCGAAGTTCTAAAGAGTGTTTCAGCCTTTGCCTTTTTAATAAGCTGTAATACAGGAAAACCAGTCAGTACAGATATTATTTACATATGTCACTTAATGGCACAGTAACAAAAACAACCTGTTTAATTCTAAGGGAAAAACAGAAGGTAGAAAATGGCCATGAAAAAACAGAAGAAAAATGTATATGGGCCATTTAAAAGCACCTCAGTCAGTAAGGTTTTTATTGCTTAAAGATAAAATAATTTGACCTTTGTTGAATTGCATAAAACCCTCTTAGAACACCTACTAACAATGGAAACTGTGATTGGTCATCCTGTCAAAAAGAGTGTAATTGGTTAGAGGCTCATTTGCATATTTCAGCCTCCTGCAATATCAGTATCGCAGAGATCAATACTGCAGTAATAATGTACAGATAATATATTGTGCAGCCCAAGTTGTAGCATGTATATTTTATTGATGTTACACCTAACCCAGCATCTTCTTGTTACAATTAACCCAAACAACTTGTAGCCATGTGTAAGGGAATCGGTACCGGTCTCTGTCCCCTGAACTCTGACTGGCCCAGCCATTCCAGGTGTGGCTGGTTAGCCCCCTGATGACCTGGGGATATAGGCAGGGCCGGAACACGGGTAGGGACAGAGTTATATGCTGTTTTAATAGGCAACAATAAGGATTAGTATTGAACATGCAGCACCAGGTAGGTGCTGCTTAGAAAGCACTTAGTTAGGCACTATCATTGTAGGATACGGTATCGAACTTTGACGAACTGAGCTGAGCCTAGCTCCAGCGAGGGTAGTTGCTACCGAGCGGCCCTCGTAGCTTTCTCCTCCCGGGCGCCGGAGCGTCAGATCCTCTGTTGCTGTGACACCATGAACTAGCTTAACTAGCAGTTAACAGATTAAACACTTGCACTAACAACTTATAAAATATCACAAAAAACTTGATTTAATGTGATCGTTTTAACTTCTACTTTAAGCAGGCAATGCTTACAAAACCTTAAAACTTGGTAAGCAAAAATTCCCCCTACAGTATTGGCACTAGGGCTTTACTTCCTCAAATGTGGAATAAGGACTAAAGTGAGCATGTGTGAAGTGAATCATGTGAATTTTGAAATTTGAAGTGTTACAAGTGACCTGTGTGTGTGTGTGTGTGTGAGTGAGTGTCTGTATGTATCTGCAACTAAACTGGCTTTATATAATTGAAAACAGTGTTTCCAAACTTTTGACACAGCAGCTCATGACAAAAGGCTTGGGCCAGTGTCCCCGAGAGAGCCTGTGCCCATGAACAGGTGACTGATTCACTGCACTCCATCACTTGCCTCCACCTCCTAGCTCTCCATGTGCATGAAGTGTCCACTCTTTTTTTGACCATGTGCAGTCAGACAGAGAGGCATTAAAGCATCCTACTGGACCCCGCACTCATCCAATTCTGCCTTCACCCTGCCCTCTATCCCGCAGGTCAGCCATCAGCACTTATCGACTCACCGCTGGATGCGTCCAGTCAATTTTAGCAACACCAAACAGATCCTCTCATAGATAGTAGGAGCAGCGTTCTGGGCTTGGACTCAGAGAGCATGTAAGGAGCATATTAAAGATTAATTGGATGCTGGAGGACTAGAGCAGAGCATAAGAGAAGCAGGGTAATGCATGTCAAAAAGGCTGGTCACCAGTTGGTGCTGGAAGTAAATTACCTTAATGGGGCTTATCAGACCTGCATAATTGCAGTTGACAAAGATGAACAGCCTATCAAAGCAGCACCTCAAGTCGGCAACACAATATAAATCTTTTTTTTTACTAAGGGCTAACGTGAAAATCACAGCAGGAATGAGGTCAAACCACATAGTTCTCATTGTGCTGCAGTGCCTTGAATTTACTTTAAAAATTCCAACTGGAATTATGTAACAGGTTTGTATCATGTGTGATCACAATGGCAGCCTCCTTTAAAAGCTGAATGACACAGTGATTCAAGAGAAAGCTATTCTAGTTGAAGTCAATGCAAAGAAAACTCCCAGGCTTTGATACCATGGCAACAATGAGAGAAAAGAGAATTTCGGAAGGAATTATTTACAGCTTTTCTGACACATCTATTGGTGCAACCCAATAAAATGGTCCAGTGAGCTGGATCGAAGGCATGGGCTGTTTGTGAAGAGCAAGCCAAAAAAAACCCCCAACAACTGGCATGTGCTTGCAAACCTCTGAATGATGAAAGCTAGCTAAAGTCAAGAAAAAAAGACTTGTGTGGAAATAAACCAGTGCATTCAATTCTGTAAGAGTGATGGTGTGTAGACCAGAATGAGACACTCCTGAAACTCTAAAAATCAGCTTATAACACAAAATATTTCAGTGTTTACCTCAAAGGAAAGGAATACACTGAAACTGGGTTTACATGTGGTTTCACAAAACCTGAACTGGCCTAGTAACAGCTTCAATTTCCAGGCTTTTTGTTCAACTCATAACCTTTTTGTAATTTAAGGCAGCTATTATGCATTTTCATGTGACCATTTTTGAACTTCTCTTTTACGCCTTAGAATTAAACAAACTGTTCTAATTGGTTGCCATGTATTGTGGATCATTTAAAAATGGTCCAGACTGAAACACTCCTTAAAACTTCAGTGTGACTCCTCTGTAGGCCATACCTGACAACAGGGTGCAAAATTAACACCTGCCAATCTCCAAATGTGGGTAGATTTTCCATTTGGCAAGTTAAAGACTATATAGAAGTATTTGTAGTAAAACACTATGCTGAAAGTCTTTACCGCATTTTGGTATATGGACAATGTGCTTCTCTTCTGTGTCAAAGTTTGGCACATACATGTGTGTTCTGTAAAGACCCATACCTACATTTGTTTTTAGCCTAAAATCTAATCGTCTCTTTTACCATAACTGTAAACAAACAATGAACAATAGCAAAACAGAGGTAGAGTAGGGGCTGTTCTTCATGGAAAGCAGGTAATTATCACTTGCCACTGTTCTGCTGCTAGGGATTGTCAACCTAATTAAATGCAATGTGGAAATGTTTTAGAAGGAGTGAGGTTATAAATTGGAAAAAATGAATGAAAATATTAAAACAGGTAGATAGCCTAAAAAGAGCTATTTTAATGGATATATATAAATATGTGTGTTTTCATTACATGAACACAATTAATTACAATAAAAAATGGGCTGTTTTGCAGCTTAGTTTGCATAAATGGTCTATGGGTTTAAGGGGAAATGTTACTTTTTCAAATGTAATTTTTGTACACTACATTTCAGTTTCCATGATACAATCTACACTCTATATTTTGTCATAACATTTGTTATCTATAAAACCTATTATCATTTATTTTTACATTACCATTTTCCAGCCTCTCTTTATCCTTTAGAAGTACACTAGCTGGTTTTGTGACTGTTTGAGTGAGTGGGTGCCACTTCATTGATAAAAACCAGAAACTGGAAATTAAAAAGTAAACCCAGTAATACTTGTGAACTGGAGAACTTCAAACTGTATTTCAGACAAATTATTTCATTCCTGCACATGGGCCTTGATTAGGGTTAAAAACAAAAAATTAGTTTTTACCAGCTTAGTTTAAATACACAATACAGCAGGAGTCATGTTATAAAAATCAAATGCCAATAAAATAACTTCAACAAAAAACCTTAAATTAACTTCCAGTTAGAAACACAGAAGGTTAGGAAGCTGGCCAATAGGAAGCTTACATATATGAAGTTGGCTGCTTCCACCTGATATTTTGCTCCAACAAGAACACTGAAAAAAACAAAAGAGACATTCACCAAAGCTGGAAAAGGAGAAGGCAAATATATTCACAGTATACAACCAAACCACCATCATCCTGAGCCAGCAACAAACAAAACGCAAGCACTGTAATAGAACACTTTCCTTATAAAGTCCAGGCCTGATAATGGACTGTGTCTCACAACATGTGGGTATGGCTGGATTCCTCATGTCAGCAATTGAACTCTTGTCATTTTTACTGTGTTATACACCATATTTACAAGGGAAGTCAGAAAACATAAACTTTTTGAATCGCATCACAACCATTGATGAGAGATTTTGGTTCATTACTACTCATAGACTGGTCTGGGGAGTGAATGCTTTGAAAATTGATGTTTTGAAACTTAAATATTGGTAAGTAATACATCAAACATTTTTTAAAAATGGAGGAAATTTCAGTACTCTATGATATTGGCACTTTATGGCAGTCGCTTGCACACGTATCAAGTCAAGTCAAGTCAAATTTATTTGTATAGCGTTTTTTACAACTGCATTGTCACAAAGCAGTTTTACAGAAACCGGGTCTGAGCCCCCAAAGAGCAAGCCAAGGGCGACAGAGGCAAGGAAAAACTCCCTAGCAGTAGG
>JBBPDA010000132.1:20617917-20633768 GCA_037974385.1 Arnoldichthys spilopterus | reverse complement strand
ATATATATATAGAGAGAGAGATAGAGATAGAGAGAGAGAGATAGATAGATCTTTAAGCCTGGACACTTTAAAGACTGGATACTTTGAACTCAACTGAAGAAATTTTGCATGGAAAAGTGGTCAAACATTTCAGTGGGGACTGAGACTGGTGGGCATTTATGCAAAATGTGTACAATATATTTTTACTGAAAGAAACAAAACTAGCTTCTGATACCAAAGGTGTGCTTATTTTCTGCACAGAAGAATATTCCATCTGTTGAAATTTTTGTTGAATAAATGATTGAAAAGGCTGCATTTCCCTGTGGTTTTGTTAATGTATAACACCTTTAGGCACATCATCAAAGGTGAAATGTTTGCTTGTTTCAATATGTTGAAAAAATGAACAGTTTTTTCACATGACTGTTGTCATATACAGCTGCATGTGCCCCTGGTCAAAGTACATTTTGTTGGTTTTCTAAGTGAATATAAATACACATCCTCTACATAGAACACACTTCTGTACATTTTAATGCACAATAATTGCTTATTTGCTGAATTTAACATATTGGAAAAACAATAATATATACATAAAATGTGGCCTGTGCAAAAATTATTGGTGAATTTTACATGTTTGGTTTTATTTTTTCCAATTTGTTAAACTCAATATTTTACTTGTTATATTTAACTGTCTTAACTTATTGTCACTCTTTAAATAAACAAAGATTGACTAAAGACTGATTAAACATATAAATGACTGCAACATATATAATGACTGTAAATACACTGCTTGTTTTAATATCACAAAAACAATCCAAAGCATGCAGCTTAATTTAAATATATGGACTGTTAAAACTGTAAGGGAGTGAATGCTATGTTTTGGATTTTAATAATGTTTTCTACATCAGACTGCATCAGACTCTATTTCTTTTACTCAATTTGTTTCCCATTGGTTTTAATTATTAATCTATTCTATTCTAGCTTAAAATACAGGTAAATGTATCAAAATTGTAGTCCACAGTAATCCAATATATGCCATATTTGCTTTAGATAGAGCATATCCATATATTTTCCTCAAATCGTTTTGCCCTAGTGTGTTCTGAGGAATATTTTCTGCTGTTAAGTAAGCACAGAGAAATAACTGTCCATGATTACTGACCACATGCTATAGATGATTCAGGTAAAAATCAGGTTAAAGAGGTTGAAAGCTGGAAAATACCTTTATGTCCAAATTACCATGCAATGAAAAAAGGCAATAATAGTTTTTGATGATTTGAGAACAGTTCCCCTTCATTGGCTAAGGTTTAAATGTTGGAGGATGTAGCTGGCCTCACTGCAAAGAAACAGGGTGATGCTATCCAGAGTGGGACTTTGGCCTTGGATGCTCAGATCAGTGGGAGGGAGGCGGTGTTACAGCAATGATTTCGGTGAAAAACAATGAAATTCTGATTGACAGCAGGGAATAAATGCAGAAATGTGTATTTTGCTGTAAGATGATATATTATTACATATATGATACACAATTTCTGGCAGAAAGGTGTCTACAGTGAAGCAATAATGAGTGTGTTGAACAATACAGAATCCTAATGTAAGAAAAGCAGTGAATAGACTGAAAACAGATGTGAATGCTAAACAAAGAAGTCATCGAAAGCATGTTCTGAAGCATCATGCCCATCAGTGCGATGAATCAGAAAGACAACACACTGAAAACACACACATATTCAACACTCGTGCTGCCCCTAAGCTAGGCTGTTCACACCTCTCTTCACATTTACACAGCTCAGTTTTCAAATAGCACAGACAGCCTCTTCACTTACACAGCACAGCAGACTGAACTGGCACAACAGAATCTTATTAATACTCATACTAAAATAAAATACATTTGCATGCAATATATCTCCAAGTACAAAATGTTCTCTGAAGCAGTGATTATCTGTATAAGGAAGAGTCTGTAGACATTACAGTTCAGTAGGTAGAAATAAACTAGAGGTACAGGTGTCACTCAGATAAAAAGAAAATAATTGAATTAATGTAGATTAAGGATTAAGAGAAAAGTGGGCTTGAGCCCTTGCATAGAGATATATGGTTTTCTAAAGTAAAAATGATGCATTAGTAATTTTCCTTAAACATAATGTACAGTAGTCCCTGTATAATTCATGCAGCTTCTTCCCCACCCAAACCCAGTCCAAATGTTGAGTAAAACTCCACAAAGCATTCCTGATGATGACCCACATACAGTCCATACTTATCAATACCTATCAATACCCAATAAAGCTTATATCAGGATAAAGATAACGATGGAGGAAGAGTGCCTTAATGGGAAGAGAGCAGAAACAAATGACAGCAGCCAATTGCTCGGTTACTTTTGAACGAACTTTCAAAGTGATGCTCATCATCAAATCTTGTAGAATTTTCACCGTTTTGGCGGCGTAAGGACTGTTCTTACCTGCAGGACACGGTGATTTCCACTTTGGTGGCGGGAATGTTGCCCGTGAACGGGTCGAACTCGTAAACCGAAGCCATGTCGTCCAGTTTGTCCATAACGTCTCCCTCCATGAGTGACCAATGCAGTTGGGGGGCAAAGGGTTGCTGCTGGGGTCACAACACGGCAAGACAAGGCGGACTCTTCAACAAGGTTCTGGAGGTTTGGAACGCGCACCCACCCTTCACACAGGCGGCGTGGAAGTGGTGGCCACGATCGCCCCTGAGGAGAAGAGTGGAGTTGGGCGCGCGCTCATGGGAACGGAACTGGAGATGTCTGCTGGTCCGCACATGTGGCTGAAAAACGATGTGAGTGTTGGTGCGTGCGCGCGCACCGAGCACCATCCAGCGTGTGAAAGGGGGCGCGGTGCACTGCTCTGTCTCCACCCCTTCGGAAGGGAGAGCTTTTTGTCCATGCAGAATTTGCGTTACTCGCAGCGGTGGTCGCAGACGAGGACTGTCAAACCAATCCAGAAATTACGTGTTCTTATCTTTTATGTGGACTGAATCGGCGAATATAAGAGAACGCCGAGTCGTTTCCGCGGATCGATTATCCTGCTGATCAGTCGTTGCACCTGTTATGTAGAAGAGATTTTGCACGTGAACAAAAATACTCTATAGCGTCTGTCCTATCAAGCACCTTTGAACACATTTTGGGATTTTAGAACATTTAGAATTTTGGAAATTTCACCAGTTTTCAGATTTTCTGTTTAAGCATGGAGATGGAGACAAGGTCAGTCAGAGTGGTTTACACTGAGTGGTACACTGTTAGTGATTAGGAACCAGCTGTCAGTGTCTTATATAACACTAACAGAAGTACAGTCAGATATAAAAGGTGTGTATCTGTTTTAATCAAAAAGTAAGTTCACGTTATGTGAGACTGTTGTTGTACAATCAAAATTCAATTCAATTCAATGCAATGCAATTTACTTTGTTTTTACTAACTTGAAAAGTTTGCATTTAAAACAGTCATTAACTATACTTCATATCTACAGTAAAAACTCCAAAAAGGCAGGAAAAACTCCAAAAATGCACAAAGAAGGCACTGGATCCAATGGTGGGACTGGATTGTGTAAATCTGAGATTTGCAGTTACAAACAGATTAAAATAGCAGACAAACTAATATAGGTTTGCGTATTGTAAATATGAATTATGTCTGACATAAGGCTGTAACCAATGGTCAGTTAAAACTAAGTGAAATAACTAAGTTAGACACTAACAGAACATTAGAAAGGAGAACATGGCTGGAACTTGTTTGTAGATTTCAGCACTGCTGGACAGCTCCTCACCCCATTAGTCTCCAGTCACTTCTTCCAGGGCTTTAAAGGAGCTCTAATAAAAGTTACAGGAGATTTCATTTGCACATTTCAGTCATTTTCTGTTAACACTGAATTAACGACTAACTGTTGAACGTACAAAAAATGACATTTTTTTCTCAAGTTTTCTGTTCTCTAGGCTATGCTATTTGCACTTTGAGGCAATATTACTAACTGTTAAATTCAGTGCTTTTCCAATTATTTCTTTTTTAGTAAGGTTTGTTATAAAATTCTATATCATAAACTTTTCATTTACTTCAAACTGCCTACAGATAAAGTAACATTTTTAGTCAACAGATGTAACATTCTTCTGTGGATAAAGTAAGTACACCCTTGGCCCCAGAAGCTACTATTGGACATATAACTTTGGCATTTTGCATTTTGTGTAATTATCCTAGACCCTCTGCTTGTTAAAATCTTTTTTTTATCACTCTTCTCTGGAGAATTCCTTTAGTTGCATCAGTGTTTGAGTTTTTGTCTTGTAAGTACTTCCCTTTCAAATCCCCAATAACATTTCAATAGGGCTCAAATCTGGGCTTTGATTAGGCTATTCCATAACCCTCCTTTCTCATGTTTGAGCCATTCATTAGTGGATTTGCTAGTGTGCTTAAGATCATCATCCTGTTAAAAGGTCCACCTTTGCTTTAGTTTCAACTTTTTGACTGGTGGCTTCACATTATTCTAAGCACTATTTGTTATGATGCAAAATTTGCAGATGAATTAATGACTGCAAGCTGCCCAGTCCCTAAAGCAGCAAGCATAACATTTTCCATCACAATACATCACAGCTGGTATAAGGTTTTTCTCCAGAAAAGCTCTTTGGTCTATGGCACATGTGTACTGTTCCTGTGGTCAAACAGTTCTATCTTTGATTAATTTGTCTGGAGCACATATTACAAAATGCCTGGTATTTGCCTGTATGTTTTATCTAAAGGTAGTCTTGCTATAACATTCTTTTTGAAGATAATTAGAAATCTTTTTAAATCCTAGGTGTCCCTACAACCTTTTCTCTGCAGGCCTTAGAGAGGTTTTAAGATCTTGGAATGTTGACATCACATGTCAGGAGCAAAGAGAACACCAGACCCTGGATATCAGGTTTTAAAAAGTTACACTTGCACCTCAGCCTGCAGGGGTTTTAATAAATGGCACATCACCTGCAATAGCTAATTCTAATTTTCATTCTGTGATTAATGTAAGGGTGTACTTAATTTCCATGTGACTAATCTGTTTTATTTTTTTTACTTATTATTTTATCATGTCTGTATATAATACCAAATACCTAAATAAATAAAAAACTGTGCACTAAAATCATAAAATGTATCATATTTACATCGGAAATTAATCGAGTGAGTTGAATGTACAGCGCCATTTCCAGAAAAGTTGAATTTTTTATAAAATGCAATAACAAAAATATGTAAATTGTTTATTTTCTCTCTCCCACAGCATGGGGGTGAAGATCCCATTGATGTAAATGCATTTTTTGGGATTTTAGAGAAACATTTTCTGCTATTAAGGTGGCATCTTTTCCCAGAAGTCCATGGTTATTTCAGCAAGACAATGGCCGGCCTCATTCATGCATGTGCTGGAACATTACACACAGCTTAGACACATAGCATGTGTATTTGAGATCTGTCCATATCTGTCCAGATCTGTCTTTTACTGCAAATGTATAGAGCATTATGAAGAAGGTTTCAGACAGCAACCACCAAGGACAGTTGAGCAGCTGAAATCTTGTATCAAGCAAGTATGGAAAAAATTCTACCTGAGCTGCAACAGTCAGTCTCTTCAGTTCTCTAATAAGTGATGTAACACAGTGGTAAATAAACCTCCGTCCCAACTTTTTCTCAGTGTTTTGCAGGAATCAAATTGTAAATGTATTTATATTTACAAAATACATTTAAGTTGATTAGTAAAATTTAGTAAAAAAGTAATTTTTATCAGTTAAATAAAAGTTCAAGAGAATTAACAAATCCTACAGTCTTGTTTTTATTGTATTTTTTATAAAAAAAATTTCTGGAAATGGGGTTTGGAACAAAATTATCTTATATGTCGTTTTAGATCGTTTCTGTTGGTCTGGTCACCAAGAAATTTTGACGCCAACCACAGCAGTTGGCAAAAAATAATGAAAAAAATTGGAATTACAAGGTTTTGTTTAAAAGACAAAAATATAGCACACCAACACAAATTATGTTTCAGTTTTTTCAAATGGAACAGAATTAACTTATTTTTATACATTTTATTCACATATTCAAATTTCACTGAACACCTAAGGGGTAAATGACAAATGTTTAAAACAATCCAAACATGTGGGAACAGTATAAGCAAAAACACAAACACCAAATGTACAAACATAAAAGAATTATTAGCAAATGATTCCACATTTTCTAGTAGAGACATTATGAGCTGCTATTGCTGATATCGCCTGTGATCTGGACAGATAAGAGTTGCATGTGCCCCTGTTGCCTCATCATGTTTTGCCTCCCCCTGAGGGACAGCAAGCCAATAAAAGCAGCGTGATTGTTTTCAACCCCCTTTTGGAATCCGTCTTTAGCAACATATTCAGGGCAGCTCCTGGGGGAGATGTAGAGGCACTATGGAGATCAACTAACACTGACACAGCCTGGCCTTGCGATTACACCTTGGATGCTGCCCCCCTCCCTCCACCTCCTCAATTCGTTCTGTCAGAGCAAGGCTCAGTTTGAAAGGCCATGCTGGAACAAGTGGGCAGCTGGATGGAAGGCTGGTGGGTGGACACCATGAGGATGTGCAGATGTGTCCCTGATGAAAGGCTGGCTTGGGGAGGAAGAGGAGGAGGAACAAGCGGAAGAAGAGAGACCTTTAACTCTAATTGTGCACCATGTGGTGCCAGCAGTAGAGCAAAGAATCAGCCATATTCAGCCATCAACTAAAACACAAACCTGTGCATGTCAATTTTTTGGATAGGTCTTAGATAGCTAGCCACAAGAAGAGGTCCATGTAAATCTACATCTGTTCTTTGAAAGTTGGGGTCAAAGCTTATCACCAGATGGAACATGCATTGTCAGATAGGACAAAAACTAAGCTTGGTGGCGGGGGTGTTTTCCACAATGTCAGCCAAATGCCACCATTCCCTGTGATTTTGGTGCTTTAATTACTGTGTTTCTGCCGCATTGCGTCAAAGAAGCCAAAAATATCTCTATTCTAGATGCAACTAACTGTGGTTAATTAAAGAGGGTGAAGACCAAATGAAGACCCTTACAATGTCCTGATAAGATGATTAGCAAGGACAAAGAGGCTGGACAGGTCAAAGCATGTGAAGCAGTTCTGTCATATCCTGCTTGGCATTTCTGTCTTTGTGTGCATGCGTCTGTGCATGTGTGTCATCAGAAAGCATTATATTAACATCATCATTGTGAGCCAAGATAGCAATCAAACAGACACCATTCTGTGGTTCGCAGGTGTTCTAGTAGCCACAAGCTGTTGTCACATTAAACCCACTTGCCAAGGAAGTCATAAATAAATAATTTTTTGAAGTTTTTGTTTTTATGTTGTCCCTCCTAACATCCCATTTACTACTAGTCTTTGGCAAGAATGAAAATGGTGGAAATCTGTCTCCAGGGGAGTTAGCTCCCAGGTGCTAATCCCAGCTAAGCACTCCACACAAAACTAATCCAGGATCTTCAATGGGATCAGGGATCTTCCGACGGCCTCCGTTTATATACACTGGATGTTAAAACCAATAGCCCTGGAGGTGCTGGCTCACCAGAGTTCCTTTGGAGTAGTGTACTTTCCAACAGGGTTCTTCAGGGTGATGTAATACTAGAAGCACCTTTCCATAAATTAGTTTTTAAATGAAAATTTTTGCTAATAAAATGGTGTGAGGTGTGAACTTTCAATCAAACTTCCCTAGTAGGATTTCCTGCTATTTGCTTTTTTGTTGTATTTTACTAGTGAGAGGATGGAAATTCAGAGTTAGACCCTTTAATTGAATGAAGTGAACCCATTTGAACATTGGAAGGGTTTTTAATTAGCTGATAAGTTGCACCAGGTGTGTTAAAACAAGGGAAATGCCAAAATGCGCAGGAGAAGGGTACTCTAGGACCACTGCATTAGAGAATGGGAAGAATAATATATTTGTTATTTGTTAAATAATTTAAGGTTTGAGGAAGATCAAATGCAAGTAACCAATACATCTTATGACTTATCATTCATGAACAATTCTCCACAAAGTAACGCATGTTCTAATTTGACAACCAGTAGCCAGGGTTAATTAAAGTAGATGTTACAGAAACCTAATTATTCTTTTAATAATTAAATTATTTAATTGCAGTTATATGCTGACTAAACCAGACAAACTGAAGAACCTAATCAATGTCAGTATGATTAATGAAGAGAGGCTGTCAAATATGCCAAATTTATTTATGACCATAAAAAAAAATTTAATTATTTCATCTTTCATTATTTAGCAGGCACACAGTTAACACTCTGTTATAACAAACCCCACCATGTGGACACTGTGCATTAACCTGGCTAGCTAGTTATTTACATACTTCAAAATAGGATTGTATATATTGTATACAGCCACCAAGAGGGTGATTAAAAATAAATAGATTTAAATTCTACATAGTTTAGTAATATGCTCTGTGACGTCAATTGTAAAAAGTGCTATAGAAATACAGCTGACAAGTATGAAAAAAAAACATTGCTGTTCCTACTGTCTGTCATGTCTCAAGGAGGGACACAGAAGCAAGGGTTAACTTTCAAAAAGCACTGTTTATTTGAAACAGGCAGGCAGAATAAGCAAAGGGGCAGTTCAGAAGTGCTGTCATTACTAGTCCAGGGTCGATCAGGAGCAGTGCAATACAGGAATCAAGGTCAAGAGCAAGACACGGTCGTGAGACAAGGGAGGTCGCTACTGGTACGCTCAGTCACTGCCTGGTATGGACGAGTTAGCTTCGCGTCTCTTCAGTGCTTCATCGCACCTGAAATAGGCCCGGTGATTGCACCCTAACGCATGCCACCTGGGAGGGATCCGGGTTAGTATTCTGGAGAGCGGGACTGGCACCGACCACCAGATGGGGGTAATTCCCCTCTCTCCCTCAAAAGGAGCCTTACCCTTACACTGTCTTCATATTGAGAAAAATCTCAATATTCACAGAAAGTGTTCATAAGAAGATCATCCATAACATTAAAACCACCTGCTTAAAACAAATGAAGGCATGGACATCCCAAGACCTTTGAAGGCATGCCATGGAATCTGGTACCAAGACATTAGCAGGTCCTGTAAGTTGTGAGGTGGAGCCTCCATGAATAAGATTAGTTTGTCCAGCACATCTCACAGATTCTTGATCAGATATGAGTTTCTCAAATCATTCCTAAACATTTTAGAGAATGGCAGTGTACATTTTCCTGCTAAAAGAGGCCACTACTTTTAGGGAATACTCTTGCCATAAAGGGGTGTTCTTGGTCTGCAACAATTTTTAGTTAGGTGGATGTCAAAATAACATCCACATATGAGAACCCAAGGTTTCCCAGCAAAACATTGCCCAGTGCATAACACTACTTCTGGCAACTTGCTTTATTTCCATAGTGCACCCTGATGCCATCTCTTCTGTAGGTAAGAAATGCACATGCACCCAGCCATTCAAATGATTTAAAATTTATCAGAACAAGCCACCTTCTTTTATTGCTCCATTGGTCCAGTTCTAAAGCTCACATGCTCATTGTTAAAGCTGTTTAATATATCACAACCTGTAACAGGTGCCATTGGAATGAGATGATCAATTTTATACATTTCACTTGTCAATGGATATAGTGTTGTGGCTGGTTGATGAAAGAAGATGACCAAAGCAAATATGTTTATAAGTCCATGTAACATTCCACACAGAGAATATACTTATATGGCATTTTCTGCAATGTTTTGTGCACTACCTTTGAATATACTGGGAAAAAATAAAACAAAAAACTATTCTTTTGCACAGACTACATTTTACAGCATTTTGTCAATATTTTAAGCTCAGCGAATAAAAAGCGATTGTGTATTAAAATGTCCTCTCTAGAGGACCTATTCTTATTTTCTCTCCCAACAAAAATGTGTTATTAAACTGAACTTTTGCATACTGCTAAATCATTTTCAAAAAGTCACCTGATGCTGCGAGAGGACCTTGCACTCTGCTAGTTTGATAAGTGTGAGATAAAGCTGCTAGAAGCTAATGTTTTACCTCAACTTGAGATTACAAGTCACAGGTGGTATCAGTCTCTAGCTTGGGAGGACTCTTTGAACACATCAGCAAGTCTGCAGTGAGTGTTTGTGGGAATGAGCGATGCAGGTTTCTCTCCTGGACCTGTGGGAGTAGCTTTTGACCAGCACATGGACATGAAAGCTTGATAAGAGCAACATGGTGGAGCTGGCCTTTTACCCTGCTGTTGCGCTCATCTATTTCTTTGGGGTATTGCGTGCAAGCAGGGAGAACCGTGTGGATCTGCCTGAAAGTGCCTCCATCAATGTCTTCTGTCTGTTTGTGCTCATGCAGCCGCTGTGTCTGGTCATAGGGGGCTACACAGGCATGGTCACCTACCTGATTACTGCCTTCCTCTCCTACAACTGTCTGCACTGGAAGGATCCTGCGGCCACCCAGCAAGGAAATTCAGACAAGAAAAAGTCCAAGAAGACGAATTAACCTGTAAAAGGCTTGAGCTGTTATTGTTGTTTTGCTATACATTCTACATACATGACTTAATATGTAATTACATAATTACACAAGTAATTGTGTAGTTAGTTATGAAACAAGCTAAATTTGCATTTGGTGTGAAAGTTTGAATCTGCAGTTCTGAGTTTTCTGATGTCACAAATTAACAGCATGGCTAAAATATGAGTAAAATAAGTAACTAAGACTCTACAGTAGTAACTTTAAGTGAAATTCAATAATAGTGGCCTTAATATGATGGCTGGCATGCCAAAGGGCCCAAACCATGAATTGTTTCCTATATATTCTTGTATTTCATTTTTCTTAAACATAATTTTTTCTTCAATTAAGACTGATATATATCAATTAGCTCTGCTTTGATTGGATTCTCTGTTTTGTCAAAAAGTGGTCTTGAAACACTCCTTACTAACTATATTGTGACTTGGTGGGGCTAAACTACTGTAGGCTGAATATGTTATATGTGAATATGTCTTCATTCTTGTTAGATCACAATAACAGTGAATTTTAAAAACAGTTACTCCATTTTAACAGGCAAGTATAAATCACTATTTAACCATATGCAATCTTTAAGAGGATTTGGTTCAGTTACGTTAAACTTGAGAGTTAATGTGTAAAACTAAAAGACCTTGTCTCACAAGCATTTCCCCATGATGCAGACAAGTCAGTAGATTCTCTCTGGGGAAAAGGTGGCATGTGCCTTGGCTGCTTACCAGCAGTCTGCGCTCTGTTTCCTCAAAGCAGTGGATGTTCCACTTCATTCTCCACAGTGAATAGTCATCTTGCGTCTGGAAGAATTTGAGAATGCAAAACCCCTCATTAAGGCTCCATGTGTTTTAGTTGGAGCTTGCAGGCATTACAGTGCAACACACTGGATTAAGTCCACAGCAGCAGACGAGTTGATGACCTTGCTGCTGTGGCCAAATGTCACTCTGGCTAAATTCACTTAATGCCACAGACAATAAAGAAGACTCCAGGGAACCTACCTAAAAAAAACTGGTTGTGATCTGTGAAGGAGGACTGTTTGGATGGATGATCTCGTTGTTCAATCACATTTGTAAAATGTACAGTACACATCATAAATTAGTAATTATACAGTTATGCTCATGACATTATATTCATTACACATAATTTAAGTCTTGTACTCACTGCTCATCAATTTCTAATTTTTTCTGGTGTTTTATTTCATAATTCATTTTAACATCTCATTTTCCAACCTCCCTTTATCCTGCAAAATTGTAATATTGCTGTGCCTTTAAGATTGATATATGTAAATAAGATCTGTTCTGATTGACCTGATTGAGTGCCCTGTATTAATACTTGTTCAAAAAGTAGTCTAGTCTGAAATACTTAATTTGAATGGGTGGGGCTAATCTATTGTAAATGGACACATGTACATGTGTGGATATTGAATCTCTCATTGGGAACACACTCAAGCACCACAACGAAATGTGACTTCTGCATTTAACCCATCACTTATGCACACGTTGAGCAGTGGGCAGCCATCAACAGCGCATGGGGAGTAGTGTAGTGGGACAGTACTTTGCTCAAGGGTCCTAACCACTAGGCCACCACTACCCAAAGTAAGGCTTTGCATTAGCCGGAAACAGCACAACTGTGACAGCACAAGAAAAACAAAATAGAATTACAAATAGGCTCTTAGTAAGCTTATACTCCATAGGTGGACTGTATGAACTAGGAACTGAAAAACATGTTCGCAGGCAATGTTTGAATACAACATTAAAGACATTCATTTAAAAAGAAGAAGATTTTTCATTTTTCCATGATTTGGGCCATTTTCTTTAAACCAGCACACAAGCCTTTTAAATTCAGATGACTGAGATATCTTTCTATACATGATATTACTGTATTTGCTAAACCTGAGTATTCATGTTCTATCTCAGTCCTTCCTCTGCTTTTTTAATCACTACTCCTTTATAACACAGCATTGCCTCAAACATCTGTGGTTACTGAATTATTCAACAAGTGTGTTTCCAAACTATTAATTGTTGATGTTCAAGAAGATCAAGAAGATCAAGTCAGAGAGAAAAATCCCTACATGGAGCAGTATAAATTATTTGATAATATATTCTTAATACAAGGAAAATCTGTGCATTAAAGGGGTTGTCAGCTTATTTCTTTAATGCTGCTCATTTCTCATTTCAAATAGAGTGTTTGGACCTGAATGATGGGGAATAAAAACCTTGGGCACAAAAAATAGCCTCATTTGTTGTAGAATGGAGCAGCAAAGTCTTTTGCAAATGAAGAAATGTGGTTTTTGTTGGCATTGTGCTACAGAAGGTCGGGTTGTTTGCATCGTGACTATCCAACTGGTGCGAGTGACGGGCTGATGAATGTGGGGAGCGTTTGATGAGGTCTTAATGGCAGCTGGCATTAAAGCTTCCTGTGAACTCCAACACGCCTGATGTCTCCACTCTCCAGATCCCCGCCTCGCCCTGTCAATCAAAGTGCTTGCAGAGCTCACAGCAGAGCTCCATGGACCTGCTCCAGTTCAGCAGCAGAGACAAAGAGAGCGAAAGAGATAGAAAGAGACAGAGGGGTTGGAAAGAGTTGCTTCTTCATTACTCACTCTCTTCTTACGCTGCTCCATCCATACCTCCTTCCAGTTCCAGAACTTCCAATCTCTCTTTTCTTTGTCCAACTAGAAAATCACTAATCACTCAAGAACAACACTTCTGCTCAAAAAATCATTTGCCCAATTAATACTTGTTGTTATTGTACTTAGTAGCTTATACAAAAAAGAGCTCATACTGTAGGAATGATGGGTTGGTTTCCTGGAGAGGGGCTCCATTGGTTTTGTTTGGCCATTTCAATGGACCCATCTGGTTTTGTGGTCTTATGCCAGTATAATTAACCAATAGTCTCAACCAGTCCTATACTGTTATATTAGTAATATAGGCTGGGCTGGTTAACTGCACACAAAACACCCTCATGGCGGATACAATGACCACTGGTAAAATGCAATAAAACCCAGTTTTTGCGGGTTAAAAAGTAATAAGAAATCAACACACTGCTAAGAATGCTGGGTTTTAAATTTCTGTAGTTGTTCTGATATGATGTCAGACATAAATCTAGTATTCAGATTATAGGTAGGTAGTTAAGTAGGTAGGTTTTATTATCATTTCTACAATATACACAGTAAAAATGAAACAACGTTCCTCCAGGACCATGGTGCAAGACAAAAGCAGAACAAGAACAGAGCACAAGTGCAAACAGGACAGAACACAAGAGCAACAATACAAAAAAATTAAACTAAGTTAAACTAAACAACTAAACTAAAACTAAACAAGAAATAGAATGAGACAAGACAACGTTCAGTGCAAATAGCAGTGGACAAGACCGTACAGTTCAGTGCAGTGGGACAGAGGAGCAGGGGAGATGTGCAAATTTGCAGAACAAAAAAAGTTGACAATAGCAAAATTGTCAGGAACAATAAATATGTGCAATAATAATAAATATGTACAATGTAGTTTTGGCAGCATTAGAAACCGTGATAGTATGTCATGTTTTACACAGAATGTGTAATATAAGAAAAAAGTATTGAGTTGTATATTGTCAATATAAATTGAGTCTGAATTGTCCAACGGGGTTGGTGGTGTGTATGTATGCATTTTTTTATGCTGTCAGTATAGATAATATATTATACAAATTTAAGTTAACATTACAAATACACTTTACTAAATGAAAACTACCAGTTTCATGAATTCAGAGGGAAGAAATTGCTGAACCCACTCAAAATGTGTAGTATTAGCAGCACATTCAGAATCATTCTGTACATTTATCGATGACAAAATTGGCTTTAAATTATTGAATTAGTGACAAACTCTTGAACAGTAGTCTGCCTCACTTATCTCTTCATTTATCATGCTGCTTCCTCTCTGCCTCTCTGGTGGGTTTCTTCATGCAGAGAAAGAGCTCAGTGAGTTCTTCGCCCAGTGCAGAGATATGTGGTCCCCCACCAGTAGCCAAATGAGCCCTGGCCACAGCTTTCTTCACATCATAAAAGCCCCACCGTCCTCCATCCTTACCCACTACCCTGACACAATCGCCTCGTTATCGGCCCTATCCAGACCCTGCAGAAAACAGTGGTGGGCCCCAGTGCATCAGGAGCAGGCAAGCAGTGCGGAGAGAATGGTCTGGGAGTGAGGGAATGCCAAAGAAAGCAGATGTGCCTCAGTTAGAGCCATTGCGCAGGGTGCTCACTGTTGGTGGTTCAGCTGGGCATGTTGTGACTCACATTGCTTTTGCTTTTAGAAAACAAACTCCAACCTAAACAAAAAAATGCTTGTTTTTTATATGAATTGTTCAAAAAAGATTGGATCCAATGTCTCCAACAGGCATAGTATGAACATACACTGCAGGTACATATATGCACATATATTACTGCAGGTACATGTAGTCACTTTTACACAAATGCATAAATATTAGTATGCCACGTTTTCAAGTTTTGAAAAAGTAGAAACTGTAAAATAAACAAACTTGAAATATGAAAAATGAAATATAATCATTCAAATGAGCTGCAGAGCATTCTAAAATAACTGAAAATTCTATAAATAAAGTTAAAATAAATGCATGTAAAATCAAGTGATCAAATACACTGAAAAATATTTGTTAAAATATATATATTTGATTTTACCAATAACATTATTAATAACTTCCCAAAATACTTAAAATACTGCATATGCTCTTTCAACTATGTAAAAAATTTTATAGAAATTGTTCTTGTGGCTTGTATGGCTACATACCATACTGAGTCATTGTATCTATACCTACATTTATTATACTTAATAATATACACACTAATTTTTAATGCTTCAAAGTTTGTAAACCCTTTAAAAGTTTCTGTATCTCTATATAAATATAACCCAAAACATTGTCAGATTTTCACACAGCTCCTAAAAGTGTATAATGAGAACCCAATTATTTTTTGAGCAAAATGATCTGAAATTACATATCACTGAGTGGCAGATATGTGAACTAGGACTAGCAGTTAATTTAAACATGAAATTAGAGTCAGGTATATTCAGTCAACTGCATGACAATCAGATAAGAGTGAAGAACTTGCTATAAAAAAACAGGAATCTATCAAAATCCAGTCTTCACAACACAAAGCAGATTTCTAAGGACCTCAAAAAAGTTGTTGGTGCTCATCAAACAAAAATCATCTCTTAGGATTTTTGAATTCTTCCAGTCTACAGTCAAACACATTATGTACAAATGGAGAAAATTTAGGACCTTTATTACCTGCTGACCAGCAAAGATCACTCCCAGAGTGAGGTGTTAAATAGTCTATGATGTCACATACAGTGGTGTGAAAAACTATGTGCCCCCTTCCTGATTTCTTATTCTTTTGCATGTTTGTCACACTTAAATG
>JBBPDA010000132.1:20580508-20617817 GCA_037974385.1 Arnoldichthys spilopterus | reverse complement strand
CATCATTTAAAAACTGCATTTTGTGTTTACTTGTGTTATCTTTGACTAATAGTTAAATGTGTTTGATGATCAGAAACCTTTTGTGTGAAGGAAGAGGGCACATAGTTTTTCACACCACTGTAGATACCCAGAATAAGTTAAAAGCAACCAAAGGTTTCTCTTACATTGCCAGTTGTTAATAATGACTCCACCATCAAGATAACAATGAACAATGATGATGTATATGCCAGGGTTGAAAGGAGAAATCCACTACTCCTTAAATAGAACATGTTTACAAAAGAACAGTTTGCCAAAGATCATTTTTGATAAGCCAGAAGGCTATTGGAAAAATGTTTTGTAGACAGATGAGACCAAAAAACCTTTTTGGTTTAAATGAGAAGTGCAATGTTTTGCTACATCTGGGCCAGGACAGCTTGCCATCATTGAAAGAACAATGGCCCTTATTCATCAACCGGTTGTTAGAAAAGAATTCTTATTAAAACACACTTCCCCAGTTTTCACAAAGATTCTGACATTCCCCAGTGTTTTCTTATTTGGGATTCGTTCTTAGGTTAGAACAGAATCAACGAATGCTCAACAACTTACTTATGCACATGTGTGTGCTGACATTAAGGAACTTTTCTCAAGAAAAAATTGATGGCTCAATGAATTCTGAAAATGTCAGGAAATCTGTCTATAAACAGAATCTTAAAAGAAAATGGGTCATGCAGCATTACAACAATGGTGAAAGTGTTTTTGCAATGGCCAAGGCAAATTCCTAACCCAGTAAAAATGTTGTAGAAGGACCTGAAGCAAGCAGGTCGTGTGAGAAAACCCACCAACATCCCAGCGCTGATGTTGTTCTGTATAAAGGAATGATCTAGAATTTACTAATCAACAGTTACTAGAAACTTTTAGCTGGCATTATTGCTGCACAAGGGGGTCACATCAGATACTGAAACCAAAGGTTCACTTACTTTTGTCAATCACAGTTATAATATTGAATAATTGTCTTCAATAAATATATAGCCAGGAATTATATTTTTCTGATGTTCAAAATCTTATGTTGCTGTAGGTCTTATTTATGCAGAAGTAAAGATTAAGCTTAAATATTAAGAGGTTCACAGACTTTCAAGCACTGCTGTACCTTAAAACATCCATGTCCTAAATCAAGCATTTTATTTTCCTTGTAGTCCAATTATGCAATCTGTTTGGTTCTATTCACCATAAAGAGGCATAAATCATTACTACAGGAATCTTATCCGATTTCTCTTTTCTGTGGCTGTTACAAATGTCGTAAAAGCAATTTTTGTGCCTTTAAAACTGATATATGTAAAAAAAAAGTTCTCTTCCAACTGGCTGTATTTTGTCTCTTTCAAAACGTAGTCTGGACTGAAAACCTCCTTCTTATATCACAAAAGTGTGGGACTAATTTCCTATAAGCCGAATAGGCTTTGTTAATGTATGTAGGTAATGCACAATATGATATCACAAAAACAGTGGATTCAAAACAAGTTGTTTTGGCAGCTGTTTTGGGGTATTTTGGGGAAAAAACACTTCAATTACTGACTTCAGCTCATTTTTGCTGCTCATTTTTGCTGGCAGTCCTGTCTATCTTGTTTTTCAGTGAAAAATGGGCCACATGCACAAGAGAGGGTATTGAAATATACAACAATGGCTTTAGGGTCCAATTATATAGCCTAAATGTGTTTTAAAAGTAGAAAATAGGTTTATTTTAACCTAATGTTTTTATAAATAGAAAAATAAAATAAAGAGCCTTGTGTCAAGACAGGTGTATGGAGTTAATGCAACCTAAGAAATATAACTGCACTGGATTATGGTGCAATTATGTTCCCTAAATTAAGGTACTGAAGACATATAGAATTTTCTCCCTACTGTAGTTATGTCCAGTAACTAGGACTCTTCCAATCACATGATACCATGGGGAGGATGAAGGCTAGAACATGCTTTATCCAAATCAAACTGTCACTTATGCAACAAGATTTTTTAACATTCTGCTGAGTGATGGTGATAAAGGGAGGGCCATCCTACTCACCCAGAAAGAGTGAGGCCAACTGTACTTTCCTGAATTCCTGGCTATACATGGATGTGGGTTGGCTTTTCACACACACACATCTCAAAAACAAAAATATTTCTTTTAAGAACCATCAATTGAAAGGTTCTTTGGAGAACCAAAAATGGCTGTTCTTAGAAAATATAAACAAGAAAATGAGCTGAGGCTACTTCGATGGATAGCCTATGACAAACACTTTACCCCAAATACTCTTGACCAGAGGTTCAAACAATGGATTCCAAATGGAATAACATCACTTTGTACAACAGAAAAAGATGAACAGGTTATATGTTTTAAAGAGCTAAAATGAGATTATAGTTTAAACAATCAAGATCTACTTTGGAAAAATAAAGTTTAATGTTAACTTAACTCTGTCCTGGAAGTCGCTTTGGATAAAAGCGTCAGCCAAATGAATAAATGTAAATGTAAATGTAAACTTAGATAAGAATGGAATAATTCAAACCATAACTGGAGCTTACCAGTCAAAGAAATATAGATTAATATTAACTCTATATCAACATTTGATAGAGAGAAGAGGGGATACAGTATATATTAACCAGAGATGGGAAAAAGAACTAAATATAAACATCTCAGAGAGTGAATGGCAATATCCTCAATATCTTCGTGTGTTTGGAGAGAACACTGTTGGAAAATTTTTATTTTTTATTAAACCCAAAATAAAGAGCAATTCCCTGACTATTCCACAATCATGTTGGAGAAATTGTGAAGGATTAAATGTAGATCATTCACATATATTCTGGCTTTGTCCTGACATTATACAATTTTGGAGTGATGTCTATATGACCATTGTTTAAATCTTGGGTTATGGTATACCTAATTCAGTTGTAGTCCTAATTTTTTGGTTATTTCACAGAAGATGATGTATTAGGAAAAGACATTTGTTAAACATTCTTTTGGTAGCATGCAAAAGGCAATCACAAGGAGATGGTTCAAAGCTGACCCACCAACACCAGAGGAATGGTTGAAAATTGTGAAAGATATATGTCATATGGAGTTCCTAACCCATAGAATAAGATGTCAAAAAGAGAAGTGCTATGAGAGATGGAACATGTTTATATGTCAACAACAAGAGGTAAGAACAATCTAATGATCACTATATAGAAATGTGTAGATTAAGTGAGGAAATGCCAATCCAGACCTTACTGTGTGTTTTTTCATTTTATTTTTCTTTTCTGTGTTGTACCGCCTACATATAAAAGAATCTATAAAAATAAAGTATATTAAAAAATGGCTGTTCTTTTTTTATTTTTTAAGAGTTTGGCATGTCTGGAAAGCTGCTTCGTCATGCTGCCTGTACAAAAAAGCCATAGGAACCAAAGTGAACTAAAATGAACTGAATACATAAGGATCAGGACTGAACAACAGTGCAATATCAGTGGAACAGTTTTACTTAGGTTGATGTATACGACTGCAGACGTGAGATACTTTCTCACATTCAATACTAACAGTGTTTCCCAGTCCCAGAGGACCACAATGATTCATAGGTTTGTGTGTTTGCTTGCAATGACACACTGATTCAATTCCACCAAGGGTTTTTATATTTCTGATAACTGCCCGAAGAGTTGAATCAGGTGTGTTAGAGCAGGAGAAAACACTTGTGACAAGCAATTGGTGTAGTGCCCTGGTGCTTCCAGGCCCAGGAGTAAAGAAAAGGGTGAAAAAGTGTGTTTGTATGTGTGCTTTTCATCTGTGCTTTCTCATTATGTGAAGCTGCTTTTGAGAGCAGAGGAGCCTGAGCGTTTGGCATTTTCAAAAAGATCTTGCTACAGGAAAAGAAAAAAAGCCAGTCAATGGCAATTAGTAGACACCAATTTGAAATGCTCATTACAATCAAGTATGCAAATATTGAACTTAATAAGAAAGAGAAAAAAAAATAGGAAAACATTTTGTCTCAGAGGAATTTAGGATTAGCAATGTAACGATTTTGACATTTTAAAATCTTGCTGGGGTCAATATATGGTTTCTCCTTTTATTTAACACTCCAGATGACATTGATATTAAATATTATTACTAAAGAGAAATTAGAAGTAACTGGAGTGTGAAATTAAATTTTTGGACTACAGGCATTAGAGATTTATCAGGTTTTTTTTGTTTGTTTTATATTGTAACCTCTGATATAAAACTTTAAGTAGCCCATTGCTTTATAAAGTCAGGTACTTTTATCTTCTTTATTTATTACACTAATAAGCCATCTTGTATCAGTACTTACTGTCCATTTATCAGCTGTACTTATTTGTATTTGAATATACATATAATATATAATTACAATCTGTAGATCATCTATTTCTCTGAATATTTTTTAGCATACTTTATCTTGTCCATCAATGGTCACAGGACCACCAGTGGGCAGGTATTATTTGGGTAGTGGATTAAAGACACTGAGATGACATTGGCATAATGTTGATGTTGGCATCTCAGAAAATCAGAAAGGACTTGCAAACACCTTTGCCTTTTTTAGGAAATGTTTATTGTGGCTATATGTTTTGGGTTGTTGTCTACAGAAAGATTATCTTTTTTAGGCTAATGACATTAATTTCTCCACAAATATCTCATCACTCTATTTATGTATCTTCTGATAGTACCAAGAAGAATAGCAAAGAAAAGGACAAAAGAAGCCCCATATATTATTGCTCCCACCTCAGAACTTCACTGTGAGTAGGGTGTTCTTCAGATCACATACACAACCCTTCCTTCTCCAAACATGAGCTGAACTATTGCCAGAACTTTGTCAGCAGAGATTGTTGTGGTGCAATTCCTTGCTTATTGTTTTCTGCGTAGCTGTTTTTTTTTCTGTTTTAAGGTTGACCTGCAACTCTTTCCAGTTGATTGCTGGCTTCTCTCTTAATTTCCTTATTAGTATTTTATGGCTCAACTCTCCAGGCACAATTAGTTGTTTTTGCATGGACTTACCAATTTCATATTAATTAACCAATTTTGCTGAAAAGAACACATGAGGTCTTTGCTAGAGGTCTGTGTCTTCCTTTTGAGTGTTGTTCAGTGTTTTCCCAAACAGACTTTACCATGAATGTTACTTTAAAAATATATCCTATATAAGGTTTATGCTTAAAAATGCACACTTTGTGTTTATATTTGTCAGTACAAAAGTTATTCTGTGCATAAACCTGAAGTAGTAATATGCACTAAAAGTATAATGAAAAACAAAAACAAATGTCTATAAACTGGTTTCGCCCTCATTGCAGGCACCAACCATGCTAGTATATAATATCTATTAATATCACCTTGAATTTCTAACCCTACCTGTACCTAAAATCCTAACCCTACATTAATCCTCAGTCAAAACCTAGTCCTATTCTTAACCCTGGCCCTAAAGCTGTTAAATTAACTGAGTTCCACCTGACAGCTTGTTAACATTTTGAATGTGTGTAGTTAACCTATAAATGGCTCTTTACATAAAGTGGGACTAAACATATCTCAACCCCTGGAAAAATATTTACATTTAATAAATCTTCAGTCTGTTTATTATTAACCATATTAAACTGGCCAATACTTTTTCATTTAGGCCCTAGCAGATATAAGAAAATATTCATTCCAAGCACACTTTTTATGTATTTATTTATTTTTGCTTGAAGAAATGTTTGATCAGTCATTAAATAAAATTATATGACATTATTTACAGTCAAGTACTTTACACCCAGTTCAGTCACATGCATGCGTAAGAAAACGGACAAAACTGTAGAAACATTTACATTCCTAGAGGAGTCTGTGCAATAAAAAGGCACCTTTGACCCTGTTGTTCCACCCCGGTGTGATGTAGTCTCTCTGCACATGCCTTCACCTGCTGTCTGTGATATCCATCAACTATACAAAGCACAAATTCCACCAGCTGAACTCTGGTCAGCAACTGATAACTGATCATTTATTTTTTTGAGCCACTCCCAGTTCATGTATCTATTGAACGGGTTGCCAAATATCTGTAAACTAGACTCACCAAATTTATAAAAATCATTCTTGCCCAATTCAACTGCAAATCTTTCAAAACCTAGTATCACATTTGTATCAACTTTAATCCAAGCCTATTAAATATGATTGACAGACATGTCCAACACAAAAGCTGACAGCTCTGTGTTTTTAAGAGGCAGTGCATCTCATACACTTTTCTGCAATAACATTGCATGTTTGTGGTCTTAAAACATAGATATATTTCTGTGTTTATTCTTTTACACCATTTGAAAAGGCCAACAGTACTTTCAGAGCAAACAGACCAATCAAAAATTTTTAAAGGAAACCTTTTGGCATTTTTTCAACATATGTTATATAAATTTATGGTAAACTTATCCTTCTACTGTGAAGCTACAGTTTCAGAGATTTAATTTTGTCTTTCAACAGCACTGATATGCTGAGAAGAGCGTACATGTAAAAAGCTGAGGAGTGGTCTAAGGCCTGTGGCTCAGGCTTACAGACAGAGAGAGTTGGAGTGTAAGGCAAAGAGAGCGGAGCTAATTCCGGCCCACCTTTGGTGTTACATTGGACGAAGCAGCAGCGCTAGCAGTGCAAAGCCCAGATTAGTGCACAGGTAACGGTAGACACCTGCAATGCAGGTGCTGACATCCTCCCATAATGCGGAAAAAGATTGCAGTGTTAACTATTTACAGTTTATAGGACTCCTAGTGCATTTACATGCCATACGTTTCCAGCCTACAGCGTTAAAGCAAGGGCTCTAAAAGCCATGATGAAGAATCTAGAAAAAGCAGTTAGAGTAGCTCAGGTGTAAAAGCTTGGAGAAAAAAAATGTAAGGAATTAGGTCAAAACTCCCACTCAGACGTTAAGGACACCAAACGGTTCTCTGAAGCAATGGGATGGAAAAAACACTTTTGGTTCTCCAGCAAACATTTTGGTTAACTTTTTTAAGAATTAATATATTTATATAATTGTTATTATTATATGACTCTTTAGGGAACCAAAGGTTTTTCTTCTATAACATGCTTCCAAAGAGCCATATCTGGCACATTTATTTTTAAGAGCGCATGTGATTTGGAAAGGCGGCATTTGTGTTGAGCACCAAAAGACATGCCAGAAGCCTGACTGGCATGGTCAAGATTAATCAATGTAGGGAAATGCAACTGTTCATCAAAAAAATCAGGACTGGTCCTTCATTGCAAGTCGACCAATGTGCTTTCAGTAGCAATGAACTGGGTTATACTCCAAACTGATCTGTGTGGAGTAGAGGCCATTAAATCCACATCTCTTATTAAACACACACACGCACGCAAGCACGCATGCACACAAAGAGGTCATATGCACCGTTTCACAGTTTTTGAGCACTAACAAAAGAAACAAGTTTCTGTCCCACTTAGATTATTCATCAGCATTCAAACAAAAAAAAATGCTACAAAAGATAATGTTATTTAAAAAGAAATGCTTTGATTCCTTTCATTTCTAAAATGAAATGAATAAAGACTGAAATCTAGTCTTTCTCAGCTCACTAATGAGGGGCACTTATTGAAAGAGATTCACTTTAAAGCAGGAGGGTGCATTTAGTTGTGACTAAAATTACTGATGTTTGCTTGGTCTGACAACACCACTAAATAGAAGAGATCAGTGAAGGGGGAGGGGGAGGAATCAAAGCCTCTGACAATGCGCACTTCTTCCATTCCACTGCCAAGCAGTTCAACTTGGTGTTGAATACATAAACAAACCCATGAAGAAACAGATTTTGCAGAGAAGTTTTCAATCCTTAAGTTCTTTAGACAGTTGTTTTAAAAAGAATTCGAGACTATTCTTTATCCAGTGATTGGTTGCAGAGGTGATCCAAGTCCCTCTTAGTAAGGGTTAATAGTTTTCATGACTATGATGTACTTTGCTTTGGCAGGGGAAAGAACTCACATAGTCCAGTGCCTATTATTATTAACCTCTAGACTGCAATATAAGACTATACATAGACTGCTATTCTTATGCCTGCTCTGTTCTTAATTACTTCTCATGGTTTCAAAGGACCTCATAATCAGTGAGCAGGAGATGATGCAGCAGGGTCGCTATATTAGAGTAAACGCCATCAATGCTATGCATTAATACAAAGATCCTTTTCTCTAGAGATGTTTAAGATCTCATGCAATGCATATCATCTCATACATACAGTTTTGGAGTAGCTTAGAAAAACAGTACAGCAGCTTCACATTAGAAACATGTCTTTAAAGTAAAAAAAAAAAAAAGAAAGAAAAAAAGAAAACCCGTGTGACGAGTGATGGCACACTTATAAAAAATGTATGTTCCTAAACGGTTTCTGGCTTGTACAGTTCTATGAAATAAATGGTGTAGAACTTTTACATAATTCACATGTTCTTCAGACTTCAAAAAGGTTCTACATGCTTGAGTAACCATCAACAAAAATGGTTCAGTAAAGAACCCTGATCCAAACTACAATTTTTGGCGACTTCTGACTGTTGCATTAAAATAAACACTTTGTTTGAGGCTTAACTACACTGAAAAAGTAATGCACTGAATGGACTTGATTGCATATAATTTCACCATGAATAAAATATATCACATCAACAAAATTATCGCCCAGAGTAAGTAAACCAAAAGACAAAATTGCACTGATGTAATATATTCCATTCATGTGGAAATCATGTGAAACAATTTAGACCATCACTTTCAGAGTATTACCATATTCTGCACATAAAAAAAGAAAAGCAAAAAAAAAATTGTGCAGTTTTAGTGGGACACCAGCTACAGTCCTTAAACACCACTCGATGTGCAATCATCCATGTTGCTGGGCTTTTAGCAGAGCAAATTCATCCCTCAGCGCTGGAAATCGAAGTTTGGGCCTGACAGCGGGAGCACCCACAGACAGCTGCTACTACAGATATAGAGCCGCCAGGGGCTGCCCAGGAAAAAAAAAAAAAAAAAAAAAAGATGGGCAGATTAGGGTGATAAATATGTTTCATTAAAAAAGACAGTAAATCTGGGGGCTGCGAGGAGAGCACAGCCCTGGAAGAGGATGATTGATGGTCTAAAAATACACGCGTGTATTAGTGTTGTGCCAAGATGAACCCCGCCATCGCCCACATACCCCCATCAGGCATTCTGGCTCCTCCAGCACCAGGGAGGCTGCTTCCTGTTTCATTTAATAAGGAGTGAAACTCCTGCTTTATTTTCAAGAGGGTAAAAAAACACACAGCCCTGTATCTGACCTACTTCTCAGCACTCCTTCTCTACATATTATTGGGTGTTTTACCAGGGGAGAAGAAACACAGTGCAGTAATTGGGATGAATCCAGCAAGATAATTCCAGATGAAGTTACAAATATTAACTACTGAATAACTACTGTGTATAAGGGCCTCTGCCCAAAAGGCATCCCAATACATTTGATGTTCTGCCATTGCAGGAAAAAAAAAAAAGAAATCTTAGCACTGGTATTTGTAGCGCCTTGTAGAGTGGAAAATCAATATTCATAAAAATAGATTCTTAACATTTAAGCACATTCTTAGACTAGCTCGGTTTCCATTAACCCAGTGTATGGTTCTTTATCTTGTTTTGAGTACTGACAGGTTAATGGCTGGGAAATGAAAATCAAACTAATTGAAACCTGATGTTACACACAATCCTCCAATACTGCAACAAACAGCTAACACTCCCTTAACAGACATTAGAACAAAATGTAATGCCTAAACTAACATTTTATGTGATGTTTTGAAGCATTGTTTAGTGCAGCATTGCATCCTTCAGCCTCTGGTTTTATGAATATATTTTCACTTCAATTCCAAGTGCCACTTTACAAATACCCTTAAAAAGCTCTTAGAAATTGTTCAAAATATTATTATTAATTAGGCCATAAACACTTAAAAAATAAAGGGCAAAAGTGACCCAGATGGAGAACAGATGGAGAAGTCAAAGTAAGGTAAGCAACTAGCAAGATCTGAGGTATTAAAGTATAGATGAATGTGGACTACTTTTCAAGCCACATGTTGCCACTGCCTTTTTATTGACATGGTATAACTAACATGCTTATTAACGGCATTAACGACCTAATAAACTCATTTTAAACCATTCGGAAACATCTTATAAGGGGAAGTCCTCCTGTGAAGTAGTACCCAATGTTCATTATGCAAATGCATCATAAATAAATGCAAAAGGGAAACGATACCTCCTACCACAGCCACTGATGTAGAGGTTAGTAAAATTAGACTTTATATTTAGCTTTATAGCAGTGCATCTGCCTTCCTTAGTCAAGTGGGAAGACAACACTTTGACTGTTCTCCCCCACCTTAAGGGCACATCATCAGAAGGGGGTATTCCTAGTACTTCACTCAGAAAATGTCACTCTAAAGACTAGTGCAGCACCACTGTAGAAAGTGAGCAGGCATGTTTACAACAGATGATAGCTGTAGTTACATTTTTCATTTGAGGCAGGCTGTTCCATGTTATAGTGCACAGTATGGTGTGATAGTTGATGTTTGGTCATAAACATTTGGATCATAAGTTATGATCACCTTTGAAATAACATTTATATGAGGTGAATATATTGTTAATAGTTTTAAACAAAGTCAGCAGTTAGCGCACCATGTTGGGGTTTTTGTTGGTGAATAAGTCAACTACCAAGCTATGCAGAAACATCATAGTGAGCTTATCCATTTTTTATGGAATCCAATTCCAGCATTACTGCACTAACTCTGCAACAAATGGAGATACCTCCCACTGTCTTAGCTGTATCAGAGGGAATCAAGAGCTGTTTCAAGCACACTAGCTATCAGCAGGCACTAGGTTCTCCCCCACCATACCCCTAAAACCCTTTGACGGGTGAGTCTTATTCTGCCTGCTTAAGCACCGCAGCCTTCATTAGAGCAAAGTGCCAGTTTTACTGCACACTGTGGGCCCCTGCTGGCCCAGGCTTATTGGAGTCAGCCTCTCAAACTGCCTTCTCAGCAGCGTGTGGATGCAGTGGCTCGTGGAGCTTGGGGAGCATCTATACACAGATGAGTAATAACGAGACAGGGAAACGGATGTGAACTAGGGCCCCCAATCACAAACGGCAAGGGCTTTACACCCCAAAAACCAATTTAAACCTGAGGTAGAGAACATAAAAATGTCAAAACACAGGAGAAACAAAGAGAACACGTTCTCTGAAAGGAGACAGAATGGCTACACAAATGTAAGGCTGTACAAAGTTTTGTTGGGTGTGTTTAAGCGTAAGAAGACACCAAATTTCAAGAAGTCCAAAGTAGAATTTGAAAAAATGTCCAAAATACACTTCTCAGAGGATGATGGTTGATGAGTGTGTGTACTATTGCACAATGTAGAGAATTGGGTTCTAAAATGTCACAGTTGCACCCAAGAGATATACTCCAGTGATCCTCTGCCAGATGGTAAAAGAGTAAAAATCATTGTTTCTCTTTCTTCTTCTACAACATATAGGACGCTGACTCACTGTTAAGCAGCTTCTGATATCTAGAACAGCAAAAGACCAAAAACATATGGCTCTCAAGGGGGTAAAAACAAAAATAAAAGTGCTTTGCCCCACCATTTGGCTCAGAAGTGGTTTCCCAAGGCCTCTGTCTGGGATTGTTTTTCATCCATGAAATAATAAATAAACAAAAACAAAAAAAAAGATTTTCAGCAGCTACATCTAAAGATGTGACAAAGATTTAGTTTTTTTTTCCTTCAAAAATAAAAAGCACAGAAGGACACTTTCTGTAAAAGTATATTGTACTAAGCAACTCAAAATATGCTCATCATTTGGTGTGATGTTGAAAATATCAATATGGCGCCTTTGGAAAAAAAAATACAGATGGCATAAAAAAATGGCACCTTAGATTCACTATTGCCTTCATCTTCTCATGAACATTCTTCCACTTCCTCGATGAAATGAGCTCATTTGTATGCAGCTACAGAATGCAACCTTTGACCGCCGAGGTCAGCTCCAGCCTGGGAGTGACCAGTCGGTCAGTAGCCTAGCATAAGGGAAAGCAGATGACCATCTTTGCAGCTCTGCAATCGTCACCTCTTCTTTGCCATCCTTAGATTCCAGATCTTCACCGTTCTGTCACTGTGGGGTAAGAGACACAGAGATTAAGTGAGAAAGAAAGTAAGAGAAGAGCATAGAAAATATGAATAAAAACTATATATATAAATAAATCAACTAGTTCACCAAATCTTCAAACACACTGACAGCAACTCCCACGCAGCCAATATGCAACAGACATCAAAACCCCAGAGCTAACACAAAGAGAATGCCACAACACAGAGACCACCCTGGCTCTCATACCAAACACATACCAACACCTTTAATCCTGAATAAACAGTCAACCCCCGCTGTGTGAACTTACATGCTCTCCTACACATAATTTCAAATAATATACACTTGCTGTGCCTATGTTTTCTATAACACACAATACGATCTACCCCAACACCACTATAAGAGTTAAATTTAACAGTAAAGATATTGCACCATTGAGTCACGAGTACAAGGTGCTAGGATTCATGCGACACAGTACAGCTCACAAAGTAAGACACAATTAAGAGGATTTATGCCACCAGGGTTAGACCCAATTAAAACCACAATAGGTTTGTGTACTCAGAAAGAGAAATTTTCTAGAACCCACCAAGACAGTAAAAAGTTTAAAGCTGACATCACACCTAATTGGGTGGGTTCTGGTCCGGAAGAGGAACGAAATGTTTTTAAAGGGAGAAAGGGAACAAGATACAAATAAAAAAGGGAAACCACAAAAAGAAATAGGTGTAAGACACACTCACAAAGCTGAGAACAAGAAAAATAGCAAGAAAGGGAGAGAGAGCAAGATAGTGCAGGAAGTCTAAAGCCCTACTAGAGCTGGATTAGTTTCACCTGAGAAGGTACTGTTATTTAACTATAATTTACCAACAAGATCTATGCCCGGTAAAAAATCTGCAAAAACTAACAATTTATGACCAAAGAAAATTTCACTTTATGCCAGTTTATGCCAACAAGTTTGTTTAAGTAAAAGTGACTTATTTGGCATTGTGAACACACTTTATCACACAAAGTGCATCACAACAAAATGTGACCTCTGTATTTAACTCATCGTTAGCAGCGGGCAGCTATGAGAACTTAGGGGGCAATGTAGTGGTACAGAATCGTGCTCAAGGGTACCTCAGTGGTACCTGGGTAGGACCTGAACCTGCAACCTTCTGTTCACAGGGGCAAAGTCCCATGGTTGGTTATTTTTTATTTGTCTCAAAATTTCTTTTCCTGTCAAAAGTTATTTCTTGGTCACCCTAGTGGACAAAACGATTTAGATTCTCTGAGGACAGACTCTCCTTACAGTACTCTTACTAAGTGTAGCATTGAAATGTACATCCAGGCCATGATGTTTCTGTCCTGTCTGTGGTAATTTGGTGAAAGTGCCCAGCTATATTATTCTACGTTCTACTGGCATATTAAAGCCCTTTTCAAATGTGCTACTTTACAGAACCTCCTCTAATGCACCAACACTGTCCAAATAGTTTTAGAGTCATATCTTTAGAAGAAGAGTGAAGAAAAGAAAAAAAGACATTAAAAAAGAGAAAAGGCAGTACCAGAGGGAAGCAGAGGCAGTAGGTATTAGTGGAGGCTCTCAGGGGAGGCTGGTGGCTCGGCCCTTGATGGCCAGCACACGACGGGGGAGACAGGGTGTTAACCCCGGGACATAACTCCACAACTTCACCCTACAGTCACTACACACACAGCATCACAGACGCAGAACAGACAGAGAAGGAAGAGAGGGGAGTTGTAAGGAAAAGAGAAAAACCACAGATATAGGAACAGATGGGAGAAAGATAACAAGTGGGGGTCACAGGGAAACAGCAAAAAAAATGAAATAAGAGAAAATAAATACGAATAACCACAAGACAGACAGGGTGGGGGGCAAAATAAGAGAAAGGTAAAAGTGTATAGAAGGGAATGAAAGAAAGAAAGAAAGAACGAAAGAAAAAGAAAGAAAGAAAAAGAAAGAAAGAAAGAAAGAAAGAAAGAAAGAAAGAAAGAAAGAAAGAAAGAAATGTTAAAGAGATGGGAGTACAATGTTAGTGCAGGTTAGTGAGAACATTGCAGACATGCAGAGAAACCCTTGCCCACTTATGTAACAATGAATGAGAAGAAGGCTTCATTTCTTCTTATTCAAACAGCAGCGCAGACAATGACCCAAAAATTATGCAGCAGTAGGTCTGTAAAATTAATAGCCTTGTCTTTAAGTAGTCTTCTGTCTGGGGCAAAAGATTAAGCAAAACACTAGTGATTACAGACCAAGAAGCCTAAAGTGGGCTTTCAAAGAAGAAAGTGTCAAACAAAAACTTATTTAAAGCTGAACCTTTAGTTCTGTCCACCACACAAGTCCTGCAAAATGAAAGTTTTTCCAGCTTTAAGTCATACAAATGAACTCTTACCCCTAACAAGATCTTGTCCCTTCAACATATTTCCAGCTGTGAACTATAAAATGCTATTTGTACCTGGAGGCAGTGAAGATTTGTTTGGAGTTGGTGCAGATGGCATTGATGGGGCTGTCATGACCTTTGATCTCTCCAATGGGGGTGAAGTTGTCCACGTTCCACACCTTCAGCATTCCCCCACGGCAGGCACTCAGCAGCATAGGCCGCCCAGGCACATATGCCAGCGCACACACCCAGTCTTTATGTGCATTGGGGATTTGCTAACGGGAAAAATGCAGATATGGTTTTAAGGTGGCATTTGTCTGTAATTATGAAGAACTGGTACTGTCACTGAAGAGCCTGTAATCTTTCTTAAAGCTCAAGAACCTCTAAAAAGTTTATGATATGCGTATTCGCTTATTACTGGAGAATACTTTGACAATATTCAAATAGTAAGACTTATTAAGAAGTAGTCCTTGGCTTGCCTTGGCACAGTTCTAGGAAAAATTGAAAGGGTTTATAATTTGGTCAAACGTTTCTTGCAAAATTAAATGCTATACATTAACACAGAAGTGTGCTGCAAGCAGCAGTAGTGTGGTACAGAAATACTGTTGTATAAGCCTGGTTTAAAATCTGATTCAAATAGCTGCGCTTTCAACAAAAAATAAAGAAATATAGAAAGAAAGAACAAATGCACCCATTAAATATAAACTAGAAGAACCACCACTGTGATTTAAGAGCCTCAGTAAGCTTAAAACAAGGAAAAACATAGAACAGCACAGTTATGAATTCATTAGTTATGTGGAGGACTTTTCACAATAGCCCAAATCACTTCAGCAAATTTAGGAAAAGAGTAAGAGGCAATTTAAGGCAAACACCACATGGCCAACACTAACAGCTCCAAAGAAATTTGACAGAACATAAGAAAAAGAACATACAATGAGCTATTAGTAAAAAATTATGACAAAAGCGGGTTTAACCCTATCTTACCTAATGTATCATTAGTGATAAATGGATTGGAGCTTATAAATGTTTTCTATCACTATATAAAGTAAGCTCCAGACAGCCTTTACTGTTGCATGTAGTGTCAGTTTCTGAACAAGTGAGTACACACATGCAAAACTGAATTCCCTTTGCTAAGTCCTAATGGAATTATTTCATCAATGTGGTAGGTTACATCTTATTTTAAAATAGACCAACACTATATAAAATAATGTAAGCATATTTATACTAATATCTTGACTATGGATAGATGATTCAGTGAAGATCTGTATAAATAGTCAATTCATGTATGTAGATTTCACATCAGAATTAGCATAAAAAAAAAACCTCTGCTGTTGTGTTAAATATCACAGTCAAAACATGCTGAAAATGGCATTATTTGTTCACTAAAGCTTAAAAAATAAATGCAAATGAAGTGATAAACCTCCTACCACCAACATGTGTTCCCCTATTGTTCTCATCTCTCAAGCATAAGCAGCTAATATAGCTCCTAAGCTCTTCTGAATTAGAGAATTCAGATTTTCTTTGACAGGTGGGTGGCTGATTTTTGACACTGTAGTCTTCACTTCGCGGCATAATAATCGGCAATTATTTCTGCCCTTTTCAGACTCCAGAAAAGCAAGGTACCTTTAGCCGTCTAATTTCATAAGTGGGTGATTGGCTTGAAGCTTAAAGATCCATTCAAAGCTCAGTTGTTAGTAAGAAATCTCCCAGCTGTCAGACCACCTCCACCACTGTCACTATAGGTGATAAATGAAGCAATACCACCTCTACTCTTATCGACAGCAGTGTAACAATAGACCAAATATTACCTATATAGCATAATTGGTTTCTAAGCACAAAAAATGCTAATGCTTTATCTTACTTTACCAATTCAATTTAGGCCCTGCCAATCAAGGAGCTATTCATCACCAGCAAGCTGCCATACTTCTGCAGTGAAGTCTGTGCTGTTTTCACATTGCATTCTTCCATGAACATTAGTAATATTTTTATAAACTATTAATATTTTTAGTCAATTAGTAAGACCAAACATTTAGATTTTGACTACTTCTGTACACCGGTATTCTAAAAATCATTTTCTGCATGATTTAAAGTCAGGAAAAGTAATAATTTGGTAAGGTCAGAAATGTTCACTTTTTTGTAATGAATGTAATAAAATGTAACTATAATTTAAAAAAAATGTTTTCCCACTCTTCATGAAACTTTAACATGATGCAAAGGGCAGCTGGCATTTTCAAATGATGTTAAGAATTATAAACCTTAATATAAGATCTGACAACAATATCACCATATACTAGTATACCACAGCTATACATAATCATGCAAATGCTTAGTTATTATTCTTTTCCAAATTCGTAACATTACAGAATGTCATAACAATACAAATTTGCTACTTTTTTTAATGTTAGAAGATTACAAATGTAAGTTTCAGACATACTTGCAAAATTCAATGTATGCAAACTGACACCTGTAAAACAATCAGCCATGACACTAACACTATGTTACCTGAATCTGTTCCTGCTGCTCCAGATCCCACTTCTTAATGCCATTGTCACGGGAGCCACTGAAGAGCACATCTCCATGGACGGCAAGGCACTCAATGCCATCGTAGTGAGGGGGCTCAAAGTTGTGGGCAGGGCCAATGTTCCCCTGAGCACCCTCAGCCACATCAAACACCTGTACAAACATTAACACAAGCAGGCCTAGTGAACCAGACTATTCTCACAACAGAATTCTCGTGTTGTTTTCAAGCACAGCAATAGGCGTACGTGTGAAAATGGCATTTGCAAGCTTTTTTGATTTGCAAAAAATCCAAAAATTTGATTTTTGTTCCTTTCCTGTGTGGGAGGTGAGATATATAAAAAAACATATGTAATACACACACACATTCTGGACAAATATATAGCAGAAAAAAGAAAGTACCTTCACATAGTGGTCTTTAGAACCTGTGATGACTTGGTCCTTGCCCCCACCAGAGTAGCCCACTGTTAGACACATGACTGAGCCAATGTGGCCTGTGAGCTTTCCAGTGGCCTGCATCCTGCACATAACACAAACAATTTAGCTGATTATTAATTACCATGTATATAACTGATGACCAATATAATTTTTTATATTTTTAGGTAATGGGCGAACTGGCTGATTACACAGTAACTGTGATGACTACACTTTACTAAAATGCTTACATAACTTCAAATCCATGAAATGGCATAGTGGTGGGTTTGCTCACTTACACTAGCTGATGACCATCCTGCTACAACTGTGTTTGTTTTCTTAAATGGATTCTGTCTATGCAGGGTAGCAATTATTTCAGAGAACCCTGTACCTGTTCAAGTCCCAGGTTCTGACGGTGTTGCCTGCTGCAGCGTAGAGCACGGAGCCAGAAGGGTTCAGCGCGATCTGGTTGATCTGGTACTCCCCCTGAGCCGTGGTGATGGTGCGGGTAGTAGTACCTGCACAGGCGTCTCCAGAAACCACCTGACCTGAGGAACTGGGGTCAAGAAGGAGGAGCACAATCAACCAAATATTAAGAAGTAAAATGGTGACCAGTCCAATGAATGAATCATGAAATGCCATATTTCTGCATGATTCTCTCTGATTATTTGGATGAGGGGAGAGAGGAATTGCTTACACAGTAGTGGTATATAAACCATAAAATCAATTAGAATTGTATGTTGGGAGTGGGTCAAGACCTAAAAATACCTTTGGAGTACAGTTGGATTACAGGCTGGACTGGTCAGAGAACACAAAGTCTCTGTACAGAAAGGGGCAAGCCAGATCTATTTTCTGAGGAGGCTAGGCTCCTTTAACATATGTAAGAAACCCTTGTTGATGCTTTTTCAGTTTGTGATGTTTTAGTTTTCAGTCAGTACTCTCTTCTATGCTGTGTCGTGCTGGGGGGTAACTTAAAGAAGAGAGATTACATTGACAAATTGATCAGGCGAGCAGGATCTGTGTGTGGCATGGAAATGGACTCTCTTGTGACAGTGGCAGACAGGATGATAAGCCAAGCTGCTAGATATTATGGACAATGAAGATCACCCACTACATACTACCATTATTAAACAGAGAAATTTGTCTAGAGGTAGGCTGTTTTCACAGGACTGAATGCCGGACGAATCTTTTGTCTCCAGTGCCATTACTCTCTTCAGCTCTTCCCACAATGGGTGAGGAAGGTTTGGGCAGATTCCTCTCTGCTCTAATGATTCCCTGATGATATCTGAGCAGATTCCTTTCTGCTTTATGTTCACTACTACCTCATAAGCTAAAAAAAGCCATATTAGTGTCACACTGAGATATCTCTAAATTCCCTTAATGTTTTCACAATGTTACATACCGCAGATGTTAAAAGACTTACATTCTCTTCGATCTTGCATTGGGAAATGTTCCTTTTGAATGAACAGTTCTCTGATGACGTTTGGCACAAAGGGGTGAGCCACAACCCATTCTTGCTTTGCAAAGACAGAGCCTTTGATGGATGCCACTTTTATACCCCATAATCATACAATCGTTTGCTACCTATTAGCTTGTTTAATGTGTTCCAAACTGGTGTTACTTGAATATTCTGTGCACTATTCAATCTCATTTTAACTCTGTCCCTACTTTTGTTTAGTGTGTTGTAGCCACATAATTTTAAATTTGTATATATTTGCAAAATTCAATTAAATTGGTTCGTAAAACTATTGAAAATCTTTTCTCCAAACTAGTTAAATAAAGGTTCATGTGATAAACATATCACAGATTTTTCTTTCTTTTTCAACATTTTGGAAAAGGGGGTTTGTAGGAACTGATAACAGGGAAAATAAATATTTTCAAACAACATTTCAGTCTACATCAATACTTTAGGGTTAAAGCATTGTTAAAGTTAATTGCAATTCACCTGTGTGTAGACCTACAGTGCTATACAAGTTATTATACTATGTATTTGCTTTCAGAGTAATATTATTTTACTTAGGTTAAGAATGTAAATACTTCCTCCATCACTGGTGTTAACTCATTGTGAAATACTGTATACCGTGATATCGAATTCCATGATGTTTGGAGATGGTTGTCATACTGTGAAAATCTAACTTTGCAACCTTTCCTGTGAGCTCTTCATGTTGATATGGGCTGGATTAAAGTGAGCAGTGAAAAGACACTTACGTGAATGTGCGCACACACTTGGCTGAGTCACGAATGTCCCACACTTTGATGAAGGAGGTGGAGACAGTGAAGACCAGGCCGGAGCTGCTGCAGTATTTAACAGATACCACATTGTTGGGGTGACCCCTCAGCGTGACTATCTCTTGCCCTGTCACCAGGTTCCACATCTTACAGGTGCGGTCTAAGTAAAGAATTACGTAAAGAAAAAAAAAAAAAAGGAAAAAACTTAAATGGGTATTGATGTTAAAATACAACAATATAAACCTTTCAGAAATCAAATTGAATATACAGCACTATGAAAAGAAGACTAGAGAACACAACATAGGTTGCAGGTTACATTTTCAGTCATTTTGAGAAGATAAGATCATCAGATGATGATAGCTGGATCTAAGATTCAGGATCTAGAATATGCACTGGCTGTGACAGAAATATACAATAATGGTTTTAATCCAAACTGATAATAAAAAATATTGAAGCTAATATTAAATAATGACCTTGATCCAGTTAAGGACTGATGCAATCACTTAATTTATTACTTACATTTTCTGAAAAACTTCTGGTTAATAGTCAAATAGCCAAGTTGTTCAGTTGTGTTTTTTTGCCACCTTATATTAGATAGTCTGTGCACAATGAGAGCCTACTCAAAGGCTCCATAAGCCATGCTGTGTGTGACCCCAGAGCACAATGAGAATGTGAACCAAATTGACTTTTGTTTGTGTGTGCATGTGGATGTGTGTTCATGCACTTGCACTCGGGTCAAACAGAAGTACAAACCTCATTTACAGACAAATTAGAATATTTTCCAAAATGCAACAAAAACTAAAGTCTGTGACATTAATTCATATGAACTGTATTTAACTGGCAAAAAATAAAGATTTAAATAGTTTTACTTACTAACTGTATTTTATAAACATACACACACTTAGAATCTGATGACTGCAACACCCAACACACTTTCCTTTTAATAAGACAATCATTTTAAATCATTATCAATTGCATAGTTTTGCTTGATTCAGTACTTTAGCTGCTCAACAGTGCATGTCTGCCTTTGCCTATTTCTCCTGTTCCTGAAGTTCCATACATGAGGTGGACAGATGGCAGGTCTGTCCACTCTGTGTCTATGAAGTCACGCTGTTGTAGTGCATGCAGAATGTGGTCTGGCATTGTTCTGGTGAAATAAGCAGGGACATCCTGAGATGCCTTAATGGCAACATAAGTTCCTCTAAAATCCCAATAAAAGCCTTTGCGTCTCCCTTCCCTTACATGCAACTCGCCCATGCTCTGGGCACTGATGCACCCTCATATCAGCACAGATGCTGGCTTTTCCACCTTTCACTGATAATCTGGATGATCATTTTCATCTTTGGCACTAAGAACTTTTCTAAAAAAAACAAGCTGAAATGTGGACTAATCAGATCACAGAACAAAGTTCCTTAGTCCATCTGAGAGGAGCTCAGGCCCAGAGAACTTGCCGGATTTCTGTGTAGAGTTGATGTATAGCTTCCTCCTTGCATAATACAGTGTTAATGTGCATTTGTGGATGCAGTGACAGACTTTGTTAAGTGACAATTATTTTATAAGACTCAAAAGGTACATGTGGCTTTATTTGTCACAGTAGCATGACTTTCTTTGACAGTGCCACCTGAGAGCATGAAGATCATGTACATTCAGTAGTGTTTACCGACCTTGCCCTACATGGACTGAGATGTCTCTGAACTGAGATGTCTATTTCACAATATTATGTATTGTAGAAATTGAAAGGCATTGTCTGAACAGCAATTCTCTCATTAATTTTGGCACAAAGAAGTGAGCCACATCTCATCCTTGCTTGCAAAGACTGAGCCTTTGATCAGTGCAACTTACACCCAATCATGGTACATCACCAGCTACCAATTAGCCTGCTTAATGTTGAGTCTTCCAAACTGGTGGAACCTGAATATTCTGTTCACCTTGTATTCTTATTTTAACTCTGTCCTAGTTTTTGTTAAATGTGTTAAAGCCATCATATTCTATGTTTATGTATATTTACAAAATTTGCAAAAATATTTAGTATATTTAGTATATATAATATAAGTTTGTAAAACAATTGAAAATCTTTTCTTTGAACTTTTGTCAGTTAAATAAAGGTTCAAATGAATTAACATGTTACAGATTTTTGTTTTTATTGCATTTTAAGAAAATATCCCAACTTTTCTGGAAATTGGGTTTGTACACAGGTGTAATACAATAAGTAATAATTCATAACTACACATTTATAGCTAAAGATAAATCTTTAGTTATATGTGTGGTTACATGCAAGTGTGTATGTGTATGTACCTTTGGATCCAGTGAAAAGCAGTTCATCAGTGGCATCGAGGCACAGCACAGGTTTAGAGTGTCCCTCAGCCATAGCCACACACTGCAGAGGAGCTGTCCTGCCCCCCTTCAGCCCAGCTATGGGGCTGATGACCCCCCTGCATGAGACACACATATATTGAGAACTGCACTGACAGTATGAGTGTGAGGGGAAAAAACGGATTTTAATAAAAGTTGATCTTGCAAGGGTAAACCATAATGAATTTTCCAAATGCAGATTTTTTTGAAGACAGACCACATTATGTCACATTTATAAAGGCCATCATTATTAGTTAAAGATGTGAAAAAAAGAAGTAAATCCTATGAAAATTGTTTCCGACATATATGAACAAGTAAACATCTTACCCTTTGATACAGTGACTACAGATAAAGTTGATGTACTCCAATAAATGACATAAAACTGTTGGTTATGGATGCCTATGCATGTGGCAAGGGATTTTAAAGGATTCCAATGTAAGAAAAATAATCTACAAATAGCATAGATTTTAAATAACTGACAATTTGCCCATAACTGGCTGCCTCATCAAATTCAGTGCATGAGCAGACCAAGAGCCCCAAAATTTCATCAAATTTCACCTAAAGGTAAATCTTGCAACTGTTGCTATAAAAGCATGTGTCTTCTGTCAGAAAGAGATTAAATAAATTTGACTGGCATGGGAGGTCTGCCAGGAAAAAGCTTTTGCATTTGCTTAACAAAAAGAACATTAGACATACATATAAGTGGGCTGTGGTAGCCCAGTGGTTAGGGCTGTGATTGGAGGGTCGCCGGGTTAAAGTCCTTGCCCAGGTACCACAGAGGTAGCTTTGAGCAAGGTATTGGCCTGCTACACTGCTTCCCAGGCACTGTGGATAGCTGTCCTCTGCTCCACATGTGGATGAGCTAAATGCAGAGGTCTCAAAAAGTTGGGACAGGGCCATATTTACTACTATCTAGCATCCCCTCTTCTTTTAACAACTGTCCGTAACATCAGGGAACTGAGACCAGTTGTTGAAATTCTGTGAGAGATATGTTGTCCTATTCTTGTCTGATATAGGATTCTAGCCCCTCAACAGTTCTGGGTCTTCTTTGTCATATTTTTTTGTTTTATGATGTGCCAAAGGTTTTCAATTGGTGAAAGGTCCAGACTGTAGGCAAGCCAGTTCAGCACCTGGACTCTTCTACTTCGAAGCCACGCAGATGCAGTATGCAGTTTAGCATTGCTGATATATGCAAGGGCTTCCTTAAAAAAAGGTCATCTGGATGGGAGTATATGTTGCTTTAAAACCTCTATTTACCTGTCAGAATTGATGGTGCCTTTCCAGATTGCACCGGCATACCATCAGAGATGCAGACATTTGAACTGAGCACTGATAACAAGCTGGATGCTCCCACTCCTCTGCGTCTATGTTTTCCAAAAATAATTTTAAATTTTGATTCAACCACAGAACAGTTTTCCACTTTGTCTCAGTACATTTTAAATGAGCTTTAGCCCAGATAAGACATTTCTGGATCATGTTCATATGTGTTATGGTTTTGGTTAGCTTTGCTGTCTCAAGGTTTGGGCAGCTTACAGTCACTGATTCAACAATGAATTCTGCATCATATAAAAGAGAGCTAGAATATGAGGCAATCAGTCCAAAAGCTGCAGATGAACCAGAGGAAGACTTTTTAAAAGGATAATGAGTCTAAGCACCCTAGCAAATCCACCTAGAAATCACTCAAAAAAAAAAAGAATTGCCTACCCAAAGCCACATTGAATTTATATGAGGGGTTTGAAAAGGGTGGTTTATATAAGTAATGTTTCAAAATGGCATAACTTGAATATTATATAAATTTTTCACTCTTCTTTTGCTTGCTTCAAATTCTACATTTATTTATATTTACAAAAAAACATTTAAATTGATCAGTGAAAACATTGGAAATCTATCTATTTATTGGTTAAGTAAATGCTCAAGACAGTTAACAACACATTATTGTTTTTTTATTGCATTTTATATAAAAGAAACAGGGAAATTTGGTTTGTATTTGTGTATGTCTGTGCTTCCTGTCAATATTACAATGGTCACCATCAGGTATACACTGCTGACCATCACTGTCTTTTATTTCAGCCCCAGTGCTTCCACTCTTCTGCCAACTTCAAGATCTTGCTTTCTCCTCTCAGGAGTTCATTATCACTACCATGCTCCTTAATCAGCTTTAATCACACTGCAGCTGTGAATTGGGTCTCCACACCAAGCCCAGTCTCTGAAGTCTCCAGTCTCTGGGTTGCACGGGTCACCCAGGACAGTTCTATCACATTGCTTTAAAGATAAAAATTGAACAAACCAACAGAAGCAGATTTGGGTCTTGGGCAGGTGCTTATTAAGGCCTGTTGCATTGTTTCTCTGAGCAGTATGAGGGAGATCAGTGAAAGAGTCAATACAGGCAACACAGTAAAACATGGCCAAGTGAAAGTTTCACCCCAACAAACCAGACAATAAAATAAAGCCCTGTAGGCTCTGTGCAAATGAAGATACATTTTGGAGTAAATAAGGCATCAGGATTGGGTTATTGGCCAAAGTTCACCTTTAGTTGTGTACAACTAGTCATGACAGATGTAAATTGCATCATCTCTGAGCCATTGATCAGAGATCATGACTGATGGGGATGTTGAAAGTCTTGGCAGCATTTTTTAATTCAAAATTAAGCTGATGCAAACAGATTGCACAGAGTATCTATAAGAAAATAACTTCGCTTAGAACAGTTAGTTTAAGAGATAATGAAATAAATAGTCATATAAGCATTTGTTATAGCTGACTGAATCCAGAGCTATGTGTCTGGGCAGTGAAGATACAGAAAGTTTGTGGGCATGGACAGTTTGTGTGCACTGAAAAGCTAATGCAATTGTAGGTTATCTGCAGAAGCTCTTGTGCTCCTTTAGTGATAGAGAGGGGAAAGAAGTAGCAAGCATCTAAGGACAAGAAGCAGTATGATGCTTTTAAAGACATATTTATTTATTTAGATCCCCATAAAATGTTGAAAAGGTTTGCTGGAGCCAGACTTCACTCCTTCATCGCAAGCTCAACTTTACCAAGATCCCCTTTCAATTAAGCACCACAGAGTCTTCCTGGCAGTTCCCAAAAGACACTTCAAACCTACTGAGCCTCACATGGTGACTATCACAAGACTTCAAACAGCATCACTGCGAGTTAAGACACTGATTGCAGGTCTTACATTTTTAAAAATGAAATTGCCACAAAGAGTTCTGTGAGGAAATGCCAGAAAAGGTCCACTGTTGGTTCTCAATGAATAGTTCTTCAAAGAACCATTTTTATGAATAAGATACATGTGTGTGAAAATCCTCCATTCTGCTCATGGTATAAAGGTTCTATACCAACTCAGAGTTCTTCCTGAAATTGTACATTCAAGCAAGAACTTCCATTTCATTATCTGAAACTCCAGTTTGGAGTTTAGCTTGTTTACACACACCCAGCAGTGGGTAGCCCTGTAAATGGCTGTAGGAAGCAAAGAGGTAAAGTGCCATCAGAAACAGTATTTTTTTTATTCTTAATGTTAGTGAAATATTTAGATTATGAGTTTATTTTTTCAAATTGGTCATCATTTCAACCCTACAGTGCAGTGGAGCCATGCTAGCTGAAGCCTAAAAGACTATGAGGCCACCTCATAAAAGGCAGTAAGAGTTGTTCGTCTCCATTTTACAGAATATGACCTATGATATCGCCGCCTTGCGCTCTGTCACAGGGATGACAGAATTAGCATGAACGTCACATGACACATGCCATGCTCACTCGCATCAAAGTGCGAAGAGACACTACCGCAAGCCGCTCTTCCTACCATTTCACCCCAGAATAACACTGGCAAGCTTCCAAGTTGGCTGTAACCTAAATCTCCACATCTGTCTCAAAAGCATCTGAAAGATTGCTCTGAAATGACGTGATGCATGATGACAGCTGGCAGTCCAAGTTTCTGAGCTTAGTACTGATGCACTTGAGCCATAGGGCAAAAAGTGAGGTTTTATCATGAAGAAACTATTCCACACATTTGTTGCCTGAACTGCAGTGGGGAGTCTACAAACCATCCAAGAGATCCTAGTGCAAAAGTCTCTCAGGGAGTATCACTCCCCATGAAGTGAGACGAAGACGAAGCTCCTTTTTTGTGTGTTTTTTTTCTTCTATATCCATTAACTGAGAATATGAAGCACTTATGTAAAAGGAAAAGTAACTCAGCAGTGTCCCCTTATGGCAGAAAGATTCATCATTTTCCAACTTCACAATCAGTGATATGAGTGTGTAAAAGAAAGAGAAGTCTATACAGCATCTTTTCCACTGCATGGAACAATGTTTACCAGTCATGCTTGTACAGATTCATATAGGCAGTTATAAATTATTTATTCCTCTGCGATGTAGCTATATCAGGACTAACTCTGTGTTCACATTTCTAGGCAATTTCCTAGAAAAGTGGATGACTTGTTGCTGGGATTTACAAGTAAAAAGTAACAGGGTGACAAAGTGCCAAACTGAGGTGATATTTTCTTTACTTTATTTAAGTTTTTTGCAAAGATTAAAACCTCATAATGAACAATATGGTGTTATATATCAGTGTAGAATCATTACAGTGCTAGGCCTTCATTGTTAGACATAAATACAATTTTCTGCTAGCGCCCTCATGGTATTCCAGTAGTGTTAGCACTAAAACAGCAGCAATTCATGACAATATTTTTGTGCTTGCAACAGACATTAATATATTGTACCCAGAGTGTAACAGCTGTATGGTGAAGATCCCTGGTATAGAGAGGTCACCGCTGCTTTCTCTTGCTAACAACTGAAACAAAATGAACTCTTTTTTTTTTTTACAGAAATTATTAGTCTATCTCTGAAGACCTTGAAGGCCCCAATGATTCCTTTCTGCTACAAATACAGTAAATATAGGAAAGGTTTTCTACATTTTCTTGTCAAAAGCTTTAAATTGTACATGACAATTTGAAACAAGAGCAGTCTCAAAGGCACCCACAAGAGCAACAGTTAGTCAGCAAACCTTGAGGAAACTTTACCTGGTGCTTTGCAGAATCAACATTAAGAAAATAGTTCCTACATGGCTCTTGGCTTAGGAATATGGGTTTAAGAAAATATGTATTCAGTACAGAACCTTTACATTATGTGGAGGTTCATTAAACTTTAAAAACAAAATCTTCACACTAACACATCATTCATGAAAATCACTCCTTTAAAGAAGCAATCACTATTCAAAACACTCACTGTTGGTATAGTTTTACTGTCAAAGCTTTTCTGGTCCAAAAGCTTTGTATTACTCCAATAGTTTTCTCTGCCAATTAGCAAACATAATTCCATGAAATCAATCAGCAACCTGGCAAAGTTAAACAACTCTTCCCTCCCCTTTGCAAAATAATGAGGATCTCCCCTCTGGGCTGGCAACATTCCCAGCAAGCTCAGGCTCAGGACGTTCTCTTTCTCTGGGTAGCCGTCCGAGTGAGACAAAGACAGAGCACAAGTTTCAGAGAGGAAGGGAAAATTGGTCTCCAGTGGGCAAAAGTCTGGCTCAACCATTCCCCGGTCCTAATAATTTGGGCTCAGTTGCACAGGGGTGACAGGAGGATGGCTGATTAAAGCGATACTGGGACAGGATGGTTTTCAGTGTACAGGGGATAGAAGAAGGCAGATGGGGAGGGAGGGGGTAGTCACACATATACTATGTATTGGGGTGCTTTCAGGGCAGTAAAGAGTTTTTGATGAGGATGAGTGCTAGTTTGTTTAATACTTTATACTTTACTGTTCTTAACTGTGAACTGTTTATAATGTAATCAGCTTTGCCTTTCTGTAAGGCCACATCCCAGATTTCAAAGACTAAAAGCCAGAGCCAAAAAGTAAAAGAAATCATTTACCCAGTCCATAATGATCTTATTTAAATAATGAAATCACCAGGATCTTTGCAAGAATATGCACAGGGTTTTAATTCATACATATACTGGTACTTGTTTTAATCATTTACTGGAAATTCTGTATCAGTTTACTTTTTTGTACATTATGTGTAAGAACTAAATAATATATAAGAGAATGTGTTTGTACATAAAAAAGTTAAACAGCAACTGTAGGATTTGAAGAGAAAAAGTTTAAATCAAAAAAGAATCCAATACGATACCTTTACAAGAGAATGCAGAAATTCTTTACATTTTTATGTACTTTTTTGAAGTATTTATATTAGTTTGAGCATCATGAAAGTATCACACTGTGTTTAAATGATGTAAATATTAATTCATTCATTCATTTTTAACACAATGTATTGTTTTCTTTGGACAACAATGGTATTTTGATAGCAGAGATTCTTTATTTCCCCTCCCTACTCAAAAATAACAAATTTATATTAATTTACTGTAAATAATAAAAAGACTTTTGTCAGTGTTCAAGTTTATGAGACTGGGGCCTGTTGCACCAATTATACTCATTATGATCAAACATAAGCTAGGTATACAGTGTATACTTAGTTAAACAAATTTTATTTAACACAAGTAACAAACCTACAAGTGATTTCAGGAAGAGATAATAAGAATTAGTGGGTGGACACAGTTTTTGTAAATACGTTTGAACAATTTTTCTAATACAAATGGATAGGGTTTAAATTCCCTGCTGAGAAGTGGTGTTAAAGTAATTTTCTGCAAGAACACATAGTCCAAGTTCTGAGTTAACTCCACAATAAAACCATGGGCTAGTAATGGCTGTACAGCTCATTTGTCTCTGCAGGTGAGCAATAACAGCAAAGCTGAGAGTAATTCATGCAGTGTCTCCTCAATCCTCGCTGCTCTCCAAAACACTCATACAATCACTCCCACAACCCCAATCAGACTCAGCCCAGGTGCAGTGCCATGCTGAGCAAAACGTGTGAGCTTCACTGCCAAAATCTTCTCAAACACACACACATACACAGGTAGAATGTAAAAAATTTTAACTCACATGCAATCGTTGTTGGCCTAAAATCTGAACCAAAACTAAACACATCCACAAAAGTGCAGCAAAATAAAGCACCAAATACAGAGAACACAACAAGCCCAAATAAAATCAATGAGGCTCTTAAATCAAATTTACATGCAGCACAAGTCAATGTAGAGTGAGCTCGTAGTTTTAAATCCAGCTGCAAGTTAAGGAACGAAGGGGGAAACTGGAACATTCTCCCCCCATGCTCAGTGAAGATGGGGGGTGGGGGGTGTGAGGATGTGATGAAGCAAAACACATTCAGTGGATAACCAGGGGGAGGGATTTTGGTGTGAATGAACCTTATCGGACTACTGCCACAATAGGATTTAGGCAACAGTACTGCTGTCTAATAAATAAAAAGCTTTTCAAAGTACTAGGGCCTTAGGCTGATCAAACAGGATCAATTAAACACACACACACAGAAACAGACACACACCCACACACAGACACACACACAGACACACACACAGACACACACACAGACACACACACAGACACACACACAGACAAACACAGAAGCACATGCACGCCTTCCTGTGATACTGGCACAGGATTAGACAAGTTAGCTGAGGGCCAGGATCTCACATGGTGCTTCTTAATGAGATCAATCATTACTGCACTTTGTTGTACATTGAAAATAGCAGGTCACAAGCTACGTGTGATTGTATACAACTCTGCTTAAGATGTCTTGGAGAAGGGAAAACAGTAGAAGCGAGTTATTCCATGCTCCCCATGCTCCATCACAGTGCCATTAGTTTGTAATGGGATAACAAGAGAGCTTTTCGACAGAAGCAAGAAAAATGCAATCGCAGTGTCTGGATAATGGTGGCTATGAGAGACGCTGAGAAATGGCACTACAGTCTCTATTAGATAAGGTAAAGAGAATTGAACCGCATGAGGCACAGCCTGCAGGCTTCAACAGTGCCAATCTTAGGCCCCCCTATCAAGACTCAAAGAAACAACAAATTCCTGCAGCCAACATATTCCTTAAATTAGGTTAAAATGGCCTAAAATATTCTATTAATGCCTCTTAAAAGGTAGATAAGTATATTTGGTGGTATGAGGGCACAAAAGAAAAAGCCTAGTTTAAAGAGCCTGTACTGCTATCCAGTGTTGACCAGAGGAGAATGGGTTCCCCCTCTCAGAGCCTAGTTTCCTCCCGAGGTTTGTTCCTACAGCTTAGGGAGTTTTCCTCACCTCTGATATGTTTGGCTTGCTCGTTGGGGGCTCGGACACGGATTCTGTGAAGCTGCTTTGTGACAAAGTCAGTTGTAAAAAGCATTATAGAATAATTATTTAATGGTTTGTAGAAATAAACTTAACTTGAGTAGATTGTATTAATTATTTTCAAGCTACAGCCCAGTGTACTAACTTGCAAAATAAAAAAAAAAAAATGTACGGCCAACTTTTCCTGCATAGTGTATTGCTCAAAATTTGTATTTTCCAAATAGATCACGCTACCATGTTTTTTCCTTCAGTCCATTTTAATAATTTTTAGTCATGGTCATTTTCACCAATTTGTTAGGTGTCCTACCATATGCATACCAGGCTGGGAGGATAACTATGTTTCGATTTACCAGTTAATATCACTAAAACTAAAAAATCAATGGCCAAGCTAACATGCCAAAAACTAGGTAATTAAGATGGCAAAGGAGGTCAATTTTGCTGAAAAAAAATCAAATTGCTACTAATACAACTCTAACTGGCCATGTAGTGTAGAAAAACCTTGAAAGAAAATTTTCCAGGATGAGTCCATAAGGTTCATTCGGGGCTTCCAGTGTTCACAGCAAACACAGTACAAAAATGAAAAGGGGAGGGGCCAGTGAGCATGCTCAGACATTGGCCACACCCCTGACAAACACAGCCTAGGAAACAGGAAAACAGAACGACAGACAGAGATCTCTACCTGAGCACCTCCGTGAGAGAGGAGTCGCTGTCATCGGACCTAAAGGACAAAACAGCAGCAGGGTTACGGGAGGGTGGGAGGAGTCTGTTACAGAGAGGGGGAAGGGTTTAAAAGAAGCAGGAAGCAGACAGGGATTGGGGCATCAGGAGAGGAGGAGTTAACAGGAAAAAGTATGCAGAGTGGGTAAGGAAGGGTTAAATGATATCCAACTGGACATCACAGGACGTGGAGGAGCCCACTCTGGCTGCAATTGCCAAAACATTTGCTCTGGCACTCCTAAATCTCATCAGAGACATTAACAAGCCTTGCAGTTTATCAAACTGTAATGTTCTTATAAATATTTTATAGTTCAGTTTGGTGAGCAGTTATTTTCAAGTAAGCTGCTTTACTGAGCAAGTCAAGAAAAAAAGCACTATATTGTCTTTCAAAAAGAGCTCATTGTTGTGATAAATGTACAGTTTGATCATTAAAGACTAAAATAAAGAACAAATATACAGCGTTCTTAACTAAAGTATTTTACACATTTTTTACATTTACAAATTAAACATGTAAAAGCATGTTTTATGTGCTAAAATGGTTACTGGGAAGATTTTAGTGTGAAATTTAGTCATTAACACTGTAGCTGTAGGCCTTTCCATGTGTTGGGTAAAGGGTTATAAGTGGCAAACATAGCTCAGATGAGAAGCGGGAGCAAATGTTTTCCGGATATACAATTTGTGAGAATAATTAACAAAAGTGTTGTTTTTTACTAAAACATTTGGATCAACTTAACTGTTACAAAACTGAACTTTTGAGAAGTTTCTTTAATAATTGTTTCAAAAAAGCAAGCCTCCCCAAGTGTTCTGCTCCATGGGTTCAGCCTGGCACCACAGCAAAAGCCAATGCTAATGATCCAGTTCAATTTGCAATTTCTTCCAGTGAACTACAGTGAAGTCTGTTTTACACACAGTGAGAAACAATAACGCTACAAGAGCAACTCAGAAACAACAAGAAACAAAGGACTGAAGTGCTTTTGCAACAGCCATATGCATCAATGGGCTTGAAACAGCAGCAGCGCCAGACTGTACCCACAGAAGCCAACAGAACAACATGTAAGCTTGCCAGTTTCTGAATGTTCGAACCAGGCTATTTAGGTTCTGCTTTCATTTCACAGCACTGTACGGTATAAACAGCATGACAGTTTGCAGTGAATAATAACAAGCCACCTTCCTATTTTGAAGTAAGACGTCTCTTATACAACGCTGTGCTGAATTCCAACTGAACAGAAACCAAAGTTTAAAAATGCTCTCTCCTAACTTAAGATTTTCTCATTCAGAGAAAGAGCTGAAAAGGGTATATGCACAGTGAGCGTTGTAATAAGGGTCTAGCCCACTGAACTTGTCTAAATTGCGAGTCTACTTGAAGGGAAGATCAAGTAGAGGGGGCGATAATTTAAAGTCAAGGGAAAACAATACAGCCACCTCTGAACAAAAGCTAACTGAACCAGAGGTTAATGAAGTGTCCATCTCTTCCAGTTAAGCACACTACCAATGAACAGAAAATTAATCAACATGGCATTTATTGCATCGCTTATACACATAGACACACAAAAAGAAGAGATGAATCCCTGTGTGAAGACTTGGCAGAGTGCTGAATTATGATGCCTGCCCTCTTCTCTTCTGCGTCTTCATTCAACACTTACAAGTAAGATTAAAAGGTTGTTTGGACTGCACTTCTTATTAGACGTGTTCACCTTGGGGTATTAATTTCTATTAAGTAGTGTTACAGTAAACATAATAACGAAAAAGCACATAACACAAAAACAAATGAAACCCAATGACCACTAAGTAGCATACATATTAATAGGGCTGTCACTATTATGTTAATTAGAATTTTACTAATGAAAAAAGTTATTCATCTTTAAAAAAGGCCAAACTATTAAAATAATGACTTCACAGAACACTAACAAGCCATGCACAGCCTTTCAAAGGTTCCAAAATGCTTAAAAATTAACACTTCAGAAACATAAACAAAACATCATAGATTTGTCATAATAGAGCATATTGAGTTTGATAGAGCAATTGTGGCAGTTCCATATATTCCCTCATTAAGCCTATATGCCCACATGTCAGCTCCTCCTTCTCCAACTGTATAACTTACACATACATATCAGTTTGGTAGTACTACCTGAATAATGGAAGATTTAAAAAAGAATGAGCAAAAAATACATAAGAGAATGATTCATAAATGGGCTCTGACAAATGTGAAACTGAGATTTAATAACAAAAAGGGGTTAGGTAAAAAAAAGGAAATTCAATAAAGTACTCAAAAACAAAAAGATGTTAAAATTCAGCAAGTGTTCAAATAAATATTAGTGAGAAAACAGACACCCTAATATCATAAACAGAAACACAAACAGAAAAATGCACAGGGGAAAACGGCAATCTACTGTGCGATACACCAGCCTCCGGATTCACTGTGCCTCACACACACAACCCAATATTCAGCAGGCTGAAAAAGTAACAAGATAACTTCATGACAGGCAATTCGATGACCGCTTCAACTCTGTATGGCAATCTCAGGCACTGCTGATTCGATTACAGAAGAAAAAGGCTAAGACAGCCATCTTCAGAAGGTGGAATAATTGGTTATCCTGCTCTAATTTGCCCACTTGCCATGCTATAATGAGTATCCACAGGAGCTGTGAAGCTAACTGAAGCTTACGGTGTCATCCCCTTGTTATCTCTGCGATCCTTCTACACTGCTTCTTGCAGCTCATACAGGGTGCACTCACAGACCTATCAGAGCTGGGAATTAGCCACTGTATTAATCATAGACGAATCTGGAGCAATGTTGATGAACTCATAGATAGCCCTGACTTATCATTTTTGTTGGAGAAAAATAAATCCTTGCCTAATTGGCAGCTGCATACAACTGACCTTTAACTCACTGTCATGCTGACAAAATATTGTTTCATCAGAAAGTTATCTTAATCCAAAAGTAAAGAAAACAACATTTGGGAGAATAGTAAATTAGAAAAAGTCAACATTTTAATGAAGAAATGTGTGTGGTACTCACTTGTCTAATGCCGACCCCTGGCTCTGATTGCTGGTAAGACGGGAGAAAACATTGCGGTCGTTTCTCATGCGTAGAGGAGGGGATGAAGGAGGTGTATAGACCACTTCAGGAGGTCTGAGCACAATAAACACCAAGACACAAACACGATGCCAGGTCAGAACGTGATTTTTTCTACTCAAAAGCACAAACTGGCTCAACCAAGGGAAGATTCTGTAATGTTATTTGTAGGAGATTTGATTGGCTGATAATGGGATATCTAATGTACTATACAGTATGCTGTATTTCCAAAATAGACATTTTTTAGGAGAAGCAAAAACAGTTAATACTTTAAATGTATAATATTGCAACAAAACTTTAATGCAGTAAAAACAAACATCTGTGGCTGAATCATGTGAATATTTAACTGACAAAAGTACAAAAAAAAGATTTTTTCAATAGTTTTACTGACCAACTTAATTGTATTTTGTAAATATAAGCAAGCAAGCTAACTGGTAGTAGGTACGTTATGATGACTGGGTATAAAAGCAGTATCCACCAAAGGCTTTGTCTTTGCGAGCAAGGATGGGTAGTGGCTCACCCTTTTGTGTGAAAATTTGTGAGAGAATTACTAGTAAACCATTGTCATTTTACAGTCCATCACTGCATCAAGAAAAGCAACTCGAAATTGTATTACAAAAGGAGAAAGCTATACATCAACTGTATGCAGAAATGCTGACTAGTTCTCTGGGACCGAGCTCATGTCAGATGGACCAATAGACAGTGGAACCATGGGCTGTGGTTAGATGAGTCCACATTTCAGCATGTTTTCTGATAAACGATTGTCATGCAGATTGTTATTAGCAAAAGGTGCAGGAGCCAAAATCTGTCTACGAAATGGTCGAGTTGTATGTATTTTTTCAGCAGCACAATGCCAGACCACATTCTGCACAGACTACAACAGCCTGGTTTTGTAGACAGAGTGCTTGTGCTTGACTGCCTGCTGCCAGTCCAGATTGCTTTCCTATTGAAAATGTTTGGAGCACCATGAAGAGGAGAGTCAGACAATTATCACAAATTGCTGAGCAGCTAAAGTCTTAGATCAACCAAGAACTGACACAGTTTCCACATGCAAAACCAATAAAATTAATATCCCCAGTTCCAAAATAAATAAAGTGTAATTAAAAGGAACGGTGATGTAACCCAATGATAAGTATGCCTCTGTCCCAACTTTTTGAGTGTGTAGCAGCCATCAAACTCTAAATTTGTGTATATTCAAAAAATACAATAAAGTTGTAAAATTGAAATGGAAATGGGGTTTGTATGTGCCACATGATAATCAGAAATATTAAAGTTAATTAAATTTAAGCAGTTAGCTACCTGTACTGGCTTCTGTCATAAGACTGCCTCCTTGCTAGTGGAGATGATGTATCTGAGACTCTGGACTGCCTGGGACTGAACGGAATACAGACAAAATAACAAATTACAGTGCAAACACTAGTTACTGGTAGATGCAAAAGATAAATAGAATTTTGCTCACAATGTGTGTCCTCGAACAGGCAGGCTGACCGTGCGGGACACACTCTCTCTGTAGGGCTCGCGGAGAGTAAAGCCCAGGCTGTTCTCATGGATCTCAGACAGAGAGGCCAGAGACTTGGTGATGTTCTTGGTGGTGCAGTCGAGAACAGGGCCTAAGTATTCAGCTGACACAGCCTTCATTTGACCAGATATGCGAGGTTCAGCCTAAAAAAGTACATGAGGCACAAAAGGTGATTAGACCTTTGAATTGTAATTCTTAAATGAAAAAGAATGTATAAATAGTAAGCATCTCATCTTAAATGTATATGCCTACTTAATACTGAATGCTGAGTAATACTCTACTGCCATCCAGTGGCAATTCCCCTGTAACACATGGTATGGCTAAAGAATGACTGCATTTTGCAACTCAAGAAATAAGAAAATTAATGTCTTAAGTATTTATTTTATTTAGCAATTAGTGGGCAGTGGTTAGGACATTGCCTTTGAGACCTGAAGGGCTCAGGTTCAAGTCCCAGCCCGGGCACTACTGAGGTACCCTTGAGCAAGGTACGTTCCGCTACACTGCTCCCCGGGTACTGTAGATAGCTACCCGCTGCTCCACGTGTGCACGTGTGATGGGTTAAATGCAGAGGTTGCACTTCGTTGTGGTGCTTGAGTGTGTTCACAATGACAAATAGTCACATTCACTTCAATTAAATAAAGTATGTCTCTTGATAAAAGATCTGAGTAAATATAGTACTAACAACCTTCATTTATTCATGAGTCAAGTTTACCTTGAGCTTGAAGTCATCTTGACTGGCTGAAGATTTCAACTGAGAACAACTGTGACAACAAAACAAATCAAGATTTTAAAAATAATCCATAAAAATTCATGATTATCAAATATGCACAAATCAGCCATAACATTAACACCACTGACAGATAATGTAAAATAACACTGACTATCTAGTTATTTCATTACAATGGAAATGGATATTAGGAGGCAAGAGAACAGTCAGTTCGTGACGTTGATGTGCTGGAAGCAGGAAAAATAGGTAAGCATAAGGATCTGAGCCACTTTGACATGGGCCTTGGTAATAGTGATGACTGAGTCAAAGCATCTCCAAAATGACCTGGGGAGTGTTCCACGTGTGTTGCAGCTAGCACCTACCAAAAGTGATCCAAGGAAGGAGAACTGGTGAATTAGCGACATGATCATAGGCACCAAAGGCTCATTTATGCATGTGGGCAGTTAAGGGTAGCTCGTCTGATCCAACCCCACAGAGGAAGTACTGTGATTTAATAAGTTAATGTTGACTCTGATAGAAAGGTGTCAGAACACACAGTGCACCACAGTCAGAGCTGTTTCAGTATGAAGGGAAACTACTTAATATTAGGCAGGTGGTTAATGTTATGGCTGATCGGTGTATGTGTCAGAACAGGAAGCTGACCTCGTTTCTGAGGCCTGGCTGAACTCCGACACCTCCTCATCTGTGCTGACATAGCCATTCTCTATGTAAGACATAACACACATGCAGTTAATGATTTAGTGGTCGACCAAAATCTAAGACCCAAAGAAAGTACAAAAACAAAGCATAATAACAAGAATGTAATATAATTTGATGATCTAACTAACAAAAACAAATAAAGCCCAGATCTCTCTTAAAATACATACAGTGGGTACGGAAAGTATTCAGACCCCCTTCAATTTTTCACTTTTTATCATATTGCATCCATTTGCTAAAATCATTTAAATAAATTTTTTCCCTCATTAATGTACACACAGCACCCCATATTGACAGACAAAAAAACAGAATTTTTGAAATTTTTGCAGATTTATTAAAAAAGAAAAACTGAAATATCACATGGTCCTAAGTATTCAGAGCCTTTGCTTTGACACTCATATTTAACTCAGGTGCTTCAATTTCTTCTGATCATCCTTGAGATTACCTTCATTTGAGTCCAGCTGTGT
>JBBPDA010000132.1:20557582-20576966 GCA_037974385.1 Arnoldichthys spilopterus | reverse complement strand
ACCAGGCACTGCTCATCACTTGTCCAATACAGTCCCCACAGTGAAGCATGGCGGTGGCAGCATCATGCTGTAGGGGTATTTTTCAGCTGCAGGGACAGGACGACTGGAGAGGGTTTTTGTGACAATGACCCTAAGCACACAGCTAAAATAACGAAGGAGCGGCTTCACAACAACTCTGTGACACTTCTTAAATGACTCAGTCAGAGCCCTGACTTAAACCCAATTGAACATCTCTGGAGAGACCTAAAAATGGCTGTCCACCAACATTTACCATCCAACCTGAAAGAACTGGAGAGAATCTGCAAAGAGGAATGGCAGAGGATCCCCAAATCCAGGTGTGAAAAACTTGCATCTTTCCCAAGAAGACTCATGGTTGTATTAGCTCAAAGGGTGCTTCAACTAAATACTGAGCAAAGGGTCTGAATACTTAGGATAATGTGATATTTCAGTTTTTCTTTTTTAATAAATCTGCAGCAATTAAAAATTTTTTTTTTGTCTGTCAATATGGGGTGCTGTGTGTACATTAATTAGGGGAAAAATTAATTTAAATGATTTTAGCAAATGGCTGCAATATGACAAAGAGTGAAAAATTAAAGGGGGTCTGAATACTTTCAATACTCCTTAATATTAGTTCTTATGTAAGTGTGACTAATGTTATTAACTGCGTCTTATATTATGCTGCACTACAAGCAATTCTATGATATTTCAGAGTAGATTTGTTATACAGTATTTTAGTTAACAGTGTTTCCCCCAATATTTTCTTTCAAGTCGGGCAGTAGACCCTTTGACATCAGCCTTACTGTCATGCATATATGGAGCCACCATGCAGAATCAGTTTTAAAATTAAAGTGAATATACCACACATTTAGATGCACCAATCTGCTTTGGATAATTAGGACTGCTATAACTGGATTTCTGCAGGATTCAACAAGTTAAATTTAAGACATTGTAAGACCTTTTTAAGACCATTCTGAATTTAATTTAAGATCAATTTCATGTCCAGACTGCTAAAAAAGTATAAAGGATATAAAAAACTGTGAGCGCCTGTCTGTTTTCTGGAGAATTTTAGCTGTGATTTTATGTTTTTTTATTTCTCATAGTTCCTTTACACTAAACTGCACAACAATATGCAGTGTGCTTCACCTTGTTTGAACAGATTTTTGCTGAACATATGCAACGTTCTTCAGCCAGCAGGCTAAACTTACACTCACCCATACACACTAATGTGAAGTCAAATAAATTGACCTTGTGAAATACCACATTACTTCACAAACTATCCATTTTAATCTATGAAGATAAATTCTGAGCAGATGGCAGTTTATATCAGCTATCAGTCCTGCCTTGGTCTCGTGTTTGGTCTTAGTACAGTGTGCTACACAGAATGAACCTTAACACAGAACCAATATACACTGGGCCATCAGCCCATCATGAGCCATCAAAAAGAAACAAAAACACTACTAAAAAAAACAAAACTAGCATTAAAACTCCTGCAAGACATAAACATAACCTTTTTAAAACCTAGTGCATAAAATCTGAATTTTTATAACATTTTAAAGCCTTAAATTGAGATTTTTTAAGACTTTTTAAGAACTGGCAGAAACCCTGTATAAGAAGTTGACTGCTCATGTTTAAAAACATCATATCAAACAACAAGGGAAGCTCTTGCTAATTTCTTGTAGTAAAACAGCAAAGTGGAAAAACCATGCAAGTTTTATGTCTTTTTTACCCCCTTTACAACACACTATACTATATTGCACAGCTGCATTAAAAACAGATTTTATTTAGCCAAAAAAACACATATCACATTTAAACTGAATGCAAGCATAGAAACATTATCCTGCCAATTACATCCTGTCCAAATCTCATTTAAGCATGGCGGCATGTGAGTTTGACTGGGCAGGCCAAATTCAGAGCCTGAATCTTAAAGGATTGATCAGGTTTGTTCTTATTTTCCTCCGATAACCAATCCAGTACTTATTGCTGCCATCAATAATGATAATGGGTCATCAGTAATCAGTGAATTCTTTTTTTTTAAGAATTTAAGAAACATACCCTGTTGAACATTGTGAATGAGAGCTTGCAACTCTGGTATACACTCGGCCTTCTCTCTCAGGGCATCCAGGATCATGTGATTATGGGAAGAGCCAATCACATCAGTCTGTCGCAACTGCCCCTCTAGCAACCTGATCTGGGCCTCCTTTTGAGCCACTTGCAAGTTCTGTGCATGTTAACAAGTACAAGATGATTAATTTCTACAAAATGTGAACTCACTGAGCCTTAGTAGCCCTGTGTTCACTGAGACATGTTACAGGACTTAATTTTCTTGAAGCATAAACTTAAAGAAGCTGAAAAGAGTGAAGGAAACAGCTTTAAACAGGTCACCTTATCTATAGAGGCCTTCAGAAAGTGGTCCAGAAGGTGGCGTGCTTCAGCCAGGGAGCACGAGCTGATGACCACAGAGGTGTCCACTGAGTCCAGCTCATCCTACATGAAATAGGCAAAATTTTAGCAAAATTCATAAAAATGCTGGTAGGCATTGTTTCCCAAACCATCTCCCCAATTTAAGTCACCAATTCTTGTTTGCAGTTTCAGCATTGCAAATTATTGCTTGTACAACAGTGCAGGGCAGCAGAATGCACTTGGAAGAGTGTGTTGGATGCCCAGTCTGTTATTTCACAATAAATATTCAAAATATATTTCAATGATGTACTGGGCACCAAAAATGCTTTACTCCGACTGGTGGGGCCTTGAATCCATAATCCATCCATGAGCAATAGTTTTGCTTTAATAGCAGCATCTTAATTTTTTCTGATCTATCATTCAATAAGAAGCATGTGCAAGATCTCATCAACAAATCTGGCATTTGTTTATTTAGAGGTGTTGCAAAGCAATGCTCAGTGCCAAAACACACGATTAAAATGCTGTGAAAGGAGACTAACTGTTGTACTTGTATAACTGTGTATGTGACAAATAAACCTCTTGAATCTTGAATCTAACCTTGGTCTCCTCAATCTGTACAATGGTGGCCTGGCAGTCTGACAAGCTGTCATTGATGTAGTCGATGTTGGCATTGAGGACCTCGATTTCTTCATTCATCTCCTGAACAACTCTCTCGTCGTCCTCCTCTCCAGGCCCTTCACTCAGGAGTTTCTCTCTCTTACGTAACAGCGCCTCCTGCTGCATGGACAGCTCCTCCCGTTTCTGACAGAAGCGAGGATGAGAACAAAGAGACAAAGAGACAGCATCACACATAAGACAATAAGAGGAAATGAGTGAAAAAGATAAAATAAATACAGATACATTAGAAATCCTTCTTTAAGCCAAGTTTGGTGAGAGTTAGCATTACACATTTTTGTAAAAGAAAAAAAAAGATGCAAAAACATCTTTATGTTCTCAGCACCCATTTGAAAGCCTGCGGGCTGCACCTTTATTAGGCGGTCCATGTCAGCCTCCACATTGGCAATGGTCATTCTCTGCATCACTATGTCCATGACCCTCCTCTCCAGAGCTTGCCACTTCTGCCGTGCAGTCTTTGAGAAGCTGCTGCTCACACCCTTCCTCTGAAATTTTTTCCTGCTGCTACACAGAACCAGTCAAAAGGGTTAGAAAAAAAAAAACACAATGTTATTTTAGCAAAAAGTTAATGTTTTTAATAGTAAGTAATAAGCCAAAGAAATGCATATTATTTTGTAAAAATTCCTACACTTATAAAGGATCTCTAATATTCTGAATAATGTCAGATCATATTTATGTTTAAAAAGTGAAAATTAAAGAACAGTATTTCAGCTGACATTCAGGATAATATTTCTGTGAACATTATCATAATCAGAGGACATTTAGCCCATGTTTAAACTAAATGGTCCTCAACACAGTGGACACAATATTGCTCGTGCACACCTGGCCAGACGGGTGCCTCCCGCACTCCCCTCACTCTCTCCCAGGTAGCCATTCATCTTAGAGTTCCAATGCCGAACAATGCTGGAGACAGAACGGCTGGATTCAGGCTCAGACGAAGTAGTGGTGGTACTGGCTGAAAGCTCAGCTCCAGAGTCCAGACTGGGCTGCCGGCGGGACACACGGCCAGCCACGCGTTCAGACATAGGCTTGGCCAGCCTCCGAAGGGCCGTCACCTCCTGAGTCTTCCTTCGCAAGACAATCTCTTGTTGCCGTTTCTGTGACTCCAGTGCACGGATTTGATACTGCAAAAGGTGTGAAGATTCACAAGAAAATATGCACAGTTTAAAACTTTAAAAACTAAGAGACCCATATGTGAAGCAGTGCTAGAAAGAGTTTAAATCAGGGGCCTTTTTGAACGTTATGAGCATAGCCTTTTTATGTGTAAAATGTACAATAGTTTATGTACAAATGTACAATAATCAATTTAAACATTTTGAGGGTGGATTTGCCTTTTTAATTCATGGTCTGGGTCTTATCTTCACTCTAATAGCTACATAATGTTTACATTAGTTTCAAAAGCTACAGAATAATTCAGCAAGTTTATGAAAAATATTACTGATGTCACACTAGTCCACTGAGTGGCACAAAGTCTACTGAGTAGCAGTGTTGGTGTTCAACTCGACTGCAGGAAAACACACAAAAAATCTAAAATTCTGCATAAAATATCAAACTGCTAAAAAACTAAAGAAGAGAATTATTTGTATTGATGAAATTCATAGAAACTGAGATTAAAACAAACAATTACCTGGTGAAAATAAATGCAGTTGAACTCAACAGTAATCCTTACTGATTACCAAAGAACCAGTGGTCTATGGACAACAGCTTGGGTTACTTACATTTATTCCTGGTTTTGCAGTTTTCCTTACTAAAAGCAGCCATATTTAAGCATGACTAGGGATAAACCTAGTAAGGAACTTGTAGATTTATATTTTTTATGGACACATTTATAACCATGATTAGGTTATATGCATCCCCAATATTAAGTTTTTAGGATAAAAAATATATGCATGCATTTATTAACAAAATCTTTGCAAAATATGAGGGTGACTGAAATATGTGCTACTTTCATGCATGAATGCGTTCTAAAATTGCATAAAATGTAACTTAAATCTAACCTCTTGCCGTCGCTGTTCCTTCTTGAGCTGAGCAATCTCTCGGTTTCTCTTGGCGTCGATCATCCTTCTCCTCTGTTGCTCCTCTTTCATCTGCTTCATCAGAGCCACCTATAAAAGAAGGACCAAACAGCACAAGGAGAAATAATTCATAAGTCTATCAATGGTTTGGTTGCACTATACTTTGTCATTAAATTACTGTGTCAGCAGTTGAAAACGCTTTGATTATAAATGAGACTGAAAATCCTTTTAGGTCAGTCTACTTAAATCTCCAATTAAAAAAGGAGTTTATTATGCAAATATAACTTTTTTATTAGATGCAAACTTATAAAGCAGACTAATCCTCGTGTGTCTATACTTCGCCTCTAGGGGGCACCATTTCTCTATATTTTGCTCATCACTAATCCTGTGACAACAGTACCTTGGCTTTCTTCATCTCAGCCACCTCAGCCTGCAGTTTCTTGAGTTCTCTCTCATAGCGGCCCTGGTTCTTCAGTAGGCGAGCATGCTCCTTCTGTGCAGCCTGCAGCTTTGCCAGATCTCTATTCATCTCCTTCAAGCGCTTCTCGTACTCTGCTTTGATCTTGCTGGCCTTCTCCTCTGTGTAGTTCTCCATAGACACTATTATCACCCAAATTGCAGTTAGAGGTTTTAACAAGTACTCTCAATGGTAATGCATCAATGAAAATCATGCCAGAGTTGGCTTTAGTTAAAGGAATTTGCAACCAAAATATTTGAGGTCAACTTAGATTTTTATGTCTCACTTGAAATAAAAATATCTTTCGACATTTGATGAGGTTTTGATGAGGCTGGTGGGTGTTCAAAAGTCTGATGGTTTAATTAACGTGAGAGGTTGTGTAAAAAGAACCCTCCAGTCTTTTTCAGCCTAATCTCTTCGCCACAGATGCATTATAGGGTGGATTACCACGCACAATTAATCTGAACCTGTTTCCCTATAAAAGCACTGACTCCAAACACTGGAGAATTCCTTCAAGGACTTGCAGGTAAGCAATTACTACAAGGAAAGCAAACAAGTAATGCAACTTTAAACAAGGTAAACATGTGTGGAGGCGGGGACTCACTGAGGTTGTGCAGTACACGATCTCTCTCCAGCTGTGTGTCCCTTATCTTGTTTTGCAGCAGGATGAGCTTCTCTTCATACTGGAGTTTAAGCGTCAGCAGCCGCCGCTGGCTATTCTCCAGCTCGTCGATCAGCCTCTGCTTGATCTCAATTTCACATGTCAAGTCTGCCAAGTCCGCTTGCAAGTTAGCTGCAAGAAGCGCCAAAGAGCACAAATCTAAGCCTCTTTACATTTACATAAAACCTTCAGATTGTCCACTTGTCTTTTACATATACACATCAGTTTTGTTAGACATGAACTAACTCATTAGTTTTCTGGTCCACAAACCAAACACCAAACCTTTTTCATCAGAGTCAGAGTCAGAGTCTACAAGACTCTCATCACTGTCAAACTCTTCTTCCTCCCTGATCTCTTCTTCCTCATCCTCCTCATCTTCATCACAGCCACTCTCCTCCTCAGGAAGTGGGTACATGCCATTCTACAAGATACAGAATTCATATAGGCAAATAACAATAAAATAAAATAGACAATGCCTCAATATAAAAAAAATGCTGTTGAATGCACATTTGTTGTAATTTACTACCTAAATATAGGAGGGTTACAGAACAATTTGTGCAAAAATATTAAAAAGGAAAACTTAAAAAATCAGGTACTGACTTCTTCGGGCTCGTTATCAGAGTCGCCGTCTCCGTTTTCTCTGCTCATGATACTTTCTTTGCTCTGTCCATTCTGCTCATTCTCCTGAGCCTGGAGCTTTGCTTTCTTCTTCATACCCTTCTCCCTCTCTGGACTGCAGATGCGAAGAAAAACATAAAAAGAAAAGTTTATAAAGTTTAAACTTTATTTCCATTCATACTTGTATCAGAAGGGAACGCCTTATAAGTAGTGTGAAATTCTACAAAGTTGTAAAATAAGAAAGCCTACAGAAATGTGGAAAATGGGTATACACACTGATTACACACTTGTAAAAAAAAAAACAAAAAAACAAAAACTTACTACTAACTACACATTAAAAAAGGGCTTTTCTATGTCAAGGATTAGCATTAGCACTGGTATAATCTGGTATAATCTAAATACTTAAAGAACAAAATGGACGTAACTGTTAGGAAGCTGCCCTGTGATCGGAAGGCTGTGGTTTAAATGTTGGACCAGTACAAGTACACTGAGCTAACTGTGAGCAAGGTACCATCCCCAAGCACTGCTCCTGCTGAGGTCAAATGCAGAGGTTTCATTTTGTTGTAGTGCACTGTGTACTGTGGTGTGTTCAATGACCAATCATCACTCCCTCACGAAATGTTAAAAACAGTATGAATCCTGAATAAACTATTCGTACCAAGAACAAAAGAACTAGGATCTCACTTTGTGGCCTGGTCCTAATGAGAAATATTAATAAAAAGAAACATCTTCAGTTAACAGTAACAGTAACAAATGGCCTCATTCACATTGCTTATAGAGTCCGGTTTCAAAACTGCAGTGAATGTAAGCAATTAAGAAGTAAGTCTAATGGCAATTTGATTTAACCAGAGGGACCCATAACTGCAAGAAACATTAATATCAGGGCTGTAGCTTCTGCCCTTGCTCAGTTTGAGTCATTCCTTTTGCTGACCCATAATAACCACAGGACCACTGGGGATCAAAGAGTTCAGCCATTACCTGAGACCCCTTCCCTATTAGAGTCAAATTAGACTCCTCTGCTGCAGCTACAGTAGGATGTCCCACTACGCTTCCTCATTAAATAGAGAGATTTATGAAGTGCTATTTGTATCTATGCCAGGTTGTTGTCCTTGGCTTTAAACGCAGTCAACCACATTCATTCTAAAACACTTGCACAAATGTATCCAATAAATCTGAAGTTAGCAGGTGTAATAGATTAATAGTTAAAACCGGACATGGTATTGCTGTTTAGAAGTTAAGCAAAAATGTGTGTGTAAATATACTAACGCTGCTGTTTCTAATATTGCAGTTATTAATGTCATCAAGTATCATAACATACCATAAACTCATTGACCATTTTATTAGAAATGCCCACCTTGCCGGTCCCCTTACTCAGAGGGTCTCAAGGCACAGTCCTTGAGAACCATAGTCCAGCACAATTTCCCCGCTCTAACACACCCACTAAACCTGACAGGTTGAAACAGGTGTATTTGAGGAAAGAAATCAGCAAGCAATGCTAGGATTCCAGTCTTCCAGGACCACAGTTATCCTTGATGTAGCTCTTCATCTGTGGTCAGTTTTTAACTACAAAGCAGCTCTTGGGCTGGAAATATTTTGATGGTGGACCACTCTAAGCCCAGCAGAGACAATGACTAAAACATAGCTCCATAAACTCACTGTGCCATATATACTTATATACAATATCTGGTCAACATCTGTTTTTTTTTTTTATGTGTTTCTGCACAAGCATGTTACTTCAGTTTGTTGTTTTTGTCAAACTTGATATTCATGTAATAATGATTTTTAAAGCTAATAAAAGATTTTGTCTAAATATACGTTCTCACTCAACCACCCTCTTCATCACAATTCACCTCTTACGCCTCTGATTCCGCTCCTTCTTTTTCAGTCTCTCAATGTCCAGCTTGGCTCTGCGAATCACATCAGTCATCTCAGTCTCCATGGAGACAGAGGGGGAGGAGCCCAGTGGGAGTCCAGGGGCGGGTGCATGGGAGGCAGGGTAAGGAGAGCGAGCAGAGAGACGAGACACACTACGTCTCAAGGACTCATTTATCGCCTCACTCTCCAACAACTTAGACCTTTGAAAGTTGCAGAGAAAGAAAGAGGAAAACATTTAAATACATACATACATATCTTTATTTTCAGTTATTTATACAATCAGAGATTTTGCAAATAGCTATAAGGGTTAATGTGGATCATTTGGAATAGCACAGTTTGTCCTGAAGGAACAACTGAAAAGTCACTAAACAATAAAGTGAACAACCGACTTTTAGCATTACACAAATTACACAATGCCAAGTGGTAGCTATAAGATTTGAGTCACAGATTACTGTTCTCTGAGCAATGTGAAATGAGATAAGACGAGAAAAGGCATTAGTGTCTCACCTGAGTTCTTCAATTTCTCTGATATAGTTTTGAATCAGATTACCAATCTCCTCATTAGTCTCACCTGAAGAGGAACCACACAAGAGTCATTGCTTAGTCAATCAGCAACCTTAGATAATCAGCTTTTGATCTGTATTGCATTAGGAGCAATCACTAGGGTCTATTTTAATGACAAAGATGTAGTAGCTTTACAAAATACTGCCACAAAGTGTTGAAAGTAAAACCCTTAGTGTATTTTTTTGTATGACCTGTCTTAGTGAGCAGCAGGTTGATCTCATTGGTAAGGAGCTGAGTGACTCTAGTGTTGAGGTGGTCAATGGTCTCCTGCATAGCCTTCACACGCATGCGTAGGGTATCGTTTTCCCTCTGCAGCATGGAATTCTCTTGAAACAGGTCACTGAAGCCTTCTGAGCCATCCTCACATGCCACACGCTTTCCCTGCAGAGTGAGAAGAAGAGGGAGAGAGTGACTGAGAAGAAAAGCATAATCTTAGTGTAACTACTGGCAGTAGAGGCACTGGGCCTTATTGTGCAAGAGGGCTGTGGCAATAGAGCATCCTAATGTCTTTAATAGATGCCTTATATCATTTGTTAAATTTTCAGTACATGAATCAGGGATAACAACAATAATACATCTAAAAGTGTACTTTAACAATTTTCCAGCAGTTTGGTTGAGACAAAAATACTTTTTGCTTAAGACACCCCCTCATGGACGACTTTCAGTCAGTCACTCGATCAATCTTTATATGTGAATTAGCTCCGCTTCCTCCATTACTGCTGCTCCACTGACATCAGCTTCTTGTACCACTTCAAAGCTCGAGTCTCACAACACTAGCTTAGCATTAGCAGTTAGTTGTTCGAAGCAATAATGTCTTCTCTCTCATCCAGGTCATCATAAAGCCACAGTGCTCAGCCATTGCTACGCTCCACTGACCCGACACTCGAGCAAGATCCTATAAACCCATATCCTGCTAATCAGTGTTGTCATTCTGTTCTACAAACCCTCCTCATCCTCCACTACCTATGGCCTTCCCAGCCTTCCCTGCTTAAGGCAAGTGACTTGATTCTGACAGATGAAGCTTCAGTGAAAAGAAAGGAAAGGGAACTCTTTGCTGTTTCAAACAACTTGCTACTGTACTTAGTAGGCCACTAGGCTACTGGGTAACTGGCCAGTGATGATAAATGTACTTTGATGGTTTTCTATATATAAAAAATACTGGATTACAGGTCCAATTGTTTATTCTGTGATCAAGTAAATAAATAATAGGATGTCTTCCTGTTTACTTTCAACAATGCTTCTCTGAAACCACTTCCAGCAAACTGTATGACATCCAACATCCTGTTAGCAAAGACACAACACAGGGAGACAATGACCAGAAAATGATACAGTTGGACAAGATCTTATCAAAAACCCTACATGCTAAATAAAAAGTGAAACAAAAAAAACATGGGCTTTACTTGCAAACAATGTAAAAAAAAGGTTTTACATAAACCATGTACTCCATAGTCCATTGGGGGGAAAAATATTTTATTTAATTTTTTTTTATTAAAACACAAATTACTGCGACTATGTTTATCTTCAAATAAAAGAGGCACACCACAAGAGGATATAGGCATGTCTACAAAAAAGCTACATGATTCCCAAATTCCCTAATGTTTCCTCTTTCACTACCATCTTTCTCACCGCTTTGTACTCCATGAGCTCCATTTGCAAGCGGGCAATCTCAGCTCTCAAAGCATTAATCTGCTGGCTGGTCTTGTCTTGATTCACCACCACCTTGTTCTTGATGTTGCGTGCCCGGTTAGCATACTTCAATGTGTTCAGTGTCTCCATGAAGTCTCGGTCTGAGGGACTGATACATGCAATCATCACTGTACGACTAAGGAGAAGAAAAGAGAAGATTAAAAAGGTTGTTCAGTGGCATTGCATAAAAACAAAACACCCAAACACATTTACCCTCTCAGTCTCACACACACACACACACACACACACACACACACACACACAGGACAGTTATGCATGCTTTGTGATCACGCTAACTGCTTGAAGGAGGATCTACAGGCCCCTCATGTTTAATTCAGATGAATTCCTCCTCACATCCCAAATCATAAACATGTGCATGTGGCCAGCTTGCTTTTGCTGTGGGCTAAATATCTGGACCCTGGAATCACACACATACACGCACACAGCATGCATGCATTAACCTTCTCAAGAGTGGGCGAGAACCACAATACATTCACTGTTCACAGTAATACAGCATGTACTACCATCCACATTACATCACAGCACAGTCTTACAAAGTATGTGTTTTAGTAAACAGCACACATGTTAAAAAGCCAAGTGTTTACTGAAAACGTGGTTTGGCCCAATCATACCAAATTTGTTACTGATAATTTATGGAGATTGAGAAGTCTTTCTGAAGCTTTCGGTTCACTGTTGTGTTTTTGTGTATTGTGTATAAAGAAGCACTGCCTTTGGGTTTTTTTATTTGAGTTTCTGAGCAAGAACAAACATTCAGGATGAAATACACACTGACCAAGGGCTTTCAATAAGTTTTAATAAACCAGACTTAAAACAAAAACATGACTAAAGTGTGAAGTATGCTCCTGCTCATGAGATAATTTTGCTTCCAAGAAACAATGCTTGAAACCAGCATAAAAATCTGTAAATAAAGACACTTCACTAGATAAAACGACTTAGAACAAATACAAAAAAGAGGAATAAGTGTTTTCATTTTATATAAATGTTATAATAATCTGAAAAACATTCAATATTTTGGCTAGATTAAAAATTATTTCAATTGCTAATATAAAATGTGGCAACTATAATCATGTCCTTTACAACCACATGAGAAGAGTATATTAAAAGTCAGAAATTTGTTTTTTCTTGGTATTAAAATAGTTAAAATCAAAAAGCTTTTCTCTTTTTTATTTCGCACATATACTGCTTGTATGAATATGTAAACATGTGAATGCAAGTTACATTTTCAAACATTACCTGTTCCCGCCAAGTGAGTCCTGCAGCAAGCGAGTGAGCTTGGAGTCTCTGTAAGGCACATGACCAGCCTTCTTACTCTGATCTCCCAACGCACTGATCACATTACCCAGGGCCAGCTGCAACACACACAAACATGCTCTGTCACACATCTCATCACACTTCATCACATCCCCTGCTCAACATTACTTAAAGTGAGATTAAATTCTTTTAAATGGCCCCACTTACCATAGATTAACACTTATAGACACAATGGCTCTGTTCTGGCTCTAGTCCAAGCAAAGAAAACTTGGCTCTTATTAGGTCCTTTTTCACAAGGCAATTAGCTGCACTTTCACTGGACCTGTCTGACAGCAGAGCTCTCAGGAAAGGAGTAACGACACTGACAGATCCCACAGCTGTCCACAGCATTGTCACACCACAAACCACAAGAAAGTGCTGAACACACTATAAAGCAGCTTAGCAATAATTAGCTCCAAGAGACTTAAGCTGAGCTTGTAAAAAATCCCTGACAAAGCAAGGTTACTGTATAATGGTTAAAATGATGCCCACAATTTCCACAATGTCAATAATGGGGTGGCTGATATGGCAAAAAAATCTACTGTTCTGATGATGCTACTGGTGCTACTGATGATCTCCACAACATGATCAGCATATGGTCACACACTGTAATTTATCTAAATAAAAATAAAAATTGCATCACTGCCCAGCCCTAAACAATCAGCCAAAACATGTAGTGTCTAGAGTTTCCTTTTTTAGTTTGGTACTGGAACTACAAGTCTAATGCAGCTAAAACATAAAATACTTTCTAAGTTAGTATGTTACAAATATAATGCTGACATAAGTCAGTAAGGTTTAAGTTAAAAGTTTGATTAAGTTCAATAATCTCAAGTAAACTTCATGTTCCTATGGTTTTGGACACTTTAAGACATGTCATTAGCTACAAAAATGCAATATGTTACTTATCTAAAACCATTACTAGCAGCCATCTGGAAGTCTGAAATCTGTACATTTGTTTATTTTGTACAGATGATAAAAGTATGTGCAGACTTCTGCAAGTTTGCACCCAAAATGCCTTTTTACACGTTTGAGTTAAAGATCCCATTAATTAAACAGTCACTAAGACCAAGAAAAGAAACAGCCAGACTTTGTTTCAACCCTTTGTGTAAAGGTGGAATTCTTCACCAGGCTTTTCCACACAAAAAGACCACCATTAGTTTAATGTAAAAATTTTTTTTCTCTAAAACAGTTTTAAAAAAAAACATTTTTACGAAGCAATCCTAAGACAAATCCTCAAATCATTAAAGTGTCCAGAAACCTTTTGGGGCCACTGTAAGTCCTAAAGCTCCCATTAACATGTTAGCTGCAACATCCTTGTAGCTCCAGAGCAAATCTAAAGTAGCAAACTCGGTCACTAATCTAAGCTGATTAATTACATGTGGGCTAATTAGGAAAAATATCGGAATTTTACTTCTTGCAGGGCCATTTCTCAGGGCCATCATGGCGGAGGTACATACCAGGCCGCAGTTGATTGAGATGCCTTCTCGCGCCCTCTCTCCTGTGGCTCCTGTGCGTTTGAGCCGCTCGGATCCAGCAAGGTCCACAAAGTGGAACTTCGCAGTTAAAGTTTCGTATTCAGACTGGGAGATCGAGCCGTCAGGCACTACATTCACTTCAGCGTTCACAGATCCATTTGCCTTCAGACAGAAAGAAAAGAACAGGAGTGATGCCTGAAGCCCATAAGCTTAGCTTACAGGCAGAGGTTTGGGCTCCCTTAGTCAAATTGCATGTATTGTTAACATCTGAAGTTAAAATAAGTAAAATTTAGCACAATTAATATTTTTCGCTAGTGAAAGTTTTAAAACTGGCTGAAAAATGTTACTTTCAAGTGAGTTCCCTACTCAGGATGTGCTAACAATTGTAAATAGAAAATTAACAAACTTGAAATATGACCAGTGTTCAAACTATATTTTGAATATTGACATTATAAGCTCATAAAACTTTCAATTTATATTTATTTCTGATCAGACGTATCACAATATGCAGTGCTGACACACAGCTGTGGAATATAAGGATTTAACTGTAGATTAGTGTAATGAATTCTCCGTTAACTAATGCAAAGCCTGTATGAACTTGTTACTGGAACAATATAATTGCATCCAAAAGAGAGTACAGAAAAAACTACGCCTGGAGGCCAAGACTTAGTGTACACAATACATTATCTGTTATAGATGAGCAAGTAGGTAGAAAGTCAGTGGTTTACCAGCTGGGACTGAGGACAGACTCTCATCTGACACAGGTGGATGGTGAAGATAGCATGAGAGCGGGAGCTCTGAGCATTCATCTGTGTGCTAGCAGTGGTACGGGACAGAGCGCCGAGTTTCAGGCACTGCAGGAGCTAAAGACACATGGGGGTGAATAGGAGTGTCAGTGTTCTTACATTTGCCAAAGAACAAGAAGCCTACTTATGCAGTGAAATGCATTCATACACATTTTTTTTATCAGCGTTCAAAACTTTCAACTCATTATTTCTGTGAGACGAGTTAAAACACGAAGAGGTTCCACCCTAATGCTTAAGTCTTTGCCACCCATGAAATCCACCCAAAGGCACAAATACTTAGAGGACGTCTCTCTCTCTCTCTCTCTATTCAAAACATTAAGTTATGACATTTTGTTGAAAAATGTTTCAATTATGCTGGGTGTATAAAGGATGAACTCATGTTAGACTGCTGAGTTACAGATGTACAAAGTATTTAATAAAGAGAGTCAGTTCACACAAGGTAAGCAATTTAATTTTATATATAAAACATTCATGCTGTTGCACAAACACTTCTACTAAAATGTTGTCCTACAATTTGTTTTCGAATATATATTTTATTTTCACTTGTTTTAATTAGGGCTGTCAACGGATTGTCCAGTGTAGCCTGCGGAAGGTGTCCAATAGTGCTAATGTTACTATTACTAACATTACCTGCATCAGCGTTGCTTGTAAATGAAACTTTAAACTTAATGAAACAAATTCATGGCATATTAGCAGTCAGAAATGCCTTTTAACAAGTATGCAATGAAGAAAAACTGCCATTTAAAAACATTAATGAGTGAACTAGAGTCATGGATTTTAGAAGCCTCAAATATCTATAATCATGTTAGCAATACTGGTAGTTAGTGTTATGCCTCTGTCCAAAGACATTTCATTATGACCGCTCAAAAAGATGTGGGGGCCCTTCATGTGACTAGTGAATCTAGACCTAGGTAGTGGATAGGACTGGACAACTAAATGATCATGTCTACACATTAGACACCACTTTTTCTTCTTCTTTAATAATACCTTTTTCAACAAAAATTTTTATCAGTAAACTTTTCATTTACTGAATGTGTTTATTAAGATATTTTTTTTATTAATTCACATTAACAAATATTGAGATCTCTATCATTGTATAGAGGCTTGTAATTAAACACAAACACAGATATCAGACCTCTTCCTCAGAGCCGACCAGGCGTGAGGTCACTCCTGAGGTGTAGATGCCTCCATTGCAATCTTCGTGGATTTTAATGTTGGACTTTCTGCCTCGAGCTTCAGGATCGCGTGTGCTGTCAAACAGGTCCAGGATCTCCTCGTTATAAAGCTGCAAGACAAACACACATACACTTGATCCACTCCTGACCAAAGGTCAAGAAATCAAAAAACCCAACTTTCAGCCTAAGGTTCTGGAGCAACCACATAGAATGCCAAAGGGGCCCCTGATCATTATAAAAACTAATAACCACAATCACCTAAGCTACACCAACACACCAGTATGTGTCCGAGTGCATGTGCATGTTAGAGACAGAGAAAGGAGGAAAATAAAAGAAAGAGGAGAAGGCAGGGAGGTTTTCAAGCAATCTAATAATGAAAAATACACATGCACATTTCACAGTTTCAATATTTATCATTTTCATCTTCAGCGTAGCTGAACAATCTGACTTCCATCATGTTCATCTTATGATTGAATCATCAGCACTATTAAATATATCAGTAATAACACACATCGATGGACAGACTCATTTATTTTTAAATGACAAGAACATTCATATATGTATTATTTCCAGCAGGTTTCATTGCAATTTATATGGTTTGTGTCATTTCATTGTATCTGAAGAAAAAAATAATTTGTGGCACAGATACAGCACAGGGAGCAATGCGCAATATACAAAGCAGAGGTAGCATTTCACAGGAGCACAACACTGCAGCAAAGCACTTTCTTTTTAGCATTTTCTGCTCCTGCTGATAATGTTAAAATGCTTTATACTAGGGTTGCACAATATGGCCAAAATATCAGTGTTGAGATTACATTGCTACATATTGCAATTGCAATGTTTTTATGGTTCACATCACATGTCTCTAATTAGGGGCATATATCTGCCCATCAAGACTAGCTCTAGAGACACTCTCATTCAAATGAAAGAGATGCTTTTAAAAAATGCCCGATTACCCAGACAGACACCTTTAGAGAGGAGGGGCCCTGCATCATGTACAAGTAAAACACTCACACACAGGTTTGTACACATTATCCCTGTCGTACATGAGTGAAGTGTAAATACTGGTGTCCAGCTCTGTGTATGTGTGCTGTAGGGACACATGAATAATTAAAAGCTTAAGATAAACTTCCTTGGGCTTTTTCCCCTGTCTGTTGTCACTCTTTCACTTGTATCAATCTCCCCTTCATTTTTAATAAAGCTCTCACCTTATCTATCTGTTTTAATGCACACATGCCACCTTACACACACATGGGGTAATTCCGGTCTACAACATGATCATCACTCTAGCCACACAAGCAGGGATAAATAGGGTTACAATGCGAACAGATGCTACGCAACCCTCAGCCATCTGCTTCAATTTGCTTCATCAGCATTTTTACTTTGTTATACATGCATACTTAAGGAAGTCAAATCACAGCCATTACATGGTCAACAGGGGAGAAGATAATAAGAAAATGAAAGCGTGTGAGAGCTCAAATGGAGGGGTAACACAAAGATATCCCTAATATGCCTGGGCTTTCTTAATCGAGTTTGCTATTCAAGTATACCAACAAAATTGTAAAAGAAAAGTGTAAGAATTTCCAAGTCAGAAAATATTTTATATTCTTTGCATGTGCTAGAAGTACTTTGGTTTAGCCTAGATGCTCAAAATTCTGTGCTTGGAAAAAATACCCAGCTTACAATATGATAAACAATGTGAATGTGCACTACTTACAAAGCTAACATGCGATGTATAGTGGCTGGCAAATTGTGGGGGTTTGTTGTGTTTAAAAAAACAAAAAAAAAAAAAAAACATGAGCGGCCCTAACTTGAACACTGCGATGCAATGTGATGCGTTTATTTAATCAGAAGGCAGAAATGTTGACTTAGCACCCATATGCAGCCAGCTGAATAGGAAGTATGCATTCACTTCTGTTGTGGCACCATAACAATGTAAATACAGAGCGAGTCACAACTTTTTGCTTGTTGTTCCAAGAGACACAGATCAAATGCCTTGACATTCTCTGTGGTTTTGTCACCTATTCAGTCAAAAAAATGAATGTAGTTTATTAGACTTTTATTATTTTTAGAAGCGCATGCATTATATGAATACCTGACAAGAGTTTTAAAGCTGAGTAAGAGTATCCAAATATTCAAATAACCATAACTTTACACATAAAGCTTTAGAAAAAAAGAAGACCCTACCCTACAGTCACCAAGAGTTCTCAGAATTCCCTAAAACCTTTCACAATGTTGTGTGCCGTATATGGTGAAAGACCTTTCTTTGTAAGCTAGTAGTCAGCCACGACCCATCCTTGCCTCCAGACTTTGGTGGATGCTCCTTCTATATCCAATCATGATACCTCATGTTTCCTGCTCACATGCTTATTGTGCAACATTTCAAAATGGCATAACTTGTATATTGTATAATGTTATTACTCTTAATTTGCTCTGTCCCAGCTTTTTATGAGTGACATTAAATTCTAAATTTGTTTTTATTTACAAAATACATTGAAGTTGATCAATGAAAACTTTTACCAGTTTTCTTTAAACTTTTACCAGCTAAATAAAAGTTCAAAAAAGTTAATAAATTACACATTTGTCATTTTATTGCATTTTATGAAAAATCATATCTAAAATTGACATATTTCTGAAAGTCACTTTGGAACAATGGCCAATGTCATAAGTGCTTTGCAAATAAAATTAAACTGAAGTAAAAATAAATGCTTAACTGTGACAGTATTAATGTCTTCGACTGAATGGTATTTGCCCTGCAAAGAGATATGGACTGTTTTTGGCTTTTACCTCTAGGAACTGGGCGCTGACTTTGAATTCAGGTGGGTGTGTTCCGTGCTGCTGTGCCTCTAGCTGCCGTCGCTGAATGCCCTGGAATAATTGTCGAACAGCACGTGGGATTATGCCCTGTTCCTCCTCACTTACTGTGACATCGAATCCTGTGCCCATGGTATATGTCTTCCCTGAGCCCGTCTGGATACAAAAACCACACAGCATGATAAACACACACACATGCACACTAGCACGCAAACGCACCTTTTTTGTAATATTACTGTATCCATTTACTAAAAATTTTTGTTACAACACATTTAAAGCAATAGCAGTGTAAACTGCTGGCATTTTCCATGTATGGTCAATAATAATTATGTCTGAAAACACCTGCCACATACTTCTGCCAGACATTCAATTAGCACTGTTGGATGAAATTTGTAGATTATAGGCAATTAACGCTAAAACTGCTTTGAACACCATCATATAAGGACAAGTTTAAGTTGTGCCTCAAAAGCAGATGGCAGTGTATGCAACTTTAAGTAAAACTTAAGTCACCCTGCACAACCACTACTGTGGTGTGAAAAACTGTGTGCCCCCTTCCTGACTTCTTATTCTTTTGCATGTTTGTCACATTTAAATGTTTCTGCTCATCAAAAACAGTTAACAATTAGTCAAAGATAACATAATTGAACACAAAATGCAGTTTTTTTTGGTTTACGTTAAAGGGAGGAAAAAAACTCCAAATCTACATGGCCCTGTGCGAACAACTAATTGCCCCCCCTTGTTAAAAAAATAACTGTGGTTCATCACAACTGAGTTCAATTTCTGTAGCCACCTCCAGGCCTGATTACTGCCACACCTGTTTCAATCAAGAAATCACTTAAATAGGAGCTGCCT
>JBBPDA010000132.1:20542042-20554796 GCA_037974385.1 Arnoldichthys spilopterus | reverse complement strand
GACTCGTTTCAAGTTATCGCAAACGCTTGATTGCAGTTATTGCTGCTAAGGGTGGCCCAACCAGTTATTAGGTTCAGAGGGCAATTACTTTTTCACACAGGGCCATGTAGGTTTGGATTTTTTTTCTCCCTAAATAATAAAACACATCATTTAAAAACTGCATTTTGTGTTTACTTGTGTTATCTTTGACTAATAGTTAAATGTGTTTGATGATCAGACACATTTTGTGTAACAAACTTAGCATTTCACAGGAGCACAACACTGCAGCAAAAGGGGCACATAGTTTTTCACACCACTGTATACACGAGAATACATACAAGGACTGTTTTGAGTACTCAACTAAAATCAATTATTTCATTATTATTATTCAAATTCTCTAAGAATCAGCTCAGTGATTACCTTGCAGCAGAAAACCCACACCAGCAGGATTTAGCTAGTATGTATTTTTACAGCTAAATCTTTAATGCAAGTGAAAAAAAATTACGTGATTACTGATGTAAACTGCTGGTTGATGGTTATAAATTACGTGTTATTTGTATTTGTAAAAAAACAAAAATCACTAAATTGCTCAATTGTTTATATGTTTATATTTCTTTCACTGTCCAGAATCTCTTAAAATTTTAAGAGAGCTATGTGTGCTTGCTTGGTCCGCTCTTGCCCGATTTCTCTTTTCTGACTGACCTTTAACAACAACACACTGAATACTCAAATATAAGCCAGACAATTAACCCTGACTGCTTTCCAGCCGAGACTGTGCGGATGAAGTGGAGTGTGTGATGTATCGCATGAGAGGCCTGTGGTTGCATGAGAAGCACAGAGTGCACACACAAAAACATTTAGCACAGCTGTCGCATCATATCTGCCTTTTAATAAGATCGGCCATGAGGTCAAGAGGTTGACGAGGTCGACAAGCAGATTTAGTAAACAAAGCATTTAGGAAACATTATGTAATATAAAGAGTAATTTCAGTGAAAAATGTAAATTATTCCAGATTAGTTTTGCAAATGTGTTCCATGCAAATGTTTTTCTTTTGGTGGATTTTAATAGCTGTGGCTTGTGGGCTTTGTGGTGTAGGTACTGGTATGTGACTTCATAAACAAAATGATGGCCTATCTGGATAGAATTTGTGCCTGGAGCAGCTGTTACATGTGTGCATGCATGTGTGTGTTTGGAGCCCACCTGGCCATAGGCAAAGACTGTGGCATTGTAACCATCAAAGCAGCCCTCAATGAGCTTGTGGACACAGGCGCTGTAGATCTGCTGCTGTTGTATGTCCAAGTCAAACACAAAGTCATATGTGAAGGCCTTGTCTTTACCCAAAAGAACCTGGGGCTCTCCCGGGGTCACTAAAGTGCAGATGTGGCATCCCTCAATCTTCTCTTTGGCCATCTGCGGCCGAATCCTTCAAAAGAGACAAAAAAAGACAACAAATGTTTTCTTACAAATTGACTAAAAACTTTAAATGCCATTTTTGATCATTTCTGTAAATTCATTCATTATAATTATTCTTACAATGTAAAGTGCCATTTTCAAATGGTGAAAAACATTAAAGAATTTTCTTCTTGCTTTCATTAACACAATTACTGTATTTATTTAATGAGTTGGTTTCCAGGTGAGGTGGTTGACCCGGGGATTGAACCCAGGACCTTCTCGCTGTGAGGCAACAGCGCTAACCACTGCACCACTGTGCCGCCCCCAAACTGATCATTAATATTCTTTTTATTTTGGATAAGTCCATGTACCCAGGTAAGGTGTATAAGCTTCACTGTGTGAGGAGGCCAAAAAAGCTGATGAACAGATCTATCCCCCTATGCGCCAAAGGGAGCATCCAGCCCCCCATAGAGAACTGAAAAAATCTGTCAACTACAACTGAGCTGCATACATACACACCCAAAAAATCTGTTTCCTGCTGCACATAACCCTGCTTCTTACTGTGCCCCTGTTCCACACAAAAAAAAACACTTCTAGGTTCTAGGGAACTATTATTACTTTTATTTCAAAGGTTTTTGAATATATATGATAATTATGATTATTATTATTATTATTATTATTATTATCCATTAGTATATTACAAAATCAATGCAGGTCAATTATCACCTTAAGATGCATTTTAAAACCCTTCACATAAACAATGAAAAACTCACACACACGCACAGATATTCACACACACGCACAGACAGGCACATATATGCACATGCATGCACACTGCTGACTATTGCAGTTTCTAGTCTAGTTCTGTCTACATGTAAAGAGCTACTACCATAGCAGCCATGCATTACAATATATGACATTGTAATTACAATACATTCATAGGTGGTCATTTAAATAAGCTTTTTTTCTTTTTATTATTTATTAAAGCAATTAGAGAAGGATATACAGTAATGTGACAGACAACAAAAGAAGCTTCTATAAAGATACCTTGGTATGATAAAGTGGTAAGGATGGAGACTATAAAAATCAGCACATATTTTCTGATGTACTAGCGGCATTAAAGAGGATGCTATTAGACTACAGCTATTACAATTAAAGGTTTTGTTTCTATGAGTAGGATCAGTAATGTGTGGATATTGCACTGACAGCAGCCTTGCTTTATGGGGCTATAAATGGAGGGGCGTGGAGACCCAAAGGAAGCAGCTGAGAAAAAAAAACCCAATCATCCACACTCATACACACACACACACATTAGAACAGCAGCTGTAATGGGATCAGTGATGCTGCATGTAAGTGTACATTTAACCTAAAAGCATAGGATACACAACAGAGGTCAGTTTTAACTCTTATTTCACAAACGGCCATTAACCCTCTGATTTCTGTGCTGTAATTGATTATTAGAGTAGCCTGAGAGATGCTTAAAATGACCAACTGTGACAGGAAACAAGGCAGCCATGAATAATCCATTTGCACAAGCATACACACACACGCAAACACACATACAAATATCCCTCAACACTAGGCAATAATCATCCGGTTTCAGGCACACACACACACACCCATCCATATTGTCCTCATCCTTTCTAACAAGCCTGTAAACCCCCTCACTCCCGTCCCATCTGCCAGACTCAGCTGGCTCTTGGCCTGTCCATCACACTGCCCCCACCATCAGAAAGCCTAAAAATCTAAAGCTCATTAATTATGCAAACTGACAAACTGGTCTCAGATCAGCTTGACACTGCTGTCCAAGCTCCAATACCTTCCCACACCTCTAATCAGTTTATCTAGAGATGAAGGTCATTGGCTGCATCATGTGATATGAAATTTTCCTCAACAACTAGATTATTTTTTCCAGATTATAATAAACTCCTAGGGAGGGTGCAAGATATTGAGTTTGATAAAGATAGGCAGTTAATGTTATTATCAGTGTCAATCAGCAATTCTTCATAAAAATAAAGTGTAACATTATACTGTGGTTGTTCTCTCTCTCTCTCTCTCTCTCTCTCTCTCTCTCTCTCTCTCTCTCTCTATCTCTATCTCTATCTCTATCTCTCATTCTCTTCTACCCCCCAAAAGTAGAGGCCTCTGAAGCCTATTTAATAGAAGAAGTGTTCAGCCACTGCAGGCCAGAACTAATGACATGCACGATGAGCACAACAAAGAAACCCACCACATCTGTTTTGCTGCCTGTGCGTGATGACATGCATGTCTGCCTTTTTTGTATGAGTGTGTGTGAGGAAATAAAAGCCAGTGTGTCATCACTCCTTCTGTATTTCCGGACTGCAGACTGCTGCTTTTTGCCACTTCCTCCTGTCAAGAGCTGAGTGACAGAATAGTGCTGCCGTAGCAACCTTAAGGCCTCCAAAAGGCACAGCAGCTTCCTGCTCAAACTGTTTGAAGACAAAAAAAACCCCACAACATTGCTTCTTGAAATGTGACTAAGAAAATGAAAGACTGAAGTGAGATGGTAGGCCCAACAAGTCACCAAGTCACAGATTTACAAATTTAGGTAGCGACTGATTCTGTTAACCAATAATAATGGGTAGAAAAATAATAATCTAGGTCAATAGTATTAGTCTCAATAACAGCAAATCTTTCAAACGTCAATTTGAATTTATTACAGATTAATTATGGACATTATAGGATACAAATAATTACACAGATGTAATAGTATTAGCATCTGCAAGTAAAATGCATGCCTTACTGGTTTGTCTTTGAGAAATGTTAACCTTGCTCCTTTTGAGGAGTTATCAAGTTAGTTGTTTTTTAAATTCCATCTCATGACTTTTTAGTGGTACACAACTTGAGAATAGTTATGAAACATTTCTGGACATACTAAACCAGATCCACACTGCAGATATTATTCTTAATGTACGGGTTTAACTTCAAATGTTAGAATTACATTACATCATTACATTTATATCAAATCGGATTTTAATAAATGACCAAGTATTTGTTTTGTTTAATTTAGTTCTCTTTATGTGTTTTTGTTACAATTTACTTTTATTGCTATCCAGTGTTGACCAGAGAATGATGGGTTCTCTGAGTCATGGTTCCTCCTAAGTTTTCTTCCTCTAGCTTAGGGAGCTTTTCCTTGCTTCTGTTGCCTTTGGCTTGCTCACTGGGGGCTTGGACACGGAAGCTGCTTTGAGACAACTTAAAATTTGCTTGATTTTAGGATTTGTATGAAAATCTAATGATGTTCAATAATGCAGAAACATAGAAAGTTCACAACATTTCAAACATCACTTCAATTTTTGTTGCACAATAATATACAAAATGATTGCTTAATCTAAAATCATTTTTACTATTTGAAAAATTAATCATTGCACCCTTACAAACGTATGATTGTGAAATATTGTAAAATGGCCTGTACTTCTAAAGGGTCTTTGGAAGAGCTAGGAGAGAGTGTGTGTTTTTTTTTTAACATCATCCCTCACCCACCCCCCTCAGAAAAACAGATCAGTGGGTCAGGAGGGAGTGGCAGCAGCACAGGAAATGAACCTTGTTCATTTCCTTTCTGACAGCGAGTAGGGACTCTTTACTGGCTCACGTTTTTTAGTTCTCTCTCACACACACACACTCTCTCCCATCTGACCTTAAACATTTGACTCTATCAGTCTCTCTCTCTCTCTCGCTCATTTCTGTATTCATCTCACAGCTTTAGTTGGATACTCACAAATGCACCTCTTTAAAAGGCCACTCAGGATGACACAAAAGGACCAGAAGTGTTTCTTAGTGTGTGTGTGTGTGTGTCACTGCAAAAGTTCACATTCTGAACCTTTAACCATTTATTTGACAAACACCTCCTCCATTGTGATCTCATAATATAAGCAATACATCTTTTGAGTAAACACCTAACCCAAATCTTAACATCTGTAAATCTTTTTACCATAATTTCTTTGGATTTTAAACAATGAATAAACATAGATTTTGCAAAAAGCACTTTACAAAAATCACAGCTATTTTGTAGGGACTCTTTCAACAAATGTTTTATTTTTAGTTACACTTGGATTTTTCTGGTTGTTTAATATGGACATTTAATGATTAATGTATGAAAACACACACACACTCAGTGTGACCTTGCCTTACTCTGGCACCACACAATAGACAAGGACATCAACACGGCTAGACACTCCTGGAGAGGCAGGCTGTTGCCTAAAGGAGGAAGGCCAGTGTAGCCATGAATTCATCCTTCAGCAAGTCCACTCTTTAAACAAGCCCACAGAGCTGTTTTGGCCAGTTGATTGGGAGCCGCTGACTGACCAGCACATTCACAGACGCCAGACATGAGAGGAGATCCCACCCTCTCTTTTGCTTGGATGAGGATGTTCTCATTAGGGGTGGCAAATACAATAACATGTTACTGGTTTTTGGATAAATAACGTCGTTATACTTTTGAAAATATAACATTCACTGTGTTTAACAACACTAAACAACTTCGTGTAAAAAATTTAGACCAACTATGATATTTATCTTATAGCATTAATTTATTTGAAGGTATTTGCTTATCTGATATTGATTTTTCTGCTTATGAGGTATTACTTAAGTGCCTTTTGAAAAATACTAACCAGTTTTGTCTGGACATCTCCAACAATTTAAATTTTTTGGAGAGCCCACCCCCACTGACCTAACGAGGGGAGGCTTTATACTCCTCTAGCAGATGCTGGACATTGGGCATATTGACTTTAGGGTCATGTGCAACTATTATAGAGCTTGTTTTTTGGGCAATGCTTTGATAGAAAAATGCAAAAGAACACCTATAGCAGCAATAGGTGGATCTTAAAGAAGCTTTACTTATAATTACAAGAGATGTCTGCATATTTCTGGACATAAAAAGAATTTTATCAATTATTAGGTTTTTTTTCCTGTTCCTTTTGTTAAAAAAAAATCAGGGCAGTATTTTTTGTACTGTCTGTTCTTTAAAATATGGCACGTCTGCTTTTGTGTTCCCTTCAGAAAAAAAAAATACTCATATTTTTATGGTGGAAACATCTATATATATATATATAATAAAACATCAGTTGTCGCACACAGGTACACACAAACACCAACCGTGGACAGTAGCCTATCCAGGATTTCCCCATTCCCCCTGAATTGCCTGTTCACTATGAAAATATTCTGAATAAATACAATTTTCATATTCATAATATAATCTAAATAAGGGTCTGTTATGAAACAAAGATAAAAATCACATTGCTCCCAAAGACAAACTACAAACTACTGTCATTCCTTGGCTTTATGAAAATATGGAGCAGAAAAATGGTCTACAGAGGAAAGACTCTAGAGCTGCATGGAACTGCCCTTAGTTGTCACTAGCTCTTGATCTGTTATCAGTGTTTAGCCACCCGTCGATTTGCATGAGGAGGCAGAGGATTTGCATATGGCCCACAGTTCCTTTTAGCCGCAGAGACACGGCTCAGCAGATCATCTAGGCACAAGGAGTCCGTTCCTTACAGCCACACTTGACAAAGTCTCTCCAAATACTCTGCTGCACAACATAGACGAAATACAAGCACTGCAATTATAACCCCAAATCGGAAAAAGTTGGGATGGTATGGAAAACGCAAATAAAAAAAGAAAGTAGTGATTTCTAGATTTCCATTGACTTGTATTTCATTGCAGACAATATGAACTCAATGTGTCATAGGTCATGTTTTGTCTGGTCAACTTCATTTCAAATATAAATATACTTTTCCGGTCCTTCAGACCTGCAACACATTCCAAAAAAATTGGGACAGGAGCAATTTAGGGCTAGTAATGAGGTAATTTGGTTAAATAATTTGAAACAGGTGATGTCAACAGGTGATTGCAATTATGATTTGGTACAAAAGCAGCATCCAAGAAAGGTCTAGTCCTTAGGGAGCAAAGATGGGCAGAGGATCACCAGTTTGCCAAAAAATACATGAGAAAATTATTGAAATGTTTAAAAACAATGTTCCTCAAAGAAAGATAGGAAGAGAGTTGGATATTGCACTTTCAACAGTGCATAACATAATTAAAAGATTCAAGGAATCTGGAGGAATTTCAATGCGTAAAGGACAAGGTTGTAAGCTCCGATCCCTCAGGCGGCACTGCATCAAGAATCATCATTCATCTATGAGCAATATTACCACATAGACTCAGGACTACTTTGGCAAACCTTTCTCAAGTACCACAATATGTAGTTACAACCACAAATGCCAGTTAAAACTGTACTGTGCCAAAAGGAAGCCCTATGTTAACAGTGTCCAGAAGCGCTGTTGACTTCTCTGGGCTCTGAGGCATCTGGAATGGACCATCACACAGTGGAAACATGTACTGTGGTCAGATAATTCAGTATTTCTGGTGTCTTTGGGGAGAAATGGACACCGTGTGCTCTGGACCAAAGAAGAAAAGGATCATCCAGACTGTTTGTTACCAGCAACAAATCCAAAAGCCAGGGTCTGTCCTGGTATAAGGGTTGTGTCACTTGGCAAAAGTAACCTGCACTTCTGTGATGGCACCATTAATGCTGAAAAGTACATAGAGATTTTGAAGCACAATATGTTGCCTTCAAGAAGACATCTTTTCAACAAGACAATGCAAAACCACATTCTGAACACATTACAAAGTCCTGGCAGCGGAGGAAGAGGGTATGGGTAGTTGACTGGCCTGCCTGCAGTCCCGACCTGTCTCCAATAGAGAAGGTGTGGTGCATTTTGAAGTGCAAAATGCAACAACAAAGACCCTGTACTGTTGCCCACCTTAAGACTTCTTTGCAGGAAGAATGGGACAAAATTACACATGAAACACTTCAACACTTGGTGTCTTCAGTCCCTAAACATCTTTTAAGTGTTGTGAAAAGAAATGGCAACATTACAAAGTGGTAAATGCTTTACTGTCCCAACTTTTTTTGGAATGTGTTGCAGGTCTGAATAACAGAAAAGGATGTATATTTTAAAATGAAATGAAGTTGAGCAGATAAAACATGACATTATTTGTGTTCATATTGTCTGCAATGAAATACAACTCAAAGCAGATTTAGAAATCCCTACTATATTTTTTTTATTTGCGTTTCCCATACCATCCCCACTTTTTCTGATTTGAGGTTGTATGTTGCTACATAGCAATATAGCAGCTGCAATATTCCTTGCAATACAGATCATAATCATCATGAACATTATAAGATTTATTCATTAATGGGTTACTCAACTAAATATAAAAAAATGTTATTAGGAAAAATGCTTCAGAACTTTTCTGATTGTATATGTATTGTATATGTGTCTAAAGTGATGGAACATTGTATATGTATCCAACAGTGCCCATTCTAATTACTGCATATAAGAATTATAATACTTTCATTCACAAAACCATACATTATTTCTATTGTTTTGTTAAAAAGTGGAAGTCCGATAGGACCAAAAACTAGTTTTAATGATAAAGACAAGATTAAGAGAGAAAAATAAATTAAGAGAACTACATTTTTGCCATGTTTAAGCAATTTGAACAATTTCTTTAGATTTGTCCGAAGGTCAAACACACTATGTGAATTTTTCCCCATGTATTTACTCAAAGGACATTAATAGGTAAAACACTGGCCAGTATTATTTTAAATAAAATATTTTACTTTTACTAGATTACATGAATACCATTACATGAAATTTGCTGAAACTCATTTGTGATTGGTCAAGCAGCACAAAGAAAAGAACACTGCAACTGGTTACAGAACTCCTTTGCCTATTAAGAAAAATGTAAAATTATATTAATTTCTAACAAAAATAAAAGGGCAAACAATAAAGAGTTGCACATTCAGTTATACAGCAAAAGATCAAAACTTGCTGATTCCTGGTCTTACTTTATGTTCTGCATGAGTCAGCATTATATTGCTCAGCTTTTTTAAATATTCATATTCATCACAAAAAAGCTTAAAATCTCCCTTTTTATTTATTCTTCTAGTGTAATAACTGTTTATTAAAGCTTTTAAAAGTATTAATCCACACACAGAAACAGACACAGACACACACACACACACCACAGAGGTACAGAGAGGAAAAAAACATCACTTCTCTATGGCCTTTCCAGTGACTTTCAAAGCATTAGATACACTGAGTGTCAGTGTTTGATTTAGATACAGAATGTTACACCTCTATTATTATTACCTAGGAATTAGCAAAATGGTAAATATTTTGCATTTGAAGGTATTTTCATCCAAATTTCTTGCATGGATTTCTTGATCAGGTGCCACACTCACACACTTGACCCCTGCAGAGACAGCATTTATTCCAATCACCTTACAGAGTTGTAATGTCAGAATGGATAGTAGGTGTAACTACAATGTCTCTTTTTCTGTCACACACACAAACAAATTAACACATAAGCACCAACGTGAGGGCAAACAGTTACCAAGCAATCTGGGCTTTTTTGGGCAGGATGCCCAAGGCAGACAGCAGAAAAGGACTTTTGTTCTTGGCTCTGTTTCCTAAATGTGCACATCAAGTAATTTCAGTGTTGTATTTCAGTCAGTCTTTATTATCACTGTGCCAGAACAGCAATAAATTACAAGAGGGCACAATCGAGTATACCGAGGCTAAACTGGCAAAGCTAAATGAGTTCAAATGTACCATTCTCAGAGTGAAACTTACATAACAGTAAAAAAAATATATTTTTTAAAACTTAGTTCAAAATGTATTTAGAATCTACAGAAGTGTATTATAATGTGATTACAATGCAATACCTTCCATTACATTTCTGTAGAAAAGACCACAAACCAACCAGTATGAGTAATTTTCGGCTCTACAGCTGCCTCTACCACATGAGCTTTTCAACAAGTTGTGAGAAATATCTTGCCACTCACATCAAATAAAAAATAAACAGACTCATTTTTATGTGAGATCACTTAAACGTGCAGGAACACAGCGTTATTTAGACTTTGAGTGCTAAATGACCTTATAATTAAGATAATAGTTCAGACAGACTTACAAAATGACAACAACAACAAAATGACAAAATAATTTTTTAAATAAGATAAGGTTTAGGTTTCACATTCTCGCTCAGATCTGCCAGTGTCAAAAAAAGGATGAAACAATGAAAATGTGAAAGTATGGATGAAGCTTAATAATGAATGCATTCACAGCATCGCTCCTACTTTTATTTCACACTGCCTGTTTGGACACTCTGGGTATTTTGTCTGTGGTAGTTAAAAAGCCAAAGTTGGCTTCTTATTCAGTTGGGTTGCTCCAATTGTACTCTACAGAATAATGAAGCAGTTACAGCCAACAGAGTGCAACTGACGCCCCATTTAGGGTCTGCTGGATCTGCTGAGTAAAGGTTTTGGTTTTGAAAATGAGATTGTTTGGTCACATGGTACATTATTGGTGTTTTAATGGGCAATTTTATGAGAGCCAGCCTTACTATCTTGGGCGTCATGCTTAAAGTGATATGGGGTAAGCTCACCTCTGGACCCTCCCTGGGATACAGTTCATATCCTCTATACACAACAACACAGCGTAGAGCTACAAAAAAGTCACACAGATGTACAGAGCATGTGGCATACATGTGTTTAAGGTTGGAAATGTGTGTGTGTGGCCATGGGACCTCTCTTTGTCCTGTGAGCCCTCTTTTAAAGATCCTGCAGCAATGTGGGACCATCTCTGTCCCCAGACACATTAGCTCACACTACTTACACCCAAACTGAAGCACTCACCCAGCCTGCACTCTTCATTTCAAAAAGAACAATATTTTTATTTCTCACTAAATTCTTGCATGTAGAACATAAGCAGCTCATACAAACCAATACATATAGAAAAAGAAAAAGCAACTTGTGAACAAAAATCAAAGATCCTGCGCCCAAGACTAACAGATAGACATTGTTAGGCAAGAATGCAAAACATTAAGTATATTTAATAATTCTTTAAAAAAACATTAAAAAAAGAATAGGTCTTTATCTTGACATTAGGCTACTTAGTCTAATGTCTGCTGTCATCGCAGTGCTGAGGCGATCCTTGCAGCCTAATCTACAGCATGCAGAATTGACACTGCTCTTAAACGAGCTTAACTGTTTTAACAAATCCAGATTCTGACTAACAAGATTTTGTGTCCTGCCCTACTACAAACCATAATACAATCACGATACTTAAGCCTAACTCTATATTTTTGCTTAAATTTTACCCAAATTAAATGGAAGAAGAACCCAGTTAAACAAATGACACTAAAATATTACAACTTTATTTATTAAAAAATGATTCAGTATTGCATATCGGTTGGTGGCAAAAGCAACAGGACCTTTGATTTCAGTATCTGGTGAGACCCCCTTGTATATCAATGACTGCCACTAAAGTTAAATAAAAAAGGTCACTCACTCATGCCCTTTTGTCATTCCAGAGATTGAAAACACCCAACACTAATTTCACCCTAAAATTAACTGCTAATACTAGAGGTTTACATACTTTTCCACTCACAGATGTAATAATGGATAATTTCCCCTAACATAAAAGACCAAGTCTAATATTTGTGGTAATTTGTTTAAGTGGGATCTTCTTATATACTTTTAGGACAAGGTCATAACAAGGTCATGTTTGAGGTCATATTAATGCAGTATTTTTATTTGAATTATGAAAAAGTTTAGTTAGGTGACTGGTACTGTACATTTCTAAATTCTAATACACCTCACTTCTAACATAAAGACAGGCAATTCCCATAAACATTTACACAAGACATGTTGTAAAATAAGCCAGACAGATAATAAGCAAGAAGCATTAAAGACAAAAAACATGAAAGAAGAGAAGAGCCATCAGTATATATTATTCTATCACTGTTGCAATATTCAACTGTTAACAACATGGTCAACGGTCTAAACTAAATCCCCACCTATCAAAAAATCGAATTATCTCTTGCTCACCCTCTCTCTCTAGATTTCTCTCCCTCCCAAGTCGTGCTTCTCCACTCTCACGGTTTCCCTTTTATAAATGAAAACAGGGCCCTGTGGTTATGCTCATGATCCTTCTCATGATACAGGCAGATGACGCAAATGTATCCCAGAGATTAGGATTAGTCTGCTCCTTCGTGCCCATGCACACATTAATACACACAACAATGCAAACACACACACACACACACACAAAGTGATGAGCTGAAGCAGCCACCAGATGCCCATATACCCTGCCCTTACCTCCCCTACACACACACACACACACACACGCACACACACACGCACACACAGAGAGAGAGAGATTCAGGATCCATCAATCCTGTGCTGTGCTAATGAATGCAATGTAAGATTTAAATCTGTCACTCACACACACACACACACACACACACACACACACACACACACACACACACACACACACACACACACACACAC
>JBBPDA010000132.1:20523522-20541942 GCA_037974385.1 Arnoldichthys spilopterus | reverse complement strand
TGTAGTGGGACGGTACCTTGCTCAAGGGTACCTCAGTAGTGCCCCGGGCTGGGACTCGAACCTGCGACCTTCCAGTCCCAAAGGCAGTGTCCTAACCACTAGGCCACCACTGCCCACCCACTAGCCCACCACTGCCCACAATCAGGATTTTAATCAGGATTTAAACTCACATCTTCTACTAACTTTCAGTTAAGCCACTTGAAAGAGACACTTTTTTATTCTTGCAGCTGAGAGTTTGTTAACTAGGTAACACTCCTGAGCAGTGTGAAACTTACTTGGATGGCACTGGTGCTTAATCCCCTTATTGTAGTAGTTAAATAATAAATAAAATAAAAATAAATAGGATCACAACTGTTAGAAATTGTTGTTAATGTGTGTTAATGCTAGATACTAGTCTCTACCTAGCATTTAGCCTAATACACAAAAGTTTGTTTCACGTCACACTTATAAAAATGAGGCACAGAACTGTATGGTTCAACAAAAGTGGTAAAAGTATTGGGCTGACTTCACATATTAATTAAAAGGTGCAATAAATGCATTTATTTCATTTTTTAAATTGTTTCCTGATGTCTACATACAAGGTATATGACTTTGGTTAGTTGAAAAAATGACCAGAAGCATTTTACAAACTTGTGATCTGGGCTTAGAATGAAACATGCTGTTTTACCTAATTTGGAGGGCTCATGAACGTTTAATGAGCTCTGCTCTTATTGGCTGGTTTACTGTGCAGCACTGTAAACACTCATGCAGAAGCAAGAATGTCTACACAGAACTTAGGCTTAGATCTGTTTATGTTTGAGCCTAAAATTATAGCGAAATAGGTGCCCCAATTAGTTGCCTAAAACTGTTAGCTCAACATTCAATTAAAGATGACAAAGCATCAACAATCAAAAAAGGGGAAGTGAAACAATCAAACAGTAAAGAAGTGTTATGCACATTTTTAAGCACTTAAAAAGAGTGTACTGAGATTACATATTAAGTAAGGATTAAATTAGGGCACTTTCTTTTACCAACAGAAAACATCTAGTGAACAAGACACCGAACTGAAAAGGTTCAAGCTATTATTTACTAAGAGTGACCACGTCAACCGGTTATCTTTTCTCTTTCTTTTTTATTACAATTGTGCCTTTTCCCCTCGAGAATGCCCAAAATAGGCCACCGTTGAGGCAGACAGGTAGTGAAAAGAAGTTGTGGGCTGCTTTGTCATTGGTTTTCCTGTGCTGCAAGACTGCAGTGGCCCCTGTTTTGACTGCCACTGTGGTGCCAGAAACAGAAGACAATCAGCCCATGTGATGGGAACACATGAGTTCATGGGAGCCAGGGCAAAGATTTGAGCCTGATACTCTGGTTTGGAGATGTTCCTATAGTGATAATATCTCTTTGAAGTTTCACAGTTCTTGTTAGTTTATTAATGCTTTGTCACAAGGGATATTACATAGATGTAAATGAAGCTATCTAGGGTCCATGTCATTGAAACCAGATACACCTCTGAATGCTTGGGCATAATGTACAAGGCAACAGACTGACAAATGTATAATGACTATGTTGTTTTATTATGGGTCGTGGTCCATTTCATTCAAGAACTCTTTCAGCAGATAGTAGTTATACACATGGGATGAATTCTCTATTCTTTTCTTGACTAGACAGAAGGCATCCCCCTGCAGAGTTAGAGTATTACAAGGTTTTCACTCTTTGGAAGCAAAGCCAGGCTGCTACAACGAACGTATGCTAATTTTCAAGCAACCAATAGTGATTTCACTCAAATTATAATTTAAAGCACTGAATAACAACATTAAAGCAGTCATAACAGCATTGAGAAATGACTCTCTAAATGGTCCTTTAGTGGTTTCGTCATCAACATAATGGTAATTTCCTCTCTATTCCACACTATTGATTATATCGATTTCTCAGAGAATAATGAAATGCTCCGTTCAAACACAGACACAAGAGATCACACAGATGTCCCTTTCTAAAGATATCAAATCTTAATACCTAAATAGTCTGTCATCTACAAGCATATTTCTTTATCAATTCAAAAGTTTTTTTTAAAAAACATCAGTGATGTGAAAAACAATTGTCATGAAAAATACAGATTAGGATAAAATGTTTGTTCAAATATGTTGACAAAAAAAAAAAAAAAAAAAACTGCCAAAGGATTATATCATGTTCACATGACAAACCACTGACTGGCTGCCTAAACAGTTTTATTAACAGGGTATTATTAATGCCAGTGCTTTTCAAATACACTGCTTTTTTTATTAATCTTGATTAATCTTTAAATATATCCACTACCCCCAACATCACAGTCATTTCTGATTTAAGCCACACTCAGTTCCTAGTTACCTTAAGAAGGTTTTAACAAGAACAATTCAGTAATTAGTATAAAAATTAAGTTATTTTTATTGGCATCGATATCAAAAATATTTTAAAGATACCATGAACATATGTGCAACATAATTGCACTTAATTGGCTTGAGTCTTCATTAAATTTAGCCTTGCTTCTACACACCAGCTCAAATAACACTGGCCAATAATGACACTCCAGTAAGTTTACTGTCTGTCACAGCAGACGCCATATGATAAACCTCCTCCACTCCAGCTAAGGCCAGGATGACTGGGGACAGTAGGCCATCATATGGTGGTCACTCCAGCACAGCCAGATTCTTCTTAGTTGTTCCTCAGCTGTTCAATATCCCTTTAGGGATTGTGGCTAACTCCATTATTATTACCTATGCCTCGCTTTGCCAGTGAATGTGAGTGCCGGGAGATCAAGGGAAGGGCCCCAGCAGGTAGATGACCCAGTGGATTGATTAAATGGAGGACAGTTGGTTGGCACAAGTGTTGGAAAGAGTAAGCGTCAAGTGCCAACATGCTGTTGTCCTCGTCTGGCACTGGCTTTCCTGATGCTTGTAGTATTGCTGCCAGGATGCTTTGCCCAGTCCCAGAAGGGCCAGGGAAAGGTGAGAGAAGAACAAAGTAGGGGTGCACTATATATCAAAGGCTAATATAATCCTGCCCATTGAATGGGACAATTGCATAATGTATTAATATCAGTTTGTTACCTTTTTGCCATTAATAATTTAGCAACCTATTTTTAGCTTGTATGAGTATGGATATATTTGTGGTGCTGGGCATTTTTACATTTTTCAACTCATTCACATGGAGAATTGTATCAATGAGAATTGATAACACCAAAAACACAGAAGACTGGAGTTTCAATTGCCAGTTCTTGGTGGTATTAAGGAGCCACCTGCTTAATTCTCTCTCTTTCCCTACATATTTGTCTTTGTGTGTGTGTGTGTGTGTGTGTGTCTCCTCAGAATATAGAGCTGGCTTTGCCCATTCCTGTACAGAGCCTCTAACCATCTTGTTTTTCAACCTGTACTCCCCAGGTATTTGCAGGTTTTGACCCTCTCCACATCCACCTCAGACAGGTCTCAGTGGTGGTCCAGACCTACAGATGTCCACAACCATCTCCTTGGTTTTGGTGTGTGTGTGTGTGTGTGTGTGTGTGTGTGTGTGTGTGTGTGTGTGTCTGTATGTGTTTATTAGAGATTTAGAGATTTTTTTGCATGAAGCTCAGGCTTTCACAAATTGACTGCAGTGCTTTTGCTGTGGTTATTTTATTGAGTAAAACTAATAAGATAATTATAACTATTTATGTATATCCATAATTAACATGCATTCTTTACTAGACATTTTGGATCATTTCAATCGTTCCCTCTGGCACACCTTTTACCCCCTTGCAATTTTCTCGCTCTTTTTCCATTTTGAAAATCTGTGCCATCAAATCACATCTTCACAGAATTTGTCCACAGCATTAGTGAATTGTGTGACAGTAAAAACTTACAAGCAAAACAATATGTATGGATTAAACAAAGCTTTGACGCATAAAAATTGCATTGTTGTTATTTTCTCGAACAATCATTTCAGCCCTACATACAATAACTTTCATGTCCTATTTAGTTATTAGTGTGTGTTATCTATTTTATTTAATTATCTCTCTATTTATCAGGCAATATAACACCATTTACCAATGTCTTAAAAAATACCATCACGTTATAACATGTCACAATGTCACAATATGTTTTTTTTTGACAGATACTGACAGCCCATAAATACTGCAGGTTTCAGTTTAAAAAGGTATAAAAATAGGGATTGGCATTTCAAGCAAAAACAAAACTTAATTGTTAATCTAGTTTGAGTTTAGCTTGTTTAGCACTCACTCCACTGAATTTGTGGACTATACTGTGAACTTATTATTAGGCATCAGTATTAGCCACAAAAGAGTACATTGTTGGTGCATAATGGTTCATGCCTACAATAAAGAAAGGAAAATCTCTCTAGTTTCCGGTCACTCTGTATGGAACACAATAGCTTATAGGTTACGGTAATAAACTCATCTATTTGAGAGCAGACGGTTAAAACTGAACACCATCCATTGTAGTACCTTCTATGCCCCTCTCTTCATTATGCAAGCTACTTTGTTAGATTGCATTACCATTCATCCATAACTCAGTGGCTGACTAGTGCAGACACACATGAACACGCATATACTCAGTCCTATGCACACACGCTCTAACTGAAAAACATAGGCTGTAAATTTACTCAACCCAATCATGCTAAAATTGTTTACCATTTTAACTGTTCTCCTGCAGCAGAAAACAGACTCTAGAACCTAACACTCACTGTGGTAGTCTGTCAATCTCAGTTACCCAATCAATTAACTACGGAAGACGAATTGAGCTCATACCCTACAATCCCATTCTGAGCCAGCCTACAACTCCCAGAGGGCTTTTCAGGAGCTGATCCCAGAGAGAGGCCTGCAGGATGGGATTACGCCCATTAAAAAGATCTAAAGAAAGACCTAAACACAGCACAGCCATGTGCTAGCTGGTCTGTGGGAAAGATAAGGGCTTCTCTGCTGAATGAGTGCACCTTCAAAAAAATAAACATAACAGCCAGTTAAATAAACAATAGCACAGACAGAGCAAAGACTTGAGAAGGACAGCAAAGTTGCATTGGAGTGGGTGTAGGTGTTGTGTGCTGTGCCTAAGGGCAGAAGTGAACATGTGTATTTGAGATGTGCAATGTAGACAAATGAATATGTTGAAATTATATGGCTACATAATGCATTTACTTGAATCCAACTTCATAACATCATACTATGAACACATCATGGCAGATGTAACATGTTAGTGTAATAGTTACTATAATACTTGATATCAAGACATTAAATTAACATATGACAAACTGTCATGATACTAAAGACGGTAGCATCTGATATGAAACCTGCATTACTTTAATCAAAATAATTTATTTGTATATGCCCCAACAAAAAACCCAAAGAAAACCGCATAAAACATCTGAGGTTAGTCAGGTTGCTAAAAGTACACAACCACACACTATTCAACTGCTTACTGTAGCTTTCTGCCATATCAGTAGTGCTAATATTATGGTAACTATTATCAAACATGTTATGCAGCTCTAGTGTACAGTGTGAATTACACCTAGTTCCTTGCTAAGGCAAACAAGCCTTTGCACCTGTTTGGCCACTTAAGAAATTAGCATTAGTGTCACAAAGTCACACAGTTCTACCACACTGAGGGAAGAAGGGGAAAACTAAGAAAGTGGTTCTTTATAGTATATTCTATGGTATGGTCTCTGAAACGCTAGCAAAGCAAAGACACGATTGGACCCAAAACAAACTTTAGCAAAAAACATGTTAGCATGTCATAAGAGAGCTAGGAGGGCACTAAAGAAAAAAAACAGTATATGGAAATGCATAGTCCAGAAAAAGAATAAACAAAAAGACACAAGTACACACATGCATAAGCATAGTCATACACACAATCACATGTTTATATGAAAGAAGCCTAAGCAAACTCTTGAAAGCCAGGTCCTGTTACCTCCTCCTGCAGCCTGCATCAAGGTCAGACTGACAGAGACTGCAGTACAGCTGTATGGCAGTGTGTGGATGCATGTGTACAAGCACAACTAAAAGTGACTGACAAGTCCCACACGATGAAATTCTTTAAAAGTATATAACAATATCTTGTTTTTTATATCAAACCATTACACATTGGAACATATAACATTATTTTCCTTACCACTGGAAAGAATATGCAAATAAGTGAATGACTGCCAAAACTAGAACAGAATTCTTCCAGTCATCTCCATAATCTGAAGAAGCTTAAATATATACAGCTCAAACTGCTTCTCGGTCCTCTAAAAATAAACCAAGGTTAATCTGTTTTAAACTGTCCATTACCCTCAAGTCATCAAACATTCATATGCATTAAGGAATATGGCAGAGAGAGATGATAATTAACCTCAGTGCTACAGTTGTATTTTCCTAAATGTCTCTATAAGGGCAAATCCACCGCTCAGCTTTTCTCCATGACCCTGCATAGGCTGGCTGGGTGTGCAGGGGTCTGTGACCCAGGATGACCCCCTCGAAGGCTGGGGAGAGAGAAGGGACAGCCTTTTTTCATTCAGAATGCCTGGAGCTCATCCCTGGGGCTCACCCTGCCAGATTAGCTAAATGCCATCTCTGCATTTGCAGTGGAGTTAAGAGGTTAGTGTTCACATGAATAAGTATTTGCATGGAGAAGTGTGAGAGACTCAAACACACATACAGTTCTCTAAACGTCACGTCTGTCAAAACAGCTCAAGGTGAAAAATGGAAATGTGATTCACATTCAGTGCAAATAGACATAAGACAGCACGGCTGGTCTGAGCTATACACAATGCATCTAGGAATTCGATGACCTGGCTTTAAACTGGAAGGGACAGTGACTATTAGCATCTCAAAGCACACTTCAAACTTGTATTGTTCAATGCAGTCTATGACACACTATCTGGACTAATGATTTATTAATACTGGCATGTTTGCATACTTTCTCCAGTATTATGTGTTAAAATGTAGAGCTCTGGTTTTATTTAGATGTTTTCATGACTGCTAAATAAAACTGGCCAAACCATGCTCTGCCTACACTTTTACATTTACATTTTCATTTATTCATTTCACATATTCATTTCAGATGCTTTTGTTTATAGCAACCACTGCTCAGTAGGGACACGTTTTAAAGAATGCTGGCAAAAGTCTCATTTGATGTAATAAGTACAAAACTTTTTGTTCTCTTAAATTGATTACTTTTGTATGTGTGTGAATGGTCAACCATTTTAGTACAGACCAGGTGTGGACATGTGACTACCGTTTGCAAATTTGTCATTGTTGTTCCACATCTACAAAATTTCATTTAGATACAACACAGTCCAGCTTAACAGTATGGCATTTTAAACTGAAAGCTCAATAACCTGGTTTACACTTATCTGTTTCATGTGACTAGTATCTGGAATGTAACCTGAATGTAACCTCTGAATGTAACCACATACATTTAAAGCCGGCAGACATAAGATACCGGTCACATAAAACAGATGAGGGTAAACAGTGATTAATTTGTCACAATTAATAACATAGCTGGCCAAGTTAATGCACTAACTAGGAAGCAAGCTTCTATCCATATAAACACGCTTTTAGCTAATCTGGATGGGAACACAAGGGAAAATCACAGTTATGTTTTTATGTATTATGGAATCTTTTTACAGTCAACGAGAAGATAAAAACCAACCAAAAGCTCTCTTAGATTATAAACAAACTGCTTACCTTCCATCCATTATCATGCATAGTAAGTCTACCCTAAACCTTGCAATAAGCCAGATGGAAGGAATAAAAAAAAAGTTTCAGTTTGGCCTCAAATACAATAATTACCAAATTCCAAATAAATAACAAATACCAAAATGGCAGGTATATTTTAGCTTTCCAGAAAGAGGTTGGGAGATGTGTACACTATGTGGATGTCGATGTGGTGGATAGTTTCTTAGATACTTAACAAAATGTATGTATATGGCAAAAGACTGCAAGAATATCTCATTGGAATTAATTTTTTCTCAAAATCTCACAAAAGTGGCTACATAAAGAGCACAATTATGGTCAGAGAATTGACTGCTAATATTGAACATACTGCATGGTTATTCTTTGTTATAATAATCCTGCCTGGACTAATGATTATCAAACATTGGCATGTCTGTGAACATAGTCTCCAGTATTTGTGTAGTGAACTCAGTAAGACTTTTGCTTTTTTTAGTGCTTAAGGCATTAATTGGCTCTAGTCATACCATAGTTCCATTGGGCTGATTCCCCTCGCCTTCCAGTGCAAATCACACAGGTCCAACCCAGAGCACTGTTTAAGTGTGTAAGCTCCTTATCACAGAAAAAAAAGCTTAATTACTGGCTGGTCAACAAGATCTCAAAAAACAGTTATTGTTTACCAGTTGGTAGACAGACCTGAGAACCAGGGTGGGTTTGCACTGTTGAGAGCAGAACCTTGGTTTGTCATTCCTGAGGTCAGATAGGAAGAACAGTTTTTAAGTGGTCACCGTTATCTGGTGTAAAAAGCAAAAATGTTAAATAACTTGATGAAGTCCATTCACTTCCTTCTTCCCTTTAATCTCACTGTGGAGCTGGGCAAAGAAAATAAGGAACTGCAAGGTGATGAGTGAGGGTTGGTGTGATTTCAAAGGGCCAAAGTGGAATTGAGGGCCACTCAATGAGCAGCAGGATCACGGGATGGGGTCTACATTCATAGTCTCGCCAATATGGACCATCCGGCAGGGAGCCAGAGCAGCCTTTTGGAGCGTGAAGGAAGTAAATGCCTTATGTATGTGTATTTGAATTTTCAATAAGAAAAGCCCTCATTGAAATTCCTTGAAGCTTAGCTAGAATTCAGAAGCACCAGAAGGCAAATGAGGCTCTGTCAGCAAAATAGTTCAGAGATGAAGTACCCAGAACTCTGATGGTCTCTGGATCAATTACCAGAAAATTCTGAGGGAAAAGTGCCTCTGAAAAGGACTCATGAATGTTCTGAAGACTAAGCTAAGAAGTATGACCATCATCAATGCTCTCATTACATCGTCAAAATGTTTTAATGGTATACGCCATTTGGATTGGTAATATGATTAAAAAAAATTCACAACCCTTAAACACTTTCCTGACATACATGTCATCCCAGCGTTAAATGTTTTATTGATATATAGCATATGGGAGGGAAGTATGGTAAAAATGTCCTGTAATTATTCTTTTTTTAATTCCCAAGGGGAAATTATTCTCTGCATTTTACCCATCCAAAACAGTGAGCACACATGGTGAGCAAGCACACCTGGAGCAGGGCACGGCAAGCATTTGGTAGTTAGGTCCTCCTGGTTGTCAAACCAGTAATCGGTCAGACACAATCTAGCTTCTCTAACCACTAGTCTGTGGCTGTTTATTGCTCTGTGGTCTGTGTTGACAATATCTACAATGTATTCATAAGCCTACTGAAAACAGTATATTTAAATTTACAATTTTCCACTTAAGCAGATGTATGTGATCAGCAAAGACTGAAATTTGTTGTTGCTTTGTTTGAACTGTAGCTTGTAGTTAACAGTCAAGCAAATGTTTCTTCACAAAAACAACAGCAAAACTCTTATCCCACTCAAACTGCATGTAGCTCTTCATTAAAGGGGCGCAGACTTTTCAGAGTTTTCAGACATAGTTTGACTTTCTATAAGCTATAAAAATAAACAAAGCTTCATTGCTACTGGTTTCAGACCAAACCAGCACTTGAAAGGAATGGGCTCAGATCAAATTACTCCATTTTTTTGACTATCATTATCACAAATTATTCGAAATCAGCACTCTTAGTGCTGCAGCAAATGCTGTTGTGTAAAAAGTAAGTCATACTGTGCCCTAAATCACATTGAGTTTGTTCCACCTAATGAAGAACTAGGTGCAGTTTGATTGGGTTGAGAGAAGTTTTATGTTTATGGAACTAAACATAAACATAGGACTATTGATTAGTATTATCCTTACAGCTTCAGTGCTATACTTAAGTACCAAAACTTTTTTAGGATTTTTAGGATAATGATTTTGCCATACTGCCCAACTGTATAACATTAAGAATATAAAGTATAAAAGTAGTACATGTTATACTTTGCACGTGTGTGAAACCGTGGCTGTCTCAGAAAGGGTTGACACCTGACTATAGCCTGCAGCAGTAAGCCCCTTACTTTTCTGCTTATGGGTCACTGTGTGTGGGCAGACCATAACAGCAGTACAGCTGAGCATCTTGGTCATTTTGCACATATATGCACACAAACACAGAGTCATCTATACCACATTCACAATTAACAAAATGTTCCTCTTTGTCTGCATCCAGCAAGGGCTAAATGTTTATTTTCCTCTGCTGCCCTTTTGACACTGAAAGAGAAAAAGACACTTCCTGCTTTCTCTCTCTCTCTCTGTCTCTCTCTCTCTCTTTCATTCCCTCCCCCCACTTCCCCTCCACCCGATCTCTTCCCCTTTTCATCTCAAACACAGCTACTCTTTTCATCCTACTAGGCAATGAAGTCCAAAAAGACAGCATCTAATTAACCGAGGAGGACACTGTCAATTGACTCCCTTTCTTTCTCGCCATCCCTTGCTCCCTCACCCCTACCATTGCTCTTCACTGTTACTTCATTGAAAGTATGGAGGACAGAAGAGGTAGCTATGACTTTTAAGAAAGGAGTCTAAATTGAACGTGGGCTGTTATACAGTTGTGGCTTGTGGTCTTCAATGAAGTGCTGGCCACTGTGTATCATCATTTTGCCTATTAAAAAAGGCTTGTAAGGCTACTGCAGGCAGGGGAACAGATTAGTATCATAACTAGGACACAAAAACATATCTTTGACCTCTTCGGCCTTGACTTCCTTAGCAGTGCATTGTACTCATTGTAATACTTACACTACTGTACAGTCTTAAAAATAATCGTTCCAGGCGATGTTTGATTTGAACGCACATTTCTAGGAAAGACCTTTATAAAGGTTATAGAAAAGAAGGATTCTATCGACTTTAAAAAGGTTCCTCACACTTAAGTGTAAGTAAGAATGGTTCTTTAAAATATCATCCTCTTAAAGGTTCTTGTGGCTTTTTCATGGAATCATTCCAAAAAACAATTTTCAGCATGTTTACTTTTAACATGTACTATGCTGTTGTGTTGAGTGGATTCTACTCAAAGCCTGACATTACCTTTTGAAACAAATAGCTCAAACCTGTGCAATAAAAATGACTATAACAGAAACATGATTTACACACTTGCATTATACCACAGATTTGCCTTCACTCCCATTATAAGCACTGCTCTGAGTCAAAAGTAATGCCAGTGCATGCTGTGGTTTGGAGACAACCATAGCAGATCACCCAGGGCAAGTTCCACCCATCACGCTCCTGGTACTAGATAGAACATTTAAAATGTTACAGCAACTGGAAGCAGTGTGACAGTGTCTCTGACCCACGTGGCAGAAGGGAAGCTATTCTGTTCACACATGGAATTTAAAATCACCACTGGAGCTGCGAAAGAGACTTCAGAGGACAACAGACTGGCATGGCCAAAGATGTTCTTGCTTAGCAGTCTACCGGGACTTAATAAAAGCTATATTTGGAAAATACATTTTTTTATTCCTGTGCCAAGTGGGACAGAGCCCAGAGACCATGGGGGCACAATTACACAAAATAATGCAGCACAGAGACATAAAACAATGGAAGAGGACACCTTTGTACCAAAGGTGCATCTTTGGTGCAATGTTTCTCCTGTGGTTTAGGCTTTTTTGCCTAATCTGAGACAATCTAGAGAATTTCAGCTACAGCACTCTTAGTCAGAGTTTGGATAAGATCAAAGTGGTTTTAAGTGACTATAAAGAAAAAGGTCCCATAGTCATGTCTGATGAGGTTCAAAATGGCCTCAACATGTGATTTCAATGGGAAAGAAATAAAGAGCACGTCTGGAAAGCTACCATGAAACTCGTAATCAAGAGGAGATCTTAACAAGCCCAAATCATTCATGCTTCACCCCTGCAGCCTAGAGGAAGGGGGCCATTCCCATAAACAGGGCTATTATGAGACTGGTTCCCACACAGTTTACCTCTTAAAACCAACTCCCCCCAGAACCCCACACATTTTCAGTCTGGCGCAAGCAAAGTTCAAACAATGTCAGAAGGAAGCAGACTGGACATGTAAACAGGACATACATTTTTTAAAACTGACGGCCCCCTGCACTCATCGCTGAAATGCAGCATCGCTCAAATTGAGCTGTTTGACAGCTAACAAGCTTAAATCTGTGGCAAAGCAAGAGAATTTATTTTAAGTAACATATAATTATGAATTCCAGACAATTCCCAAATGAGGCACGAGATATGGGTTATCTCTGGCCTCCAGAGGCATTACGGAGAGAAGCTTCAAATGGCAAAACTTAAAGCTTTACAGATAACTGTTTTGGAATTAATCACTGTTCCCTCTAAAAACTTTTTTTATTTGATTCTAATTATAACATCATTGACTTAACACCTTCTGAAAAGCTTTTTTTTTCTGTATCGGAATGGGTGGGTGGTGGTGGTGGGGTGGCAAGGAAAAGATGGCCTGTAGATGATACAGAGAGAAATGGAGAACAGAACAAAATGATCTTTTTACAACAGGCATTAACAGTGATTACAGAAGAGCAGTGAAAGCAGTATAAATGCTGAATTTGAGAAGATTTAAGAATCATCTTCACAAGCCCACTGCCATCTATATAACACTGAACTCAAGAAAACAGTCAAATTAAACGACAGAATGCAACAATATTCTGTTGAAACATTAAAGAGGGTGTTAACCTTTTAAATTAACTAAAAAGTTTATTTTTGTCATTCTTGTCTATATTAACAGTCCAATGTCTAATGGTCAATGCTTTCAGAAAAGTGTACAGACCAGTGATATGGAAATTGAGATTCACTCCCTTAAACACTCTCCCCCATGTGGGGGAAAAAAAAAAAATCACAACCTTCAAATTAAGAGATTGATGTGCTTTCTACTCCACTAACAAGGCAGTACATTTATGTATTTTATGCATTTTAAGGGTGTAAAGATAAACTGAACCCATGATTCACCTACAAACTGGGTTTACAATTTGATACTCATTATATTTCACAATTTGAATGAGGAAAAGTGATGACGGTATTCGGTTGTAGTATTTTAAGACTGGGAGGCAGGAGGATGGAACATGGCAAAGTTGCTGGAAAGGACTGCTGATACACAGTAGTCATTTGCAAAGAATCTGGTCATTCCAAGAATGCTCCTTCTGCACAATGCAATGTCACATGTCCACAATGTACAATATTGCACTGCAGTATTATGATTTGACAATGCACAGTTATCCCCCTAGACATTTTTTATATAATAGAGATAAAGAAGTACCCAAGTGATGCTAGTATTGTCAAGACGTTAGAATGCCCACTGTCCCTGCTTTACAGAATGAAGTGATACTCAAAATATTGATACTCAGAACACTGAAATTTAAAAATGGCACTTATGGTTTAACAGCATTTAAGCATGTGTCCCCTCTTCTGTTTTACTTTGCATTTGCATCAGTTCCAAATGATCAAATGTCAGAAAAACAAAGTATCATATGTGACCCCTGCTCCTTTCTCTGGCCTGATCACACCCACCAATGTCTATTCCTGAGAGGATATTATGAAACAGAACTGGCAATTGTGCAATTCCCCTAGTTCTTTATGCTTCTTGCCTACATGAAATGGCAAGGCTGGTCGTCCCTGAGGTGCCCACACAAACTGCATGAGGTGCCAGACAGACATGTTCCTGGATGACGTAAACCATTAAACTGGCAGCACTGCTGCCTTTGTCAAGCTCAGAGTACCACATGAGCTCTGCTTCATTCATGGATGCAACAACACCCTCCCATATGCAGGTATGTGCAAGCCATGCGGACACAGAACATACCAATGCAATCGCTGCAGAAGCATGCACCTGCAGCTTCACTTCCTAATACAAAGCCCATCGACAAAAGGCTTGGCTCAGCCCCTTCAGCATTTTAGCACATAGTGCTTCCTCTTTTGTGCAGCACCAGAGCACAAAGGAAGCCACAGACGGGGTTTGTAGCCTGGAGAAATGGGGCTGTCTGTCACACTTGGCTTCAGATGACTATTACACCTCATTTCTTGACCACAAACTAAACTGCACTCATTTCCCTGCTTCAGGTAAGATCTCAGAAGACCGGTGGACAGACAATAGGCAGACCAGGTCTAGCTTTAGCCTCTGACCGGTAACTGTCCTCAATTCCTCACATGCAGCAGGATTTCATGAACTCGTTTACCTCATAAGAAAAGTCTATGTGACTTGCACTGATGCACAATCACACTGAATCACTCCCCCCTCCTGGACGACTGATCAATCCTTGATCCTGAGCAGACACATGGCATTAACAAAGAACATGACAGTCTACTGCTTATAAAAGGAGACAGACTTAAAGACTGTATGTGTGTGCCAGTGCTTTGCAGCTTAGTTCTGCATGAAAATTACTCTAACAAACTGCATAGCACATTACTAATCACCCTCAGGAGGTCATTACATGGGCGTGTGCAGTAATGACTGAAAGGCATTGGAGCTAGAACTAAACCGTAGCTGTCACACAGGGACCGTGTGTGAGAAAATGTAGAAAAACGCTGAATATTTGATGACAGTCTGTCAGAATGTGCTATTTTACACACAGGGACTTCAGCCGTGTGGGTAAAAAGCGCGAGACCCACCTCTTCCCCAGAACCTCTAGCAGCACCACCCAAAACACTGTCACAGCTATGTGTCCCTTTAAAAGTGTAATTTTTATACAGCAATTATATGACTAAAAGAGGAGTCGACGTGTATAAAAATGGAAAAAATCCGCCGTGTCGGTCACCTAACCTCACACACACACAAAGAGGAAACGACCGTTAGTCTGCACGAGACGCTACTTGGTTACGTTACCTGAGTTAGAAGAATTTCGTTCTATGTGTAATTTCCCAGTCTTACCTTAGAGACACTTTGACACAGCAGTCGTTTTGTGCCGCCATCGTTTTCCCTTCCCGGTCTTTCACAGCTCGTCCTTGGGGTGAGAAGTGCTGTCAGTTTTGTTGTGGTATCTGCAGAAACGCTGGCGTGTCTACCAGCACTCGACGGTCACGGCGGAACAACAGTGAGCACCACGAGCCCACACATTGTGCGTCTCCCCGAACACCACGACTGAAAAAAAGCAGGTGAAATGTGTTTTCACTAAAACATGAGAAAACCAGTCCTGTTCGTCTTGTATGCTGTCCTGCAGTTCCACTGCGACCTGTCATAAGTGTGTGTGTGTGAGGTACTATCAGGCTACACAAAAAACCACACACTCGCCTCGTCGCTAAACCTCCTCTGTCCTTCGTTTACGCCGGAGTGGGCGTGGTTTCATTCGAGTGATCGACGACTTCCCGACCACAGGCGCTTGCTGGAAACGCCCACTTTTACGCTGTAATTGGCCAATAAGGCGCCAGCACCCGCTTCGCCGATAGTGGGACACAGGCGTGAACTGGAGGCAACATCTGAGTCTAGTTTAATGCTTTAAAATAAAAGAGGTGGCGCTGAGGAGAAAGGTACAAAGGGCAGCGGTTAAAACAGCTCCCGGGTGTAACAGGGCACACACAAGGGCAGAGGCCAAAGGAATGCTGAGGGGAAAAAGGGCTGTCGATTGTAAAAGAACCTATAATCCTGAGAAGTATTAGCCAGCTGGTAAGGGTTAATGTGCACTGTGCTATTATCCCACCATTGAACAAAACACAGAATGAAAGGAAATGGTCTTTGATATGATAATAACAGTAAAAATGAAATCACATTTTAGATTAATGTGGAAAATGCACATGCTGGACCTCCTTTCAACAAGCGCACCATAAGACAGTTGTTATAGACAGTATGTGTTTAATACAAAAACACTAACTTATAGAAACACACTTACAGAAGTGCAAGGATGCGTGCCAATATGACCCATCTTTAGCCCTGGGAAACTGACCATGTGCTGTTGTTGTTTCTCTTGACAGTGTGTCTCCCTTGCACCTGATTCATAACATGAATTAATGATCACATCATTCTTTAACTGAGTCAGATATGGTAGAGGTTGGGTAACAACTGCAGTGGGTCTTCAGGAAAAGAGGTGACTAGACTTTGGGGTTTCTAATGGAGCTCAAAGCCAAACATGACCCCCAGACACTGTGCTCTGTTCCAGTCCCAGTAGACATTAAACATTAGGCTTCACAAGGTGACTCACTTATGTTCTACTGAAATTAGGTTACTGTTAGGGGAGTATATACTGGAGAAGCAGGCATGCTGTTCCAAGGTGCACTTTGTCCGACACAATGGTGCATGTTTTCACGGGAATACTGAATTCAGAGCAGATTAGTTTGCGAGGATGAAGCTTATTCCTGCACACAAATTTCTTTAACTGAAACAAGTGGAAGAGCACTGTGTCATATGAGAGGCAGATTGCATAACAAAGGCTTTCATATCTATATTAAGAAACCGTTTTTATGATATTGGTCCACATAGATGTACAGAATTTCTTACTAGTGCTCTACCTCAGTTATTGGCATCACAGAGGCATTTTTTATGCTATGCTATAAAGAGACACCTTGAAGGAAATAGATGTTCAAGATGTCACTTGTCTTGGAAAACCCTTTTTACAGATTATGTGTTTATGTAAGAGCTTTGGATGATATTTTTATCAAACTAACATGCTTTTAAACACTAATGAAATTGCAAACACTGCATGATCTAGAAAAACAGAACGGAGTCCTTTGTGTCTTTACCCTAATAGACTTTATGTCTACATGTGACATCTATTGAAGCTATTTATTGTGCTGTAGGTCTTCATGAACACTCAGTGTACCAAATCTATTTCAGAGCATATCAGCTCTCATTCAGGAATTGCATTACCATGGAATACACGATTGCCTACCGGAGCTACAGAGCAATGCTGAGACAAAAAAATATGCACATTATTTCAGCCGTGTAATGAAAAGGATCTGTATAAAGACATCTATGAGTGTGACAAAGATAGAGCCGAAAGCTTGTCACATTTTTTTCTTAATCTTTCTTTGATGTCTCCATAATCCCCCACTGTTGGGTCTATTTTTGGCTGTTTGAAGACATAAGCTGATTCCCATTCTTTAATAAACCTCGTCCACGATTCAGAATTGAATGGGGATTATGCAATTGCTTTTTGCCAACTCATTGGCTTTACATAAACACGAGGAACAGAGACACACACCTAAAGCCGCCAAGGCTAAGCCATGCTGCATGCAGAGACTGGGCTACAGTCATGCTTTCTTTCTCTGGAAGCATATGGGGGTGCTTGACAGTTTGTGAAACCTTAAGTTTTTAGGAATCTTAGGTAATATCTACTTCACGTACATCTACATCTACATCTCCTAAAAGAATGTGTCTGCAAATTTACAATTTACCAAGATCACATGGACAATCCAGAATGCTACTGTAACAAATGTTTTATGGATGTTTGAGGCCAAACGTTTTGGTTCAACTGAGCAGTGCAATGCTTGTAGTAATGAAATTGCTGCATTCAAGCTTAAAAATGTAATCTCATTTGTCAAATACAGTGGTGATAATATAATGATTTTGGCCTCTTCTGCATCTGGAACCGGACAACCTGACATCAGAGATGAATTCTGAATTTAATAAGTAAAATCTAATAGAAAATGTCAGAAGATCGGTCTATAAATGACAAGGGTATTTGATTTCAGTTCAGTTTTATGTATATAGAGTCTGTAATCTTTGAAGCAAGAAAACAATCATACACACACAATTTGTTCTACCAAAGAATTCAGTAACCTATGTGTAGCCAACCCTTATGTCTAAAAGCTATGTCCAGAGCTTAAACGTCTTGGCCTATAAAGATCATTTAAAAAAGTTTAACAATTTCACAGCACATCTGAAAATAGACATTTTAAAAGTGTATTTTTTAATGTTGATATATTAAAAAAAAAAAAACAGAAAAATAACATTTTAAAATATCTCAGATTATTGGGGCTGAGTTTGTGCTAAATGAAAGTGTATGTAGCTTTAGGATATATGTTTTTGGTGAAATATTTACAAATTTCAAGGCCTGTCAAATTACCTCAATTAACACAATAGAAATGTTGTTGAAGGACTTGAAGCCAGCACAAAGGAATGGGCTTATTAGGGACATTTATTTGCAATCTCAAACTTCACATAGGAGTCATGCCAGATACAACAGAAACCAAACGTTCAGATACTTTTACCACTCACAGATATATAATATTGGATAATTTTCCTCAATAAATAAATTACAAGGTATAATTTTGAAGACATAAGTCTTCATGGCTCCTCTACACAAGGAACTGCTGCTGCCCATTTATACTAAGAACTATTATTTACATTTATATTTATATTTAATTTGTTATTTTTCTTTCTTTTCTTTTGCTTGTTTTTGCTATCCGGTGTCAACCAGAGGAGGATGGGTTCCCCCTTCT
>JBBPDA010000132.1:20500038-20513538 GCA_037974385.1 Arnoldichthys spilopterus | reverse complement strand
TTGATTGTTTCCTCTGTCCTGGAAGTCGCTTTGGATAAAAGCGTCAGCCAAATGATTAAATGTAAATGTAAAATGTAGGAAGAAACCTCGGGAGGAACCAAGGCTCAGAAGGGGGAACCCATCCTCACCCACATGTGTTAAAATACTTCCACACAGTGCAAAAAAGACAGTATTAAGACTGTATATCATAACCTGAAGCTTCTGTTTCACAGTATTGGTTGTATTACATGTACATGGTACTCTGAATCATCAACTAAATATGTTTTATTTGAAGCAAGGTATGACCACTCTGCCACTAGACATTTCACAACATTACAGCGACTCCTACTGGACAACCCATGCAATTACTCCAGGTTAAACCCGTGATGAATCTATTTCAATAGCAGTTTTTAACTAAACAGTATTTCCTATGGTTGTGCTATATGCTGAATATGAGTTATTTTTTACTGATATTACTATGGTAGGAATGGATATTTTACATCAACTTTTAAGCATGATAAAACAGCTACAGGCCGCATAGTTTCTGGTCAGCATGAACATGCATGACTCTCAAACACTTATAAGATTTTTAATATTGTGGCCCTATTGATGGTTTACCAAGAAAGCATTTTATATATATATAATAGAGAGAGAGAGAGACTTAAACGTAAATTAATTATAAAATGATTAAAGGTTAGCTGTGCTTTGAACAGGCTTTAAATAGGTTTAAAGTTAAATGTATAGGCATCAAGTACATAAAGTGTTTATTTAGTTCAACTGGGAAGGTTTTCAAATGTTGGGCAAGATTTCAGGCTCAACAAATTTATTAAAACTTTAATGTCAGTTTAATTATTTGTCATTGTGAACACACCACAGTACAGCACAATGAAATGCGACCTCTGCATTTAACCAATCCGTGTAGGAGCAGTGTGCAATAGACATGGGGAGCAGTGCTTGGGGGCATTACCTAGCATGGGTACCTCAGTGGTACTTGTAACAGTCTGGGATTTGAACCAGCAGCCCTCAGATCACAGGGACAACTCCCTAACTTTTACACCATCACTAACCCAAAAGTGCCCAGAAAGCATTGTAGGGGGATGGGGGGATGGTACCTTGCTCAAGGGTACCTCAGTGTTACCCAGGTTAGAACTTGAACCTATGACCTTCTGTTCACAAGGTCAAAGTCCTAACCACTAGGTCACAACTGACTTTCCTTGAGAGCATCTGAACTGACAGGGAGCAACTGCCATTAGAAATGGAACAGGCCATAACCCCTAGATTTGTACTGTGAACATGTTAAAGATTTTACAGGATGATATACATAACATATTTCTCTATAATGCTTTAAATGTATAATCATTATATAAAATGATATGGAAATCTAGCCATTCTCCTAAATTCTGCTCTAGAATGTATAATGTATAATTTAGAGGCCTATTCAAAGCCATGACTCCACTGAGTCTATTAACCCATAATTAAAACATACATAAAGTGCTCACTCCCCATCTGACTCCACACTCAGAGGATAAAACAAGGATCAGCTTGTAACCGAAGTTGCTCAGCTACGTTTCCCATGAATTAGTCATTCCTCGAACCCGGAGCTACACAGTGAAGCTTGTAAATGAATAAAGTAACTCAACCTCAACAGCTGCTGAGCTCCAGCATCAGCTGTATTTCATTCACACAGCCTTACATATCCTGAAGAACCTGCAGAGTAGAGTTCTTGGGGGATTAACTACCTGCTTTGTGGAAGGTTTTCAGCGCTAGGAGCTTCCCTAAGAAACACATGGACTGAAAATACCAGGAGGAACATAAAAGGAAGTAGACTTGATTCAAAGAAAACTGAGAGGTGGACCAATTGGGCTGAAGTTATTATTGAGAATAGTAAAAGTTGATAAGGTGTAGTCGTAAGTTATACCTGATAAATTATAGTTTTTATATAATAGTTGGATAAATTATAGTCCAAGTTTGTTCTTTGGCCAACTTACACTTCAGAGCTCTAGCAACAATGACCAAACTTCTACCGGCCCAGGAGGCTGCCAAAATTTATCATACAAATTATGTGCGGAATGCAAGAGCAATTGGCGTGCTTTGGATCATATTTACCATTTGCTTTGCTATCATTTCCATGGTGGTCTTCATCCAGCCTTATTGGATTGGAGACAGTGTGGATACTCCTCAGTCAGGCTACTTTGGACTCTTTCACTACTGCATTGGCAACCCCATCACTGGAGAACTGGTCTGCAAAGGCAGTGCCCTGGACTTTGGCTCCATTCCCTCTGGAGCCTTTAAAACAGCCATGTTCTTTGTGGGCATCTCTTTTCTTTTAATTGTAGGAACCATTGGCTGTTTCAGTTTATTCTTCTTCTGCAACGCCGGCAGTGTTTACAAGATTTGTGCATGGATGCAGCTTGCGTCTTGTAAGTACGGCTGTTCTTTTCATTCCCCCTGGCAAGCAGACAGGCTCCAAGGAAAGTTTGATACTCTGCGTGGGCTGCTTCGTCTCTTTAAAGTTTGAGGCTTAAAAAACTGAAAGAATGCCAAAAGAACTAAAAATGTTCAGCAGCAAAAGAGAAGAGTAGGTGTATCAGAGTTCAGCACCATGGTTAGTTCCATCAGGTTGGCATTGCAAAGCGTAAGTTTATAAAACTTACCAAGTTGAATAAAGACCTAGCCCATGGCAGAAAAGTAGCTACTGGGGACATATTGTAACATTTTGTGTATTTTCAGTGCTGCACCACATATGGTTAAACACATGAAAGGTTTGATAGTCAGGTGATCTCCAAAACTGGCTGTATTGGAACAGGGAAAGTGATATGATAATTCGATGGTATGGGATATTAAAATATAAATATATATAGACAGCCAACACATGTTTGGTGACCAGATTGTGCTTCTTTAGTTTAAAAGGAAAGCTATGTGGCTAAAGTTGCTAACAAATCCTTAGAAGTCAAAGCCACCCAGAGATGCTTGAATCAGATTTCTCATTTTGTTTAGTTGTATAGCTTGGGTGACTATTGTCTTCTAGTGTTAGCCTTGTAGCACAGTTAATAAACTGAAAAAGCAGAATTTAGATGCCAAAGTTGTTGATCAACTACATTTGTGGCACAGGGGAAATTGTGTAAATATGTAAAACCATTATATTTAAACACCCTCTGAAGGTTCTTTTTACCATTCCACTAAAATTCATCACACACAGTGTATTGCATAACATGTTTAGACAGTGAAGTACACTCATTAATAAAAAGTGAGAGTGAAAGTGAGAGTAGTCTGTAAACTAACACCCTAAGCCATGGTTGCCATCCTGATAAGCAGGTATAGTATGACACTGTGTGGCTAAATAATAGATAGCTGTTCATATGGCTTTCTGCACTGAATTCGTGTCAGGCCAGAGTTGCCAGGCAACTGTCTGATAGCAGTGAAGTTGTGTATTTTTGAATATGATTAAGGCATTCAGAGTGTGAAAGCACATCTTGTCTCTTATACGTTTGACATGCTTATTTGCAGTTAATCAGGTTAGAAAATGTTCTACCAGCAAACATGTGAATTCAGGCTGAGAGGAAAGAGAATGTTTCTAAATGCCAATGTAAAAGGAAAACAAACGTGACCTGTTTGGCATGTTTCATTGTCTCTTTCGGGGGGCAGAGGCACAAGGCTCTACTTCCTGATAGAAAAAAAGTGTCTAAACTATAATTTATCACTGTAATAACAACTAAGTGATGGATGGTACCAAAGCCATTTGTCTTTTACAGCTGGGGCCCATGAGAAGCTTTTATGCCGAGATTTGTTTATGTGGTCAGGTTTATGGTCCTTGAGGGTTTATGCTCTTGGATGTGAGCCAAGACTTGTTTCAAGAAAATCAAATTGCTGTGTATTTGTTGTACTTGCAAGGTCTGTCCTACTACAAAGCTCTCAATACAAGAGTACAAGATATAAATAGAGCATATAAAAATCTCTTTGATGCCAGAAATTTGCCTTGAGAAATTGCTATGGGGTGGATTTAGTAACAAGAAGAGTTAATTAGAGATGGCCTGTCAACAAGAACTTTCTTCAGTTCTACAGTGAATTAGTATGATTTAAATTACAATCCCTATTTCCAGAAAACCTATTTCCCAATTTGGATATTTTCCAAAATGCAATATGTTAATTCAACTGAAACTTTATTTAACTGATTAAACTGCAAAGTTTTTCAGTAGTTTTACTGACCAGATTAATGCATTTTGCAAACATACACAAATTTAGAATTTAATGGCTGAAACGCACTCAAAAAAATTTAGGACAGAGGCATGTTTATCATTATATCACCTTTACTTTTAATAAAACTTTTCAAATGTTTTAGACTAAGGGTACTAAATGTATTAGTTTTGCAATTGGACATTTTGACCATTCTTGCTTGATATAAGACTTCATCTGCACAACAGTCTGTGGTTGTTGTTATCTGACTGTTCTCTTTATGATGTGATACATAGGTGGTAATAGAAGACAGATCTGGACTGGCAGCAGCCTAGTCAAGCACACATATTTTGTTTCTGTGAAGCCACGCTGTTGTGGCTTTTGGAAAATGTGTTCTGGCATTGTCCTACTGAAATAAACATGGACGTCCTGGAAAAATTTGTTGCCTTAATAAAAAAATTTCTTTTTAAAATATACACCTCAGAGTCATAGGTACTTTCACATACTTGCACCCACAATACCATCACAGACACTGGCTTTTGTACCTATTGCTGATAATGTGGAAGGATACATTCACCTTGGAGAATGTGATGCCAATTTTTCCAAAAACTACATGAAATGTGGACTGACCAGAGCACATGGTCTTTCAGTCCATCCGTGATGAGCTCAGGTACTTCTGCACAGAGTTGATGTTTCAAGTTGCATTCCTTGATGCCATGATGGACTGTGTTAAGTGACAATGGTTTTCTGAAGTACAGAAAAAGTTGGAACGGTATGGAAAAAGCAAATAAAAAAAGAAAGTAGTGATTTCTAAATTTACTTTGACTTGTATTTCATTGCAGACAATATGAATACAAAATGTCATGTTCTGTCTTGTCAACTTCATTTCATTTGTAAATATCTGCACACAAAAACATCTGCGACACATTTAAAAAAAAAGTTTTGATTTTAGTGATAAATACAGCAAGCTTCCAACATCTAGTGGGAACAACTCAGCAAATGCAAATTCCTACAAAACTACCTTTAACTTTGGCATCACATTGTAGTGTATTGACGCAGCAATAAATCTAGACAGTGGCGATCCTAACCTGTTAGGCACCCTGGGCAAAGAACACCTCAAGTGAAACTATAGGCTTGTATTCACAATATTATGAAAGATATGTGTATTATTTTTAAGCAATTAGTGGTGAGTTACCCTAGCCAACCAATTGCATTCCCAGCAACTTGGGAGACGAGCCCCCCCTTCTTTTACAACCTGTGTTACCTCGCAGCGAGCAGACAAATACGCAAAATTTTTTTTTAATGCAAATTAATTTTTTTTTTTTTTAGTGCCGCCCCAGACAAGAATCCACCCTGCATGGTTGCCCATGTTATCCATATTATATCAAAAGCCGCAACTGATTCTGGATGTCTTAGGTTAATTTTTCTTGATGAGAATTTTTGTGGGTTTAGGTTTTACATTTACAGGTTTTTTTCTTTTTCCAGCAACATGTATGGTCATAGGCTGTATGATCTACCCAGACGGCTGGGACTCTGAGGAGGTGAAGCGGATGTGTGGTCAGCGAACAGATAAATACACACTGGGTAATTGTACAGTGCGCTGGGCCTACATCCTGGCCATCATCAGCATCATGGACTCGCTTATCCTTTCCTTCCTGGCTTTTGTACTGGGTAACCGGCAGGATAAACTGCTGCCTGAGGACTTTCAGGTGGAAGAGAAAAAAGGTAACAGGACAGTTTGTTAATTTACAAGTCCTACCTTTAAAATACAAGTTAGCCACTTTATAAGGTCCACCTACATTAATAACCACTAACCTAGTCTAGGATGTAAAAACCCTTTTTCACCTTTTTTGATCATCATTCCAGAGACAGAGAAAATCTGCTAAATTATATATGTATATTTTTTTATATTTTTATAACATACAGTTCAACCTTAAAATGCAGCCAGTATAAAACTGGTACATACAAATCTTTCTACAGTAACTGTAGGTACATGGGTGCTTTTTTAGTCTACAAAGAAAAGGCTTCACTTTAATTATTTTTTGCCACTACTACTATAAAAGCATGGAGAAACTGCATGGATGTATTTATAGGGTAGGAGCATACGTAAATATATCTGTGCAAAATATTCTCTCTCTCTCTCATTATATATATATATGTCATTTATATTTGTTTTTATAAATATACTACAATATACGAAAGTGTAAATCTATATATAGTATATATATATATAGACTAACTCACTTTTCACTCAGTTTATCCTAGTTCACTTCTTCAAAAACACACATGAACATTTTAAGCAAATCACGAGTTCCATCTCTTTGAAGATAACTTCAGTGCATCACTAATTGTCCCAAAATAACCCACCAAAGAGAGTATGAAAAAGGAGTTAAGTAACTTGGGTTTATTCCCTCTGGGTTTTCCGCTCCTATGAGATGCAGCAGCGTACTGTAGATATCATGCTGACTGCAGACTGTAAGAACTTAATTAGCACTGCCACTGCTGCTGTGGTGTCCAGGGGCTTTAGCTGAAAAGAATGGAATAAGTAGCTGCACTCGATTAAAAGGTCACTTCTTTTAAAAATCACTCACAAATAACTTCAGACATTAATCATGAGAGCTGCACTTTTTTTTCCTTAGTGATGTTCCTATTCATTTAAAGATAGATTTGGTCATTCTTCTGCAGATACTGCACTGGAAAAAAATGATTCTTTGTGCCTCTACTGCACTGAAAAAAAATTGATCTTTATGTCTATTTTCTTCATGAAAATGAGTCACTTTTTTACAGTATGCACTGTTAAAATATAATCCTGATACAGAAACTTCTTTCATTTCAGAAGAAGCATGAAAACTTCAATCGAGCATCCATTTCCTCCATCTGGATTCTTGTCTTCCACTGTTGTCTGTGGGAAAAAAAAAAATCAAATAATAAAATGATCTTTTAATACTTTAATAGCTAGGGATTTGTATTTCACTATATGTAAATGTGAGCACACTTAAATCTGGATTGGGTAAAGACTCATGTTTCTAGTATGATTTTTTTAAAACTTGCTTAGTAATACCTTGTGAAAATACCTCTTAAAAGTGTAGGGCCATCATTATCATGGATATGAGTTACAGGATTATTTTGACATTTATTTTGATGTTTTATTCAGCAATCAATGTTTTTCCCTTTACTGGAAAAGATAAACAGAAATATTTCATATGAAGAAAACATTATATGACAAACAACAATACAATAATGGTAATTTCCACTAGCTGTAACAGAATTACAATATTTTGTTAGTGCCAAGCTAGTGGTGGTCTTCTCACACAGGATGCAATGCTGCTTAAGCCCATTTTGCTGATATTCCCCAGGAGCTGTTGCTCCACATGTAGATGGGTTAAATGCATGTGAAAGTGACTTGATCATGGTGAACACACTCAAGCACCACAACAAAATGTGATCTCTGCATTTAACCTATCACACGTGCAAACATGGAGCAGTTTAGCAGGATGGAACCTCGCTCAAGGGTTCCCCCTAATTGCCTGGGCCGGGACTTGAACCTGTGACCAGCAGGTTCCAAGGGCAATGTCCTAACCACTAGGCCACCACAAATAACTTTAATTCTGAGTGCTGTGCAGCTTTATCAATAATGATGGAAAAATCTATAGCTACATTTATCAATCTGGAAACAAATATCCAACATATGATTTATTACTTACTATACTAAAAAGTATTGTTTTACATGTCTGAAACCAAATTAGTTTTGCACAACTGAAACAACAAATTCTAAATATTATATTGTGAATCCAGTGCTAAGTAAGGGGGAAACCATGTAAATGTGTTTTTTGGACAAGGCTGGGTCCCACCAGTATTCAAAGTCTATGTCAGTCAATTATTACAAACTATAAGTAACTGCAGTGGCTCTTGATTTGGATTTTAAGACATTATTTTTTTTTTATCTTGATGATGCTGTTAAATCTGTGTGCAACAACTGTAAGAAGCATCAAAAGAGCTTTGTGATTTCCAAACCTTTATTTGTAATAACTACAGAAATGGTTTTAGTTCAGCAGTGAACAATCGATAGCAGAGCGGCTTCGAAAACAGAGAGAAAGCAGAGCAGAAGGTGTGCTTGTGGAAACCGGAAGAAAGTCACAGGTCATCTCATTACAAAAGAGCAAGCAGAGGTAAGGGCCCAGTATAGTAAAATTCCTCAAATATTCCCCCTACCATCCATTATACATTTAAAAAAAAAACACACACACTGATCCTGCTTCAAGCAACATCAGTATGAGAACATCAACATGAGAAGTGTATTTCAAGGCATCTTCGTATGGATTGCTCAAACACTCCCCTCAGAGCCATTCAGCAAAGCCTAGGCAGAAAATGCAATGTAACATCATTAAAACTATACATTACTGACAAAAGAAAGAGCCACCTCTTTGGTACAAGTATGTACAAAACAAGATATTTTCTGAAACTGCTTCTTGTTTCAAAAAATTCTAGATAACACACCAGTTCCATGGTGGAAAGACATTCACTTTTTCCACATTATGTTGATCTACTATTAACAATGATGCAGAATTTATGATTTTTGCCTCCCAGTACTGAGCACTGACACTTTCAATCATCAGCTTATCATTTTTGTCATATCGAATTTATTTTTGTTTCATGTTTTTACACCACTTGAAATCACCAGCTGGCCTATGTGCTGCGCAGTACACCGTGTGATCATTTGATGATGATTAGATCAGTACAAATGCATTGGGAATAAGATCTCATTCCACTAAAATACAATTTAAGTGTTTTACTCTTCTCTTACAAAGTTGCCATTTTGGAGATATAAGGTTAGGATATGTCTGTGACAATGTTAATTTAACTTTTTTTACTTACAGAGCATACTGAGCAGTGATTCTTCTCTAAACAAAAAATAAAGCAAACGGTCCTCAGAGCTGATAGAAATGTCTAGTCATTCCCAGGGCAGTCACTGTCTAACGAATCTGCTACATCTTTAGCATATCGATGATTAACACAGACATTGACTTGCACTTATGTTCTTGGTAAAAGTATAGAAACCCTGTTGACTTGAAACATGCCTGTAACATTAACTGATGGTTTGGTGATGAAGCAGCCTAGCATTGGCTTCTATTATAAGCATTTTCTGAGTCAACATGTATTCTGTCCTTTTGTAAGTACAGGGAAATCTAAATTTTTGTCTGTGATAATCAACCATATGCTACAGATGCAGCAGGTACAGGTCAGTCAGAAACATGTTGAAGTATTCCTTTTAATGGCTCTCATACCCTTCAAAAAATAACCTTCTGGTGAGACACTTCTTGACACACAGAAAAGACAGAAATATCAAAGCGTTTGAAATGGCAGACTAACTCAAGTTACACCAGGTACTTAAAAAAATATGAGAAATAAATAGATATTAGACCTGCTTCATTCAACCTCCTCACATATATCAGTACTAGCCAAAGTCTGTCACAATAACAAACCCTTAGACTGGCACTTAAGACTGTTAGTACTTATCACATGTGAGTATCTATGAGAGCTTCATTAGCGCTTCCAGGTCTTTACGGTAAGTGTGTAAGTGTATGTGTTTAAGCGTGCCTGTGTGTGTAAGAGGTTTTTGTCCACTAGGAGGTGATCCAGGCATGGCGGAGGCACTCAGCAGCGGTAGCTCTTTTTTCTGGGGTCAGGTCTAGCATGGGCAGGAGGAAGCTGGCAAAAGTCTGAGCTTCCTCCCTCGGCCACTCATACTTCTCCACCAGAACATCCAGCAGCCCCCACGGCTTTAGCTTGGTGATGTGCCTCAGGTCACCTGGTGCAGGGCATGCATAGGAACACACAGATGCACAAAACACATATATATTACACATACAAAGACAGTTGAAAAGGCAATATTAGAAAACAGCAGAAATGTGAATAGAAACTAAGATCCTACAGTTATTATCATTTTGTGGCTGATACAATCTGATGCTAAGGATCTAAAAACTGACAAATAATAATAATGGCTGTATTTTTATTGATTTATGATTATTTTTATTTTGACAAACATAAAAACATGACTTCTCAATGAGTACCCTGAATTCTTTGCCAGTATGGTTTCTTATTTTTGTCATATGGTTACTTCTTATGTTTGCCAATTTTTATCAGCTTTCTCTTTATAGAAAAAGGTCTCTAGTGTTTTTCCCATGCTACATGTTAGGTATAGATACTCTTACCATGTTATTTTAAGTATAATGGTGTCTTGTATTTAAATTCATAAAAAGACACTAGCTATCATTGACATTTTCACCAATAACAAAACTGTGGGTTGTTGATACCAGCTGATATTAGTGGCCAACCTATACAGTGGTTGGGCAGAAACAACATGTACACTGTATACATATAGGAAGCGTGAATTTACTAACTTTATTAATGCTAAAAAGTAAGCAAGGCTCCTTGTGTGATGCCATAAAAAAGGGGTGGGCAGCTCCGATCCTGAAGAGCTAATGTCCAGCCCAGTTTGGTAGTCCCCCTGCTCAAACACGCTCACTCGCTACACACAGGTGAGTTCAACCAGGAAACTACAAATTGTACTGGACACTAGACCTCCAGGACCATAGTTGCCCACCCATGACACTCCAAAAAGCAATTTTGTGAAGAACCATTTCAAGGATTCTATGAAGAAAATTAGACGTACATAGACTTTAAGCATTCTTTAGCAAAGTTGTAAGTCACAGGCAGAAAATAAAAGAGTTTACCTTTCTTGGTAAAGAACTCCTTAGAATATTTGCCATTCACAATGAGTTTGCGAGGGACTTTCCCTAACAGCTCAATGATCAATGCAATGTGATCTATAGAGGAGTAAGAAAAGGAGAAAGAAAAAAAGAGAAAAAGAGAGCAGGAGAGAAAAAAAATCATTTAAGACCGGTGTGTGTACCTGCATGTGCATCACTAAAATGAATTTAAAAGCAATATTTCCCCCCCCACACTGTTATATTCTCTATTAAGACTTTCGTTTCAGCTTGAACTATTATCTTCATCTTTACCAAAATAAGCTGCAAAATCACAACAGTATAAATTCACTGCTGTGCGCCCCAGAGCTAATGACATGATAAGGGATACAGAGTGGATGAGGAGCTTGGGCATCAAGTGCTCCCATTAAACTTGCATGACTCTCACTTAAGTGCTAATTAATAAACACAATCTGGGTTAATATTTAATAGCATTCTGCTACTCATGCTAGTTATTATAGAGCAGAGACAGACATTGGGTGCATCAAAGTCATGGGGCTGTTAAACAGAGCTAATACTAAGAGTCTGTGTGCACATACGGACATGGCTGGGTCAGTGATCATTCAAACAGTGTACAGTAATTGTGCTTTGAACGTGAATGGGTCTTCAGAGGAGAAGATGGAACAGAGGTGGATTTATTCTGAAGTCTTCTAGACTATGCATTCTGTAGACTTAGCAACCCTGTGGTGGAGGAAAATAAATTACCTTCGTCCCTGGAGTAATCCTCTCCAGAATGTGGTTCAAACAGGTAATCCCCCGTCGCCAACTCAAATGCCTGTAGCCAAACACATTCCCATAGTTAAAATGAGTGTGTGCTTACATGTTTTTTAAAAATGCCAGTTTATTGGAAACACCTTCCTTTTACCCACACAATTGCAATTAAAAGAAAAAAATATCCACAATATAGTTGCACTTTGTGGGCTTACAATTAGTGACTGTAACCCATTTATTGTTGCACAATTTATCAGGCTCCTCTGCAGCACTCAACAATGGAAAGGGACCACCACAGGACCACCACTAAACAGGCTTTTTGTGGCTGGTGGATGATTCTAAGCAAAAGATGAGCCATATCTGTAAAGTGCACTGCCAAGCTTATTGTGTGTAATAAAGTAGCTCAGTGTACACCGTGTCGAAAGACCTCAGTAACATACTTGGTTAGATTTTAATTTGTTTAACTGCTCTATATCTGCACAATGGTTGTTTTTAACATTTATATTTGTACATTTTTTCTTAACTACAGTGTTTCTACATCTGTCATGTTTCTACATCAGTCCTTGTCCTATCATAACACTGCTTTGTCTGACACAGTAACACCAGCTGTATTCAGCAGTGGAGCTATGGTGGACGCTTTACACTGATAAAGGGCATAGAACCAGATGTACTACAGTGAGTATTTCTTACTGTCATTACAGTAATCACCTATAAATTGCAACTCAAGGCAAAATTGTCTAAGTGTCTGCTAGAGGTGGTAGATGCCACAGAGGTGATACTATAAGGATATTCGAGCTATTATATTATTGCAATTCTACTTAAAAGCAGACAGTTTTATTTATAGAAGTCTCTGCTTATATCTTGGCAACTCGGACTTCCTTTCCAATTTTTGCTGTCATGCAAGAGAAAAACAAGGTCCATCTTGTACCATCTTGTGGACTTAAGAAGCAATGTAAAACGTATGGCGTATAAACCATAATAAAAGCATATCAAAAAAATGAAAACACTACAAATATTATTAAATAAACACATATTGATACATGGCACAGCTGTATCAATATAATAGTGTTGAGAAGCTACAACTACACAGCAGAATTTATTTTCTCCCACATTTACTATCTACATACACTGTGAGCATACACTTGTCACTTGTGTGTGTTTGTGTTCAAAGCACCATCCTAAAAATCATCACATTCCCATGATTGTAGGCAGCAATCTGAAGGTCAGTTCAGACTCAATGACCTTCACCAAATTAGGGCCTGCTTGAGGTGACTGTGTGCTGCCTGTAGAACTCCATTGTTTCAGAGTGGGTTTGAAATGCTGATGGAGCCAGAGGTTTAACTCCCTCTGCCTTTATTGTTAAAGGAAAAGTGCTGATTCCGAACATTACAGGGCAGGGCATGAGCCAAGAGACCAAGTGAGTCCTGTCAAAAGCAGCCTGATTGAAATACAGGCTGAAATACTGTGGCTGCCTAAGAAAATCACACTCTTTTTAAAGGGACATTCCTATCAATATAATATTCCATGAGAAGGTTTTTTTTTTTGGGGGGGGCATCAAGAAGTTATCTTAATGATGATTATATATATATACACACACATACACACACACACACACACACACACACACACACACAGGTCCTTCTCAAAAATGTAGCATATTGTGATAAAGTTAATTATTTTCTGTAATGTACTGATAAACATTAGACTGACTGCTGTCCAGAAGGCCATCATTGACACCCTCAAGCAAGAGGGTAAGACAGAAAGAAATTTCTGAACTAATCGGCTGTTCACAGAGTGCTGTATCAAGGCACCTCAGTGGGAAGTCTGTGGGTAGGAAAAAGTGTGGCAGAAAACGCTGCACAACGAGAAG
>JBBPDA010000132.1:20486469-20499999 GCA_037974385.1 Arnoldichthys spilopterus | reverse complement strand
GTCTAATGTTTATCAGTACATTACAGAAAACAATGAACTTTATCACAATATGCTAATTTTTTTAGAAGGACCTGTATACACACACACACACACACACACATATATATGTATATGTGTGTATATATATATGTGTGTGTGTGTGTGTGTGTATACATTTTAAATGGTTTGGAGGCTGGATAGTAATTTTATTATAAATTGTACTACTTCAACAGCTTAAATGTAACAATGATTGATTTTCCAAATAATATGGAGTGTGCTGATGCATTTCCACCACATTTTGCCACTTAATTTGGTGATGAAGCCAAATGATTGGTGCACCCTTACTGTAGTTTGACCACAGTACAACGGGACATAAAACTGTACCATAAAACACTGATGGTAAAAATGTTAAATCAGAATACTGTGAGAAAATTGGAAAGTATTTTAAATGAATAAACTGTTAATTAATTGTGTGTTAACAAAGATGTGTCTGAGCTCACCATACACGCGGTGCTCCAGATGTCTGCAGGCGTGCCATAACCTGCTCCAATCAGCACCTCCAAGGAGCGGTACTGCCGCGTTTGTATATCATCTGTGAAGTGTTTGTGCTAAACGAAGTAGAAAGAGAGAGAGGACACCTAAGACAAAACAACAATCACACTTTGATAAATCAAGCAGCTTTTTTCTACCAAGAGACAGCAATGAAGCCAAGAGCAACTCTGAACTAGCTATTGAAGCTATGGGTGCATGGTTTATCAATGGAACCAAAATTACTCACTAATAAATGGCAACCCGGCAACCCATTTGTAGAGTCACTGGTAGTGGAACGCAACTGGTATACCAATACGTTTTTGCATAAAATTCCTAACTTTATATTAATCTACCACTGAAAGAAGCTGTACACAAGAGAGTCTTTCATTTGAAAATATGCACTGTAATTATATTCAATCAAGTGAGAAATGTATAACTATGTCCAGGTAATAAACCCCATTAACAAACTATCTTGCATCTTGATCCATTGTCAACCCTTCTGTACTTTCAGCATAAGTAAGACTGCCAAGATGAAGGACACTACACTCACCACCCAGCAGGCATTGCCCAGATCAGCAATTTTAACCAAGATCTTGTCAGCATTTAGTGGTTCCAGGGGGTTGACAAGCATGCTCCCTGCTGCAATCTTAGCTGTATGAAAACAAATACAGGAAAGTAGGAAAGAGACAGAGACTTTAGCAAGGTTGCTGGACAGGAGGCTACATGAGCTAATGTGTTTGCTGGTTTAGTTTAATCAGTAATTATGCAGGGTGTAGTCTGAATAGGGATATCAATCCATTTTTGTGATCAATAAAAAGCTGTTGTGAGCCAGCAGACACATTGGCCCTTAAGAATCAGAGACTGACACTGGAGATTTATCAATGTGGCATCTCAAAAACAGGACGCCAGACAAATTACAATTTGATTTAAAGAAATTGGTTGAGCATGTTTGAAGTAGGACTGGGAGTGAAATTGATAAGACTTAGGTAAAAGATATTTGTCTTGAGTACATTTGATAGTTTAGTGATGTATTCAACTGAAATATTGACTGCTGCAGCAATAACAAATATAATATAAAACTATAATTGCCAACATTTTTCTTATGTTGGTCTTCATTAAATTCCTGAGATTTTGAGAAAATCATAGTTGTTTTATTTATAGGGTACTTGTCATGTAGCCTAAAAATATCATGCTACACTTTAGAGCTTAACTGTTACAACTTAATTAATTTCATTCATCTGTCTCATTTTATCTGCTCAGTCACATCAAGATGAAGAAAAAGAACACTTACATTAAACAGTTAAAAAAAGATCAAGAACTAAAAGCAACTGTGGATGAAATTGTCAGTCCTCCATGGTATATTTTAGGTGGCCTATATCTCATTAGAAGCTGCAATTCTAGAGGCTTACATTTGCAAATCCTGTAGTCTAAGACATAAGGTTACTAAGAAAGAAAATATTTTTCAGGAAAAGCACTTACTTAGAATAAAGAGAAAAGATTTTGTGCATATTCATTTTTAACAATACTTTATGCTTTTGAACCACTGAACCACTAGTTAACTTAAAACTTTCACTGCTAGGTTTTGCCAGTATGCTACAAAAGGGAAAATTTAAATTTAAATAACTAAAAACAAGACGTCACAAACAGAAAAATATGTGAAGCATGTTAGAAATTCCACAGGACAGTTAGAACAGTTAGAAAAGCTGGATGCTATTTCATGTGGATTGTAACAGAGATTTATAGAGGTTTAATAAAGAGCACATAGGGGCAAGGTGAGGGAGCCCTCTACTGGGCCTCTTCACTGACCGTCCTTCAAACTCTCCTGCTCTTGGCCTGGTGGTAAGCTGGGGTCCCCCTCTGATGTGGAATCCTTTTTGGGAACTTCCTGCGAGGTAGGGCCTTTCTGACCATTTACACACCCGGAACCATTAAGTTTCATCTCTTTGTCTCCCTTCTCCTGTGTCTGCTGTCCCCTAGGGCCCTGCGACTCAAGACCGTCACAAAGCAAAGGTCCATTACCCTCAGTTACTGGGGGCGGAAGCTTGGGCTCGCTCTGCGCTGTGCCATTGCATGCTGGGTAAGGGTTAACAGGCTGCGAGTCTGACCCCTCAGTGCCACTGTCATAAGGGTTGATTGGGGTGTCATCCTTTCCATTCTGCTGATCGGTGGTCTCAGTGTGCTCATGATCTTGGCTGTGACTGTTACAGTGGCCATCAGTGACGCATTCTCTATGCTGAATCCAGGTGTCTGGAACACAATCTGGAATAATCACAAGGAGAGACTGCATGATTTTAACCTTAATCCTGTGGCATTAAAATACACCAGTGCATTTCCTATCTTGGTTACTGACAAAGGTCTTTACTGTATATGTTAATAATTTTGTTGAATAAATGATTAAAAAGTCTACTTTTCTTTGTCATTTTATTCAAACAATCACTTTTATCTATAGGCTTTGGATTAAAGTGAAAGTGCAACTGAAAGTCACAATATGTGGCACTCCATAAACTGTTGAGTGAACCCATGAACATAGACTGCAGGACCAGGATAACTGGGTAGCACACCTAAAACATGGGGCACAAAAGAATATTGGAGGGGGAAAGTGCGGTTTACTCATTACCAATTCAACCCCCCCACCCCCCATTTTCAGGGAAAAAAAAAAACGTTTGCATATATCTGTCTATTCAGCCTGCAGCAGTTCAGCTCCACCCATTAATGCTAAACAGTTAAGGAGTTTTTCAGACCAGACTGCTTTCTGTAAAACAGAACAGTTTACCAGAACAAAGCTCATATACATATAGCAGTCTTCAAAGCACATGAACAAATTTTTTTTTTTTTACTTATAGAGGTTGGGAAATGGCATTGAAAGTTTTATATAAAAATTAAGAAAATGGAAAATACAACGCCTATTCTACTTTGTACTTGGGTACATTCAACATTTGTGGTGGTGTAATGGTGTAAATCTGCTCCTGTGAACTGAAGGTTGCTGGTTTAAATCCCAGACCAGTACAAGTACCACTGAGGTACTTGTGCCCACTGCTCCATAGATGGTGTAGATCTGTGGTTGGACATTCTTTAATTCTGCTCCCAGCTGTTCCTCTCTAGATGTAAATGAGATCTAGTCATTTGGCTAAGGGTGTTAAGAGAGGCACCACTGGTATTTACGATGTGGCACCCTTTGAAATGCAATATCCTCCTTCTCTCATGGGTAAAGGGGGGTGACGTAAGTAGTCGTTGAACCCTCAATGCAAAGTCACGTATCATCATGACAACATACTAGATATACCAAGTCTGGTATCAAATGAATGCACATGCCATGAGGAATCTCATGAACGGATTTATTTCACTCAGTGTTCTGTGTACATTGTGTTATGTCATCTTATTGAACTGGTCATTCTGAGTGGCTCCACAGCAGGATGTTGCCACACCTATATATAATGTAATAACACGGTTAATATTGGAGTCAGATTAGGATAGCGTGCCCACCGTCGTTGGTCGGGAACAAACACGTAAGCTGGGGTGAAAAGGTCGATCAGAAAAACCCTACAATGGGTTAAATACAGAGGTCACATTTCATTGTGGTGCACTGTGTGCTGTGCTATTGTGTGTTCACAATGACAAATAATCAATCACTCACATTGCAGGTTTCAATAAAATGTTTTTCTGCTAGTGCAAATGGTTTTGTTCCATTTGATTTTTATCTCTATTTAAAAATGTTCTGTTTCCACCACTAACTTGTAAGGTACCCATCCAAATGTATAGCCAACCTTAAGGTTTACAAATATTCTGATGTGACGGACATCCATCAATTTTTACATATTGTAGTACCAGTGCAAAACTAAAAAGTCTTGGACAAGCAGCTCTTACTGATGTAATTCCAAACTATTTAGTAGTTATTAATACTAGAACACAGTATGAGTCATTTTTATTCTGAGGCTAGAGGTGAGTCACAGGTTGTTGCAGCATCCAGTCAAACAGAATGTGCTTGCAGCTGAATTTCATTCAGATTAGGCTGAGACGTGAGAATTATGTATGTTTTTTATCACAGAAGTGTGACGCCTTATGTCACTGACATTCCATTCACGCTGAAAAGACTTTAGAATGAACTACTTGAATAATTATTTCCTTTCCTAGCTGTTATTTGATGTATCCCATCTTTCCCTCTTCCATCTTTCTCTGTTCTTTCTTCCCTTGAGACATGCTCACCTAGTGGTACCTCAGCTGCGATTTCTGGAACAGTATAACTGTTTGGGACTGATGGAGTGCTGTCTGGGGTTTCTGTTTCTTCATCCTCCTCATCCTCACCCCCCTCATTCCTATTCTCTAGTCCCTCAATGTCCAGAATGCGTTTCTCCAGCAACTCAGCCTGTCGTTTCTGCTTCTTCTTCAGCTTCTTCTTCTTGTTCTTTGACATCTTCACCATCTGAGACAAGTAGAGCAAAACTCATGTTAAACTGATGTTAAAGAAAACACAGCTAGGACTAAAGGAATATTTCAGCAATTTTCAAATTATCTGCAGCATTTAGTTGATTACCACAGATACTTTTAGTTGGAAGCCATTTGGAATTCATCATGTTGCTTAAAATGTTAGGTAATAGTTTGAGTGAGATGCAAGAACTCAACATAAACTATAAATTCCACTTGAAAGATCAAATTTCAAAGACAAAATATTGCATCTGAATCTGACATAATACAGTACATAACAATAAATGAAACAAATCAAATAAAACTTTATAGCTTAAAATGTTTCATGGAAAAATAATTAAACTGAAGCTTTTACTTGACTGGAAAGTAGATCCTTTAGAAATTTAGTGTGAAATGACCACATTTTGAAACGCAATTTTTTTTTTAAACAGTTACTCTAAAACATGGTAAAATTATGATCAATTGCACTCTAGCAAGAGCCAAATACGACTAAAAAACGAACTGGATGAATAACAACTGACAAGTCTTACCTGTTTAGGAGCTGGAGCTGTGCTTACTGCAAAATGAGACAAAAACAGGTTGACTGAAATACACAATCAAACCAGGAAAAACAACATGCTGTTATGTTGATTCACATGCAAGGAGGCAGCCTTGGCAAACTTCAAAGGCAGCTTCACTTGTGCCCTCCACTGAGATTTCGACCATGGGAATTCATCATGATGCACTCTTTTTTTGGGGGGGTGGGTTTATTTTTAAAGGCAACCAGATGACTCACTGTTCCCTTTTAGCTTTAACATTGCATAATTAAAAGTGTTCTGATGGGTTTCTCTAAAACTGAATGACTGAGACATGATTTAATACCTCTACTTTTTTAAAACATTTGTGTTAATGCTTGTACTGTGTAGCGCTCTGAAAAAGACATCTGGATGCTTGAAAAGGACACTTTGGATCACACTGTACATCCCATAAACAACCACACACACTTACAGTATCTGTAAACCATATGCTCAATCAACTGACCATGGAAAGTATTTTTTATGTGCTTGGCCAAAGTTAGCATCAGGATTTCTGAGCCATTCTCCAGGAATCCCTTTACAGTCTTTTACTGCCTCTAGAGTACAAACTGATTACTTAAACTCAGATTACAAACGTTTAGTAAAATGGATCAGAATGTGAAACTGGAGCGGTGCGGATATGCCATTTATAACAAAAAAATGCGTGTGCCCTGTAGTACCTTAATGGACACATTAACAATGTTAATCAAATAGATATGCAAAAACTTATTGATTTGCTTTACCAGAGAAAAATGAATGATAACTGAAGTATGAAGGATATTCCTAATCATGTGTGCTTGGTCAAAATGATAGAACAAAAAAAAAATATAACTATTTCTAGCTAGATCAAAAGAAAAAATAAATGTACAACAGCAATGATAAATCACATCATTAAAGCCCCAGCGATCCCAGCAGGATTAGGAGGATAATAAATTCATAACAAGAGATGGATTTATTATTTCATGGTAGGCAGTTGTTCACATTAACAGAGCCGGTAAGGCGAAGGCCTGTTTGACAAAACTTGAGTGTGGTCAGTGTGCCAAGAGCAAAATAAGCCAAAGATACCCAGCAATGCTTCTCCAGAGCTGACCTCAGTTCTAATCTAGCTATTTTGCTAATTCATTGCCAGTTTGTAGACATAGAGGTTTTCCATTAAGGTCAAACTCTGCAGGCTATTACATCTACAAGAGCAAAGTTAGGCACTCCTAGCACGAATAGTACAAGCACATTTGATCTGAGAGTGACTCACCTGCAGAGCCGGATGGAGGAGGAGCTCCAGTCTTCTGCCACTCTGTGGCCTCAGCCGCTAGCCTCCGAATGTATGACTCATTGACACTCATTAAGATATTTTCTGGCTTTATGTCTGTGTGGATGATCTTGCACTTGGTGTGCAAGTAGTCCAGGCCCTGCAAAACCTATGGAAGCACAATAATCTCTAATGAAAAAGACTTTTCCTGTAAAAGTTCTTAGAAAGAAATCAGTGTGAATACATACAGTGTTGCTTGAAAGTTTGTAAACCTTTTAGAATTTATAAATAAAAATGACCAAAACTGCATCGTAATCCTAGCTTGGTATGAATCATGAATTCTAAAATTTGGACCAGCATTTTGTATTTTGAACAACACAAACTTTAGCAACTTTGCAAAATCTGAATACATGGTCTAGGAGGACTACTACATGGAATTATGATGTAGATGCTGCTCAGAGACACAGTGCAATACTTACAAAAGAAAAGGCACTTTACCTGCTGAATGATGCTTTTCACACAGGGCAAGGGCAAACCCTGGTAATTAGACTTAATAATCCACTTGAGCAGGTGATGACCAAGCACCTCAAACACCATGCACACATCTGACAGTGACCACGGTCAAGGTCATACACAAAGATAAAAGGAAAGAAGTAGAGAACACCAGCACAAACACAAAAGTGATGTGAACCCGGTTTCCATTAACTAGCTAGCTCATTAAAAAAACTCCAGGATAAAAGAGCAACATGTCTGGGTGATCTGCCTGGCACAACAGCTGCAGAGGGAGGAATTGAATGGATTGAAAAGTACTGCAGTAGTAGTGCATTGTACAGCAGATACTACATGCAACATATTAAACACACTTGAGTATACAAATTATTAGGTGCCAAGATTATTCAACTAAAAAAATAAATTGTTCAATTCTGCCTTTTTAATAAATCAGCAATTATTAATTAGCAATTTATATGATAATAACTGATCTAAAATACAACTATAATCTCTCAAATCCATTCAAATGAAGCTTTCCCCATGTGGTTGAAAATTTACATTTACATTAAGGTTTACATTTTCTGAAGGTTTCCTAGATTTTTAAAGTTTTTCAAAGGCTACGAATGTTTGTTTTTTGCTTAATTATAACAAATTTTAGTGTCTGGCATAAAAATAAAAAAAAAAACTAATAACTCAAGTATTTGTTAAAATTATATTCTGAATAATAATCAGAAAACTTAAATGATAATAGAAAGGACAGTGGTAGCTGTCCTTCTGCAGATGACACAGCAAAATCACAAGAATCAAGATATCACAAGAATCAGGATACGCGTGCCATTGATGCCTGATATCTTGAAGTCGTCCAGCAACTGCACCACCTTCTCTCTGCTAGGGTCATTTAAATCAGAGTTACGTACCTAAACCAGTCAGGGAGAAAACGGGTTCAGACATTTCAGACAGCTTTTTTGGGTTATAAATGGCTCATTACATCAAAACTTTAAAAGCTTTTCACTTCAGAAGAAATTGCTTTCCTCAGGACATGGGCAAATTAAACCTCTTTACATTCAAACCACACAGTGAAATGTTCTAGAAATCAGTTAGTGTGAACGGTCCTAACATCATGATTCATTGCAGCGGTCACCATAGCAGCAACAGTGTCATTAATAGCTCACCGCACGGAGCAGCTTGATCTCATCCAGTGCTGTTTCAGTGTAGTGTTCTGCACTCTTCACCACTTTCATGGCAACAAAGCACTTTCCTCTGCAACACACAATAGTGTGTAATTAAAAATCTATTTGATCACCTTAGACTAACGGCCTAAGCTACAAACTTCATAAAGCGTTCATTTGGTCATTCACAGACATTTGAAAATATTTAAGTAGACCAACCACAAAGCAGTTTAGGCAGAATTTAAAGTAAATTGCGTAGATTAGGCTGTATGCTTTTTCAGTCCAAGTGAAACCAAATAAAATTGTACAAAAACAATGTAATAGTGCTTATGATTTTAAAATAGATAAAGAGAATAAGTACTCACTGGATGTCCCATGCCAGCCATACAGTGGAGAAATGGCCCCAACCCAATTTGCGGATTACATGGTAACGCCCGTTGAACAAGTCACCAATCTTCACATGGTGATAACCACCTGCATAAGTTAAGAAAGGTGAAGGTTTGTTTCCTGTTTAATTTCCTTATTTTTCTTTGTAATGAAAAGAGGATGGAGTGACATATTAACACTGCTGTCCCTGCATGTAGGAGACATGGTTTAAAGTCTCCACCAGGTCAAGCACACCACACTATACCAATAGGAGTCCTTGAGAGTATGTTGCTCCAGACCATGATTGCTACTTGTTGCAAAAATCTCCTCAACCAGTGGCACTTTAGAGAATGACACCAGGTGCAATTTGCATGAGACTGTTTTTATTTTTGCAGTATTAAAATTCCAAATTAGCCATTTTACCATTGCTTAATTTTATGTAATGTCTGAATACTTTTTAAACCAATATTAGTTTATGCTTATAAATACATACTTTTGGGGTCATATCTGTATGTATAAATTCAAAATCCATTATGCCTGTAAATCTGAAGTAGATATATGCACTGAAAAAATACTTAATAAGAATCTAAATACTGGTTTCCACTTACTGTAAATTATAATGGACAAATGTGTTAATATATTCACAACCCTAAAATTCGTATTGGTGAAAAAACGGTCAGGCTAGCCTAAACACTGGGCATCTATAAATGCTCATTGCCACTGTCCTTACCCTTGCAGTAGTCATTGGGGTCCTCTTGCTCTTCATCATCTGAGCCCAGGATCTCCTCTTCTTGCTCCTGCAAAGCAGAGTCAGTTGGTTGGGCGGCTCCCCGCGGGTGGGGCTCTGGCCTGTAGAATGGAAAGCACTTATCAGCACACAACAAAAGCTCTGGCAGCAAAGGCCATGTTACAGTAGCGCTGCATTCAAAGCTCATGTTTGTCTTCCGTCCGTGAAGAAAAGCCCTCACTATGTTTACTTCTTTTAGGGTCCAGATACAAAGTGGGACATGATTTACAACACAAACATGATCCAGTGGCAGTTTTTTTATTTATTTAGAAGACACTTTTACCCAAAATAACTTGCAAATTACAAAATAAAAACAGAATAAGAGTAAAGAGAATTGCAGTAGTATGTCTGCTGTAGCTATCCTACACTATTTAAATTATAGGATTGGTGTATATTTGCAATAAGCTTGAGAAAATGCCAAAAAAGCTGGATAAAGATGTACATAATGACAACCCCCCCCCCCCAGCTGTGTGAGGAGCCCTTTATCCTGCTACTGCTTAAAGAGCTCTAATCACATTCAACAAACAAGAGCTCAGAAGGCGAGACTGATTAGACAGCCTTCTTCCAATCCTGCAGTCTAACTCCAGAGAAGGTCATCCAGTTATGAAACAAAACCAGCAGGGGTAGCTGATGGAGAAAACGAAAGGTGGATGGCTGGGTTGTGATGAAGTATTGAGCGGGCAACATTATTTTGAAGCTCCCAGGCGGCTTCAGCGGGGAGCAGAGTGAAAGCTTAGGAAGTGTCAAGCTGAGAAAGAAGTGTTTAAAGTCAGTTCAATGCTGGTACGCTTCTGGCTGTCTAAGTTGGTATGTGTGAGCATATGTGTATGCGTCAACAGAAACTTTAGCTTAAAAAAACCCTAAGGCTATGGCTTCAATTCAGGTTATATTTGGTTAGGTGAGAGGACTAATGTCAAGTCAAACGGTCGATGTTTGATTTTCTCAACATTGTCCCTCCCAAGGGAAAAACTTAATACAGCCTTGTAGCCGGATAAGAATAAAACATCAGAATTGCTGCTATATTGCTGCATGATGCAATTGTGATATGCCTTGTAATATATTAAAAGACACAATATGAGATTGAATACTGACATTACTCTAACCAAAATAACTTTTCATAAATTACATGAACACCTTGATTAAGCAAAACATGCACAGAAGGCTCATTTGCATATTGCAGACTTTTGCATGAGCAGTACTGCAAAAGTCGACACTACAATAACGAATAACCAATATTACTTAATGACTAGGCTTAGTACATAATGACTGTTTCTCAACATACCTGATCCATGTAATTATCTCATTAACAACTCTTTACTGAGCTGTGGTTGTATTAAAGCAGAGTAAGCATTAAAATGTGGTGTTGCAGGACAAAGGCTAGTAAATGCTGCATTATGGTAGTGGGATAATTCAGAAATTTGACTGCTGGATTTGTGCTAAAGGCTCCAGAGAACAGCAGACAAATGGTACATTCTCATGTTTAGGAGTGTTTACGATCTTAAGAGTTCCCTGATTCTGTAATATTAATTAATGTCTGTCAGTCAAGCTAACAGCTAGCACTGATTGGATTAGTCATGCAGATTCATGAACTTCATCATAAAGTGACGAAAAAATTGCTCTGTATTTCAAAGCAGGATCGTAAGAGTGCCTGAATGTTTGAAGTAAAGCTGCCACGACAGTGGACTTCTCAAGGACACACATCACACTTCCGCCAAGGATTTGTGTTTCATAATTTAAGATTGAGAGCACTCTTTGATCTGGACTACTACTCAAAAGCTTGGAATAACCTTTTATATTAATAGTTTTTTTTATTGGATACAGTATAAATTTATGGTATGTAACCCAGACAACAAAAGTTTATTTTTTTTCAATGTTTTCTCTTTAGCATTTTAAGTATTTCATAATTTCTAATTTGATTACTGCAGTGAAAATATGAGGTACACTAAATGTTATGTAGCATTATTTGATTTCAAGTTGCAAAGTTTTACCTTAATACTAGGCCTTTCACCAAAAAATCTTTTTGATAATTTGATTGTTTTAATAATGTACGGACTACTTTTCCGATTAACTATTCTAATTATTATATTTTCATTTAATTGAAAAATGAATTTAAATAACAGGAAACCATAAAAACATTCATCATAAAAATGTAAAATTGCTAGAGTATATATTAGGTACATTTTTTTCTTCTATTTATTATTACTGTTAAACTTATTATTACTTATTATTACTGTTTAAAAAAATGCTGCTGTATCACTTGTCTAAAATGTTTGAATTACAATTAGTTAAAAAGAAAGCTTTTACTAAAATCATCCCAATTTAGTTTGGGTTTTAGTTTGGCTGTATAACATCACTGAAACCTTTGTCTCTTCCAGCTTGTAAATAAATGTTATATACATATACTGGGCTCATAGGAGGCACTTCAGCTAATTAGTAAACTGTGTTAGATGCTTCTACATCACTATCATGCCGCTGTGAATTTCTGCCTTCACTTTGTAGATCAGGAATATGACACTGTGATGCCATAGGACGATCTTTAAAGTTCTGTCGGTCACAAATGATTTCTTTATACACTCCCCTAGAGTGCTGAAATTTGTTATAATTTATTTATAATTATACAATATATTGAAATTACTTTATACTACTAACTTTGCTGTATGAAAAAAAATCTGAAATGACTGAAAGCACTCATATCAAACTTTTGACCAGTGGTTTAATTACAATTTATTAAAATATAATATGTAATTTGTTGCACTCCACTTTAAATTCACCTTTGAAGATGTAATTACTACTGAAATGTGTGTACATTTCTATATGGCCAAACCACATACATCCACTGAATAAAACTGGGTAAGTGCCTCAAGTGAAGGATAAATAATAAATGCGGTCAGGCACAGCAGGCCTGAACTCTCCAAGAACACAGTGCACAGGCAGAACAGAACAAGGAGTTGACACACATGGGGGGGGGGCCAGTCATCCAAGTCAATAGAGCTTTGACTGGCAGAAACATCTTCAAGCATGACAGACATTTCAGTCTTCAAGAAGCCACAACAGCCAAAAAAAAAAAAAAAAAAACAAAAACAAAAAGATCAGTTCTGAGTATATTTAGCATTCTTTTCTTTAAAAAAAAGTCTTCGCTCTAGTCTTGTCATTTACAGCCAGAACTAATTTTTTGCTTCATGAGCCAGACATGATTTGGGTAATGGAGGCACCATCTGGGAGAAAAAGCTAGAAAGCCTAACTACTCAGCTGGAATGGCAATGTGTGATCCTTCCGGCTAATACTAAACACTAATCTGCATATTAGTGCTTTTGGTAGCTGGTCATGTGCCACTGAAGTACCCTCAGCTATGATTAACACAAGCCATCTTAAGTATGCTGGGTTACAAGCTGATCATGCTTTTCAAAACACTGTATTGACGGACACAGATGTTGTAAAAAAAAAAAAAAAAAAAAAAAAAACTCACATCTGCCCCGCTTACCTTAATGAGAGCAGGCATAGCGGAACTTAATTAGCTGAGGTAAGCCTGTATGCTGCTTCTGGCCCTTACACTCCATAAACACCATCCCAGGCATGGCATCAAGCAGCTGTTCCACATCATTACTGCCAATCCCACTGAGCTTGACTTCTCCCACTCACTTTCTTACTCATCATGATTCTAGCACTTGATCTCCAAACCAACGTCTTCTTCAGGTCAGTCTCCAAGGAACACATTAACCCCACTAGATCCCCCATGACGTAGTCATAAAAACAAATATTTTTGGGCTCTTTGTCATGTTTGATATTAAAATAAATGGAAAAATGCAGACAAGAGTTAATTGCATTCATATATATATATATAACAAGTGTATGCACATAAACGTATACATATACACACGTGGACAAAATTGTTGGTACCCTTCAGTCAATGAACTCACAATGGTCACAGAAATAACTTTAATCTGACAAAAGTAATAATAAATAAAAATTCTATGAAATTTAACCAAT
>JBBPDA010000132.1:20457507-20476669 GCA_037974385.1 Arnoldichthys spilopterus | reverse complement strand
AGAGAGAGAGAGAGAAAGATAGAGAGAGAGAGAGAGAGATATAGAGAGCGCGAGAGACAGAGAGAGAGAGGAAGGGAAACTGTGTGTGATCAGCAGGTGTGGTGATATCACCCACATGTGTGTAAAGCTTACACTGCATTCCTTCTATGGTTTTTGGCAAGTAAAATAATATAATGAACATATAATTCATTATTATTAAAAGTTTTGCCTGAAGTATATAAGCCACTTTTGAAGTAAACAAATACAGGCTTTGTTACATAGTGTGTCCATCAGCCGAGTCGTCTCAGTTGGCATGTGCATGACAATCTGAATGAAGCAGATGTCTGCAATTGTTTTGTTTCCCACAATTATGTCTTATTGTTCATCAAAGTCAGCCAAGAGTTAACTCCGCAACAAAGTATGCCAAGGTCTTAACACTTTGTATATTATGCCTGTCAAACCGCAATTTCACTAGGGATATGGTATGACTCTACTCATACCAATGACATTATCAACTCTTATCTCATCAATCCACTGCTTTATCAATTCATGGTCAATTTTCTGTTCAGAAAAAACACAGTTTTTCCACATCAATGCAGCGTTTTAATGATATGAGTCTGAATACAGTGTAGAATATCTGCCAGTGTAGCTGTAGGACATTTTAAAATAAATTCCATTTCTCCATGGAAAATAAATGAGTTTTTTAAAAGGCTTTATCCATTTCAGGTTGTAAGGAAGTTGGAGCCAATCCCAGCTGACTATGGCCCAAGGCGTGGTACATCCAGGACAGGAGGCCAACCCATTGCAGGCAGATCTCTACATATTTTATAGATATTTTTTGTTGTCAATAAAAAGGAATTGATAATCTCAGAGTCATATGATTCCAGTGGCTCGGACAATTTGGAATCTGCTCACAACTGAAACCTGTTCTGGATTCCCATCCCTAAATTTGACTTAAAAAGGGCAGAGAGGTACCTATTACCATAACTAAAACATAAGGGATGAGTTTTCCATGAATGCTAGGCAATAATTAGGGCTGCACAATATATTGACTGCACATCTTATCGCAATATTGGTCTCCACAATACTGATATATCAAAAGGCTGCAATATGCAAATGAGCCTCTAACCAATCAAGAACTTCCCTTTGAAGATGTGGGGCTAAACTGTTGTAGGATATAGATAGACTATAGATTGGCTATAGGCTAAAGATAAATATGCACATTTAAAAATTTGAAAAATGATGCTTTTAAAGTTTATCTTCCATTTAAGGACTGTATGAATGTACATTGTGAAGTTTTAACTACACTTACAAACTTCAAGCCTGTGGAGCGTGATATGGATCTTAATATATTGAAGAACATCGCAAACGCAATATGTAGCATATAATCGCAATTCTGGTATTTTGTACATATTGTCCAACCATAGTTATAATGTATTTTCTCTTTTTAGTCACAGACTTCCCTTTAGAACATAAAGAATAATTACTTTCTTTCAGGACAAAATAAAAAGTTGCATTTTACTTCACTAAGCACCGGCTGTTCTAACAATAATCAGATTTGTCCCACAGCATAGTTTTGGCACTAAAGATTGTGATACAAATACTGGTACTAAAGACAAAATTCTGGTAATTGAGAACACTAGTGTGAAATCAAATTTTATGAGATATCCTGGGCATTTCCAAATAGTTTTTGCACTAATCCAGAAAAATATTCAAAAATGCTTTTGGAGTGGACAAATTCTATTTTTTGAAAACAGAATGGAAAATATATTTTCAGGAATATTCCGATATGCACGTATGAGGCATAGGACTGCAGCTAGTTGCCCCACCAAACTTATTCTTAAATGGGACAGCACTGCAAACTGCAGTGTGTGCACTTCTTAAGCAACTCCCCATGGCCTCGTTTGTTGTGACAGAGCCAGCGCTGAGCTATCTGCAGTCATCCAGAGCTCAGTACTGCAGCGGAGGAGAAAGAAGCTTATATAACACAAGCCGTCTCTCTCTGCAAGTCAAAAAACAAACTGACAAGTTCAGTGAAATAATACAAAGACAATGCACATTCCACTGATGATGCTAAAGGTACACTGGCAGAATGTTAAAATATTGTGTAAAACACATCACTCATTTTGTGTCCTGGGTAGCACTTTGCAGTACTAAGGATGAGCTAGCAAATTCAACTTTCTGAGATGATCAATGATCATCCCACAGACAGCTTGCATTCTTGCCCCCCCCCCCACCACCACCACCCCCTTGCCCCCAAACACAGCCCATGCACAGTCTCATCATCCAGAACTTGAGGTTGAACATACTGAGCCAGCACCTTGGCAGCCAGCGACTGGCACCTTATTAAAAATTAATCGGCCCATCAATAAGTCAGCAGCACCGTCCCATCACTGCAGCATTACCACCATCACCGCAGACCATACCAACACAACAGCATACCCATGCAAAATGAGCCACTCACTTGCACCTAAGGCCACTGGCCAGCTTTACCACTGCTGTGTTTAGCGAGACGATCCAGTCCAGGAGCCACATGGTGGGGGATGAAAGAGAAAGACAGTACGGGGCAGCCAGAGCCAGAATTGTGACTGCTGCTGTTCTCTTCCCTATCGCTGCAGTTTCTCTCTATCTGTGTGTATGTGTGTGAGACGCTGCTGCCTGCCTGCTCACTGGCTGCTTTGGCACTACTGATGCAGAATCCGAGAAGATAAAGGCTAGGGGAGGGGAGTAGGAGGAGGAAACAGCTCAGGAGGTGGAGGTTTGGAGAATAAGAGGGAGGTGGTAGGTGGGTAAGAGAAACTTCCTCTCCTCACTAAAGTGGTATACATACTCGAGATGCAGTAATTTCAGTTCTCCTTTCCTTTTAAGATACTGCTTTAAATCGAACCAAATGCAGTCTGGCCATTTTGTGCCTGAGGCTGACCTTACACGACCCACAGCAATAGATTTAAAGTTTAACCCAGTCCTAACCTCAAGAAAATTCTGCCTGAAACTGACCTGAACCAAGTGCCAGATATTTTGAATTGAGTACCAGTTTATTGATCATGCAGTAACAATAGAAAGCCAGGGTTAATCTGCACTGTTTCAGCTTAGTGATTACATGGTTACATTGGCACTGAACAACATGGCCACACCCCCTAACCTAAAACGTTTAGCCAATAGATTGTGTAGTTTAGCACTGTTACTATTCGTTAGAGTTGCCTTTAATGAATAAACACCATTACTCACAAGCAAGAGGCAACTTGTGATGTTGAAGAATATATATATGAATAAAACCCAATCTTTATCACACACCTCTGAATGCAAAAGGTTTTCATGCTTTAAATACCCAAAACAATAAGAGCTATTAGGTGTAATGAGAATGAATATATTTAAAACACAACAAGCTAGAAGATATTAAGGATTTAAAGTTTGAACTTTCAGAACATTAAATCCAGACAAGACATTATTCATTCTGTGAAAACTATCAGCAAATACAACAGTTAAAAATAATGACTAACAAAGTTAACAAATGCTTTTGATCCTAGAAAAAAATACTTCCCATTTCCAATGTGTTTCAAACAAAAGCAATGTTATTACAGTAATTGTATGCACCTAATAAAAGTATATAGTTTTTTTTATATAAAATATTACTAACCTAAATTAATTTCAATACTTGGTGCCACTTTATCAAGATATTGTGCCAAAAACTGCATTACACCATATGAATTTGGTCACAATGGAAGTAAAAATGCTTTTCTGAGTAGTAGAGTTACAAAGAGGCTTTATTAAATGTTACATTTTAACAAAATTTTAAAAGCAGGCATTAATTTTTCACAGGACTTAACAGACTGTAGGCTTTGCACTTACATTTTTCTACATTCGGGTATGAATTAATAAGGGTACTACAAATGCCGGAGTAAATGTCAGAAATCTAAGCAACATTTTCCTGTTTATTGTGCTGAATGTGAAGCCCTTTCATCCACTGATCTATTTCAGCAAGCTAGAAAAAGGGCTGAAATTTTGTGAAATTAATGTGTCAGATGCTGTGTGAAAAGAAAAGCATGCTAGCTTCTACGTCTGCCATAAAGCACCCTTACATAACAGCCTTCCTCAGGGCCGCATGCTCAGCCATCTAGCCTAAAAAAAGGAAAGAAGAAGAACAAACAAACACATGCAGACACTCCCAGAGGTGTGTGAGTAGCACTTGGCTGCACCGATCATCAGCCAGACCCTGCATCACAATTTTAGTCACTATTTTGGGTCTGAAGAACTACTGTATACCCAAATCTATGCTTTCTTATCCAACATCGTGTGAAGGCAGAGCTCAAAGTGATGACACACTTATCATAAAACCAGTCATTAGCTAACGTTTGTAACATAAGTTAGCATGGTTGAAGTGTCCACCAAAAATCAGTCATAGAACATATTAAAGGTAGTTAAAATGAACATTATCTGAAGCACTACCAGTGGCTGTATGTGGCCTCACATTTGCAACATTACAGCTGGAGTAATTATAATGTGGAAAGAAACTCACTGTAGCAGTGAATTTCACCCCCATCCAGCATCAAACATTAAACAAGCTGTCCCCAGATGTGTTTTCTTGTTACAAGATCTCATCTGGCCCGTAAAACAAGTCTGACACTCATCTGACACTGTATAATCAGTTACAGACATTTTGACAGTGACAGAATTGTTACACTTACTATGAACAACTGCTTGTGTATCACAGATTTAAATAAAATAATTTTGTCGCTTAATACCTTGTTAAAGGCTCAGACACTTCACCCACATGTAGACATAGGCCTGATGGGAGTTTGCCAGTAGCACTCTCATTAGCTATCTGCACAATGGATTTTAGGCCCTGTCCAGACGTAGCCAGGAATTTTTCAAAACGTGGCTTTTTCTATGCGTTTTGGCCTTCTATCCACACACGAAAACTGCATTTTCGGTCACTGAAAGAGAAGATTTTTCGAAAACGCCTTCCAAGGTGAAGATTTTTGAAAACTGCATTTTTGCATTTACATGTGGACTAGAAAAAGTCATTTTCGTCAAAAATTTGACACTGTGCACCACGTTTGTTTACATGAGCAAGGTGCTTTTCTGCTATGGCAGACGCAGACAAAATACTGTTGCTAGTAACTTTTCTATTAAGATTTTTTTACCTACTTATACATACAAGCACAGTTACTTTCCCTTCATTATGAAGACATGGGTATCAGAGTGAGTTTTTTGATTAACCACTATATTTTTTAACACTGACACTGTTGCACGCCTGGGACAACTTTGAAAGTGAGCTTGTGCTTCCGCAAGGAGCAACCTCATGCCACCTGTTGCTTTAAAACGCTTATGACAACGTCTGACATTAATTTTTGCATTTACATGTGGACAGACATATCAAAACCATTCTCGTGTGGATGGGATATTTTTGTAAATAAAGCATAAAATCACTGTTTTCAAAAATACCTGGCTACGTGTGAACAATGTCTAGTACGAAACACATATTTGCAAGCAGTGATTCACCCAAGTCTTTCAGAGCAAGGTAGCTTTTTGAAGCTAATAACTAAGCATGTAATAGCTTTCAACCTGTGGTTGGTTATTGTGCAGTTCAGTCAATGGCCTTTTCCTGGCAAAGTAGATTGTTATTAGTGTTACCCCGCAGAGTTGAATTAAAATCTGTCCCAGAGTATTGTACCACATGTATTTCTGTACCACTAATTTAGAAGATTCCTAAGTTTTTATAAGGGTTGCATAACAAATATTTATTAAAAATCACATGCAGTAAAAAAAGTACTATATCACTTTACAGCAAAATGATCTTAAGTGTAGCTTTAAACTCAAAATAAACAAAGACAACAACCATAAAAATCACCCAAAATGTGCTCATTATTTTCACTAGATGATTTCAAAAGGAAAACTGATGTGCACCCTGCAATGGACGCTGACTCAGTAATCCTGCTACGCGAGGGAAGATTAACTGAGTGTGTGCGTGTGTGTGTGTGTGTATGTATGTATGTATGCGCGGCACAGAAGAGGGGAGGCACTGAGCAGCTAATCAAGCCGACAGTTCAATCAATAACTAGCAGGGGCTCTCTGCAGCTCCACTGTGAAACACTCCATCTCATACAGTATAACAGCTACACTGTACTTCCAATAGTATCCAGACACCCTTTTTTATTAATGAGTTCAGCTTCTCTAAGATACTCAGATTGCTGACAGACACTGTATAGACATGCAGCTAATTACCATAAAAAAAGCATTGTCAACAGAAAGTTACATTCTGGAGCAGGCTACAATCACTATGACCAATGAGAAGCATCAAGCACCAAGCAAAGGGGTATAAACCCACAGCACTGATTAGGCATAAACACAATGTTATCAAGTAATGCATAACATTAGCAGACTTCTCAGATACATCTGCACCATTATACAAAGTTTTAAGTCATAGTTTTTTGCCCATTCCCACACAATTTTTTAGGAAACTTACCATGTGCATGTGGTAGTATTAAAATAATTTGGATTTTGTAAAATAGAAGTGTCTATAAATAAAAATGCAATTCTTATTTGTCAATCATATCCAAAAAGAGGTAAAGCATTGCATTTTAAAATGAAATAACCCAGTTTCTAACATGTGCAAACATTTGTTGGTTTGCTTTATTTATGGGCAATATCTAGGAATGCACAATTCTGGAACAATTTCAGTATCATCAGGTATTTGCTTGAAAAAAAAGATGAGCGTCAGACAAATTTTTAGTTTTGAATAATATTTCAAACAATCTGATGATGAATTTATCATACTGTAGTAAAGCAGATTGTTTACATGATTCTGGAATGCTCTGCTAAAATGTTTAATTTTTCTAAATTTACCTGATGCTAAGCTTACAGAAATAACTTTATGCAAGATATGTTTTTGTAGTCAAAGTAAATGTGGCCAAAATGTCTAATTTTTAAATGTTTTAGTTAGTCAGCATGGCTAAATATGTACTAGATATCAGCATTTTTCTACAAATACCACATCAGTGCATCCCTACCAAGAACACCTGAAGTCTAAGCTCAGCACCTGTTCAATTCAGAAAATTTGCTTCATTTAAAAAATCAAATATACAACCTACTTTTTGCCAGGTTTTTTTGGCTTGGTCCTTTTCTTCCTTGCCTGGAGCGCAAGCACTGTAATGGCACAAGAAAAGAGGAAGGACAATTATAAAATTTCAGAAATAGCTCTTTTCTCCTGAGAGATCTTGATCTTAAAGCTAAGTGCACTAGCTAGAAACAACTGCCAGGTAAATTCACTTAGCTTTCAAAATTGTTTAGGTATAAAAGATATGAAATGACAATGTATTAGTTTATCATCATCACATTAAAATGAGTCGTTATATTTTCTAAATCAACCAGTGACGCTACTGCTGAGTTTATATGTCGATAACTAGTAAAATAATTAGGAAATCTAAAATAATGTATCTATCATTTTGGACTAAAACAACCGACATGTACCTATATACCAAGAATTTAACGAAATTGCACTTAAACTTAACTTATGAACTCTTCAGACGTCTGGTTCCTATCACCACCGCCGAATTGACTAAACAGACGTTAAATTTAGCTCAAAGCGTTAGTTTACAACTCGCACTGTTCACCAAGCGCAGTGACAGTTACGAGTGGAACTGAAATATTCCTTTCGAGATAACAGTAAAATAGCGTGCTCATTGTTTATTATGGTCCAAAACTGTTTACACGCCAAATACCAATGGCTAATACACAGTTAGCTAGCTAGCAAAATAGAACAAACACATAAAATATTAAGTACAACTTAACTTGGCTTCTATTCCCAGCTCCTAACGCAACCTTTCCGCCCCACCTTAAACTCTACAGCAGTTACAATCTATCGCGTTTAAGCGCCAAACCGAAGCAGCTGCGTAATTTAAGGTGGACCAGCGAATTCAAATAAGAGGCTAGTTTCTCCGTCAATTTAAGTCAGATTCACGCGCTGTGTTAGTTTTTTTTCAGAGCTACACCGCGTCGTTTGAAGTCAAGCTGTAAACATTAGGAAATGTACTCGTTCTTATTCTTAAAAAAGTACAATGCGTCTCGTTTAACGGTGGCTTGCCACATTAGCCAGTTAGCCTGTTAGCTCCCGCTGCACAGTGCGCGTGTGTGCAGAACACAAGAAGCATGGACTATTGTTCAACACAGTTGCACTCTTTGTTCTGCAGATAACAGCGCTTCCACTGACACAACTGTACTACACCCCATTACACGTCCCCCTAACGTTTCTTCTGATATTTATAGTAATCATAAAAATAATGCCATTTGATTTTCTCACCTTTCCTTTCCATGCTAACTACCGGCTTAACGGCGTGCTCCTCGGCCAAGTTTCAGCGCAGGCGCTGTTTAGGAACAACTTCTACAAGCTGCGCTGTATACACATACCCACCCAGAGTGCAGAGACATAACTGCTGTTTTCCAGGACATAGGAAAGAAGTTAATGTTTGTGCGTGTAGTACTCGCAGGTATGTTATAATCTTACATCAGTCACTGTAATGATCATTCATTCTTAGGCCCCCTTTCTGTTTTCTTTCTATATTATCTTGTAGTAACCTAAAGAAAAGTATTCTTTTTTATAAGACTTCAGCGCCATCTAGTGATAATGAAATGCAAATACAGTCTCTCTATTCTCCTTCCTTTCAAAAAACTTCAAGGGCCTGTATCAGTGAAAACTGAATTTCGTGTAAAAAATGTGTAAATGTTTCTGAAGGATTAGTTGATCTTGAAAACTACAAGAACTAGTAAGACAGGACTCATGCTACGGTGGTATGTGGATACATAAACATGAGTGTTAAGTTAAAAAATTGTATTACATAAAGTGTTGCTTGTAATACTGGCTTTGAACATCTGCTGATGTGAAATATTGTATTAATGTTTTCATTTATTCGCAATTCTGTTATGCCTATGATAATTGTTGGGAGAAAGAAAGAAATGACAGCTAATACAGCTCAATGCACAAACAGCAACACAAGTTCGTGTGGTCTTTTGTTGATGCGCTAATTTCCCCTTTTCCAGGGGTGCAACACCAACACATGTAAACAGATGGTTATAAATGTATGATAATATAATATTTCTTATGGACTGCTTATTGAATAAAGTACAATACAGTTAAATTAATCAAATTCAGAATCTTAAAGGCACAGAAATACAACAGCCTGTTCAATTCTAAAGAATAATAAAGATGAAAAATCAGTGTAAAATGAATGGCAAGTGTTTTGAAAGTCACTTACTTGTCATTCTAAACACGTTCGTTGTGCACCACAATGAAAAGAGACCTCTGCATTTAACCCATCACACCTGCATAAGTGAAACAGAAGTCTGGTGAGACGGTACCTTGCTCAAGGGTATCTCAGTGGTACCCCGGCTCGGACTTGAACCTGCAACCTTCTGTTCACAAGGGCAAGGTCTTGACTTCTAGGCCACCACTGCCTGTTTATTTTTTTTCCAGATACAGAACTTACATAAATTTCATTGACTAGGGGGGAGATACAATGCAGGACTTGGGCCTTTTATTTATTTTATTAAGGTGAAAGTTTGTTATTGTGACTGCACTCAAGCACCACAACAAAATGTGACCTCTGGATTTAAACCATCACATGTGCACACATGGAGCACCGGGCACCTATCAACAGCACCTGGAGAGCAGTGCTGTGCAATGGTACCTTGTCTTAAGGTACTTTAGTGGTGCCCAGAGACTTGAACCTTGACCTTCAGTTCACAAGGGCAATGTCTTAACTACTAGGCCACTACAGCTCACACATATGGGTAGTGACAGCTGGATAGTGTTTTAGTTGATAAAATACAACTTACTGCTTATTTTAATATATATTTCATGTTCAAAAGTTTTTAAACACCTGCTCATCCAACATTTTGTTTGTGTATTAATAGGGAATTCCAACCAGGATCATGTGTGGCTGCTCCAGAACATCCAATTGTGTTAACAATGCTTTTCTATTGAGATTATAAACTTGGCGTGTGCAATTAAGTCTGCATTAGCAATGGATGCACCTTAAAAGTAGCTAAAAATCACAGAATGGGTGGCTGAATACTTTTGACACAGGCTTCAATGTAGTATGGCCGATTACTAATGGAGGAATCAGGAGTTAGTGTTGCTACAGTTATCAGTGCCAAAGCAGCTGTCGAAGTTAATGTATTCAGCAGGATTTAATCCTTTAGAATACATTTTTTTAAAACTACCATTTACATATACACCCACTAAAATTCTATCCATCCATTTTCTGAACTGCTTTTTCCATTTCAGGTCGTGGGGAAGCTGGAGCCAATCCCAGCCAATGGGAGGGTAGGCAGGGTACACCCAGGACAGGAGGCCAACCCATTGCAGGGCAACACAGAGACAGACAACCATTCACACACAGACCTATGGGCAATTTAGAGCATCCAATCAACCTGCTGCAAGCCTTTGTACAGTGGGTGGAAACTGGAGCACCTGGAGGAAACCCACACGAACTCAGGGAGACCTTGCAGACTTCACATAGTAAGGCACCTTGCTGTGAGGTGACAGCACTAACCACTGCGCCACCATGCCCTTCCCCACTCAAATTCAATAACTATAATAAATGAATAAGTAACAACAGGATACAAATGCTCCTGAAAAATAATTGCCTTTATTTTACTACCAGTGGTTATTTATAGGTTGTCACCTGCTGTGACCCATGAATGAGCCAAATCTGTTACACATGCAAAAGGATTTGAGAGTATTTCCTTTTGTATAATAAATGGATCACATGCAAATAATAATAATAATGATAATAATAATAATAAACCAAGAATGACCCATGGCAAACCTTGTGGCCATACAATTACAAAAATCCTGCTGCTGACTTTGTGATTTTTGCAGAAAGCTGTAAACATACAAGCAGGTAAACACTCCCTCACACCTACAAAGTCATGCTCAGAAAATAACAGCTGTATGGAAATAAATGATAAAATATACCAATAGAAACACACTCTAAAATCAATCTTCAAATGGTATAAATGGTGAAATAAGTTAGATGCTGGCATGGTTTCAACTTATATATATATATATATATATATATATATATATATATATATATATATAATAAAAAATCCTTAGTGTGAGTCTTCTAGTTTGGGGTGTTAATAGGGGATCACACTCGATTATTGGCTCAGACAAGAGATGGACAGGCTTTCACCAGCAGCACCTATGCCTGTTCTATACACTACTGAACACAGAGCATCAGGCTGTGAACAATATCTTAGAAAAAAGGGCTAATGAGTGGATAAATGATTTTCGTATAGACATCACCTTCATACGGTAATCATAGTGGAGTGGACTGTTTTAAATGTTTCAGCATTTTTTACCTAATCTCGATTTGTCTCTTTACTTGGCTTTCACATCCATCCATTTGAGCCACGTTCTCTACTTAAATCCAGATTTTTCTCCTGAGTTCTATAAATAATAACTTAAGGTACAGCACAAAAAAACCCTAAAACAAAAAAGGGCATGTGGTCAGCTAAAGCCAGAATCTGAATAAACACAGAATGACACAGTTCAGGCCAGAGGCCATGCACAAAGATATTAAGTAGAAATGACCATCTCAACACAAAGATGTTTTAAATACAAATTCAACCATATGCTCTACCATAGGAGTCTGCCCTTTTGCTTAAATCTAGCAATAACAGAGCAATTATTTTATGTATTTTCCATTATCTGGAAGAACAAAGTTTGGCAATAAGAAAATGTTAGAGATTTCCATTTCTGGTATTTGTTTAGGAGATACAAGGGCAGTGTAGATTTGGAAAACATTAACAGAAGCTCTTCCTATGTATTCCAAAGTAATTAACATACAATAATTTACATTCTTGCTGATTGATCAGGCATCCACATTCAGAGCAGCAACATCATATGCTTCAAACAAATGTTGCTGCACAATTTTATTTATTTACAAGTGTATTTATATACATCACTAAAAACACATCTGTCATTTAAGAATTTCTTGTGGCTGTTATTACTGTACAGGCTAAAAGCAGTGATAAGTTTGTAGGTAGCTTTTAAATATCCTTTGGGAAGCAAAAACCAATGAAACTGAAGGCCAAAAATTCAGATATTTGTTGACTTAAGTATTGATTGCCTTTCCCCCAGATCTAAATACGTCAATATTTTTTTTCCAAGTAAACTATTATTTTAATACACAATTGGTCAATTTCAGTGACCAATAAAAAAAAAAAAAAAAGATAATACTCTACATTCTCTGCGTCCATAACATCATAGTAGAGGTGTGTCTGTGTTGTTTTTCCTGTGTCCACAAACACACAGCATGTGTTTGACAGGACATTTAAGTCTCAACTTTGAGCCACAGGAAACAGGAAGCTAGTACTGAATGATGGCACAGGCACTTTAAAGGAACAGTTTGACCAAAAAAATGCTAGCTTCGCCAACAAATAAAAGCTAGCTACCAGTTAGCATGATCCAGGAACTAGCAGCTATTAGAGCTGTAGTTCATGATTGGCAACACTTTTAGACAAACTGATCCTTAAATGTCTTGCTGTGTGTGTTTTTTCCCCATTTAGAGGAAGGGGTGGTGAGATGATGAACCATGCCATCCGTCTATGACTGGAAGCAAGAGTGGCAGCTTCTCAAGACTCCATCTCATCTCCATCGAACATTGGCGGCTCGAAGCTAAGGACCTCCTCGTAGGTCAACCCTAAAGACAGAAGCACACAATTGTTCAGCATGGACCCGACATGAGGCCTCTATGGTGCTTTTGTACTAGACTTGTGTGAAACACAAAAGTAACAAACCCTTAAATCCAGGTGGTGGTGTTATTTTACTGGCTAAAGAATGTTACTTCTGCCAAACAGTGTGATGCATAACAGTATTATTTCTAATCAAAATACAAATATAGTATTACACAGAATGTGTGAAACAGTAGTCATGAAAGTACTAGTACTGATAATTCTCTGAGAGATGCTTTTGACCAGTCATATACAGTGAAGTATATAATTTTCAATTATATATATAAAAAAAAATCACACAAAATTCTTCACAGAAAAGATATAACTATGCTTTCTGTAAAAGATGTATTGTCATGTAGCATGTCGAAAATCAACAAAACAATTTACTGGTTTCATTTACAATTATCAATTACACTTTTTCCAAAAAACTGCATTTTAAACATGTCAAGATAAAACAAATAAAAATGCCTTAATTTAATACACACCGGTGTATACAAACTGTGGTAAATGTTTCAAGTACATACTTATATCTGTAAAAACTATTTGTAGGTTTGTCCTATTACATGTGTCTATAGGCCTATTTGTAACATGTGCATGACCAAATAACTGATGTACTATTGTTTCAATTCCTACATTATTAAGGGACCATCTATGATTTCAGACCTGCTCCAAAAGTGAATGGACCGACTTACTTTTCCACTCCTCGATGTCTAGCTCTCTGCTCTCAAAGCTCTGGTCATAAGGCTCAGCCTCTGGTTCGTCATCTGGGTCATGGTACTGCGAAAAGTATGTGTGGGCCAGGGCCTCAGAGGCTGTGATTCGCTTATCTGTGTCCAGAACCAGCATCTTCTCCAATAGGTCTACAGCTTAGCAGCAACAGAATGAGAGAAACCACATCACTGCCAATCTTAATGTCAACCTTAACCTGTCTTAATGCCAATACAATCTGAGAAAATATCAATATGGTAGAAATACATAATAACACATGCATGCCTGTTCTAATGTGCCAGAGCTTTACCTAATGGGTTTGCACCAATGAATACATCTGCAAAGTTCCTCTTTGGCATATGAGGCAAGGAATTAATGTAGTTCCTGGCCTGTTTGGAAAAGACAAAAACAAATGGTTTCTCAGGCACATTATTTTTGGGCCATAAAAAAGCCTTAAGCATTATATTGAGCCTTACATAAGCCAAGGCACAAACAAACAAAGTAAATAAAGCAGTTCACACTGGAGATAATGGTCTATACTGAAAAGCCAAACGAAAAAGTTGTCAACTGCCTTTGTACCAATTGGAAACTAAATGCTATATATATTGTTTACATTTGGAAGACTGAACATCAGGCATGTTCTAAATATAAGCAGTGCTACTGGTTTCCACTAGTAGCTTCTATACCCACTGTTAAACATACAAGCATTGACACACACTCTACTATGCCAGCATGACAAAGGAGAAGTGGTGCTCATCAAGCCTACAGTCTACTGTGGTGAGTTTGGAACTAGGTCAGAGATGTGTTGGAGACAAAAAGCAGGCAAAGTGGGGTGGGGGTGGGGTTGAGGGCAAGAGGATAAAGGATAAACCAGGACAAACTGTTCCATTTGAGAAATAGAACATTCTAGATTGAAGACCAATTGTTCAAGGGTAGGACATGTCTTCTGCTATTGTCTGATGGCAAGATGAAGCAACGCTTAAAGGAATACTTTGCCCAAGAATGGTAACATTTGCATAAATGCTTTCATAAATTTGTGCCAAAAAACTCAAGTTTTTCCCCCATTCATTAGTAGCCTTGGTTGTTTTACTGGTCCTTCTTTAAAGAGTAGTGTAGAGATAAACAGTTCTTCCTAGAAACTCAGTTGATCAGGCAAAACATGTTTGGTTTCCAATGTGGGTTCTGACACCAAAATCAACAAAAAGTAGTAACAGCCATAAACCATGTCAGAAACCGTCAAATTAGTCAAGCAAGTCAAAGCATTCTGAGGCAAATGTGCAATGCACAATGCTATTTTTTCCAAGAATGGTTCAGACACCAATCATATTTTGTCTGAGTGTGTTTTGGATAAGGGGGAAAAAAAATGATGCAAATTTAAATACTAGACAAACTGGGGCTTTAAGGATGTGTGTGAATGGACTGTGGAGGTCCTTGCTCACCTCGTGGCTGGGCATCCTGCTTATGAGCGAGGCTGGAGGAGTTCCAGTCAGGCGCATTATCTGCTGAAGCTGGTTTATATCTTAGGCACCCAGGTCAAGGGGCTTACAATGATAATACAGTTAAATACCATCCACGGCAAAGTGCTTTCTAAACCTACTTAGCCCAGTCTACATTTACCTGATTTATGCCAGGATGAGATGAACACGCCGCTTTCGAGAAAGCAAACACAAGGACAAATAAAATGACAGAAGTGAAAGAGAAAGAATGCACCAGGAGTTCAGTGTCAGTCATGCGATATTAGATTCACTCACTCACTCATTCACTCTTTCACTTTCTCACTCAAAATGCCTGTGTGGATTAATCCAGAACAGTCAAATGAGGAATAAAAAAATAGATGGAAGGATTAAAGCATGATGAGCAATGAGGTCATCAAAAAGTGCAAAATATTGCACATCTGCATGAAAATATTAAGTTATTCTAACAGGTGCTGCCAGTGAAAAGCACTGTCTTCGATATTTGCCATCGATCTAACAAATAGAGCCATCAAATGACAATGTGGAAGCATCCTAATAAGATGACCCAACTAAGAGAAAATAACTCATGCCTGTGAGGGGGAAAAGACATGCAGCTTAAGCACTTGGTAAACTGTAGCTGAAGCAAATGAAATTACGAGAGTGAATCGCCAGTCCCACTGCTGCAGCAGACCGAGGGAGTCACACTCAGGCAGAACCAGGGGGGACAAAACAAACAAACAAAACAAAACAAAAAAACTCACAGACTCTGAAGATATTTTCATCGAGAGCTCAGGCCCTGGGGTTCCGACGAGCAGCATGATAAGCTTCAACTGATCAATATCTTCAGGAGCAACATAAAGGAAAAAGCAGGGATTGGGATGGGCTATGGGAGCAGGGACTGCACAAACAAAACTGAAACAAAAGAAGCTAATAAGCTAAACCAAATTTTACACATATAGCCAGATGTGCAAACACTTGCCACAGTCACACAGGGAACACAAAATCCAACTCATCACATTAATGCTAGAATGAAAAATGAAAAAATAAATGTACATTTTATTGAGCCTAATACAGATAAAAAAAGAATTTCCTTCAACAGTACATAGAACTTTTTAATAAATCTTGCAATACATTTTCACAATGTGGAGAAAAGGGTGATGAACAATGTAGGGAGGAAACCAAACGTACTGCATAGATGGTGGGGGATAAACACGTAGCAGTGCTTTAGTGCAGATCCACATCAGTTTACTGTGCTGTAATGTACATGACAAGAACATGGGAGTCTGAAGGAGGGAAAGCTTGAAGCAGTTGCTTACCATGTGTAAAACAGGACAATAAAGGCAATAAGAAAAGATGACCAAACACTTGTCTTCTGCACAGTAACTAGGAGTGGGCAGTATGAAATAAAAGCTTATTATGACACTTTCACAATACAAAATATGCATCGGATCCAGACAAAATAGGCTAGCAGATGATTTAGTAATTAAAATATTATCTGCTAAGGTGAAAATGGTTCACCCAGTGTTAGTGCTCATTTTCTAGAAAACATAACTTTAAACTTGTTTTTTTTTCACATTTTACACCCCATGGCATTAGCACACTAATCCCACGTGTCAGACACATTTTAACAGTGATCAGAATCTACTATTTGAAAAGGGTGCATAGCTATGTACCTTTGTAGCTTGCATGCTCTGCTGTTGATTTAAAAAAAAAAAGTGAACTGAATTGCTGAGATTGTGGATTTTTGTTTTGGTTCAGAACTGCCACACTACTAATAAAAAGTGTAAGGTTGGCAATGTGTGTTAACAGAGAGGAAAAAAGCAATTGTGATGTATGAAGTAATTGCAGACCAATGGCTAAAAGCAGATAAAAAGAGGAGCCAACACAAACTAAAACAAGGAAACCAGCCAGTGCAGGGATGTGCCAACAGTAGTAAAGCAATAAAGCATGCAATAAAAGCAATATGCACAAAAATGGATGCAAGTTCTGAATGGGCTTGCATAATTCCTGCTTTAAATTCATGGAAACTGCTTGAATACTAGGAACACACAGGCCTAGTTAATGCATGGAATGAAGCTTAGGGGCATAATCTGAGCAAACAAGCACCCTTTTAAAGGAGAGCCACAAATCACTTACACACATCAGCTGAGGTGTAACTAATGTAATTTCATCTACTTACAAGTAAATATAATAAAAACACATTCGTACTCAGACAGACAGACGTCCCGTCAAAGTCTTGATGTTTCATTTACTGGCAAAGGCAGTAGAGAATAGGTGGGACCAAGTCAACTGGAAACATTCTTCTGTTTTCTTTGAAATACGCATTTCATCTCTCAGAAAAGGCCAAGGTTCACTTCTTTGTGTTTGTGTGTGTGTTTGTGTGTGTGTATGTTCCAAATCCCACATAATGATTATAAGGGGCTTGTACAAAAGGCAACTTACTAGTGAGGTATGTGCAAACGGGGCAGAGCAAAGCCAGGAACTGTGTGTACGAGAAAAGGAGCAAAGTTCATGTTGTCATCAACAGAAGTAGGCACTGTAACTCGCTAGGAGGCTGTAGGGATTGCATTAGTGCCGGATTGTTCAACTCCAGTCCTGAAAGGCTGGCTTCCAGCATAGTCTGGTAATTTCCAGACACAAATAACAAACAAATAATTACAGTTAGAGCCCTGTCAGGAAAAAGCGCTGGGATAATTCAAAGCAAAAGGCAGAAGAATGGGTTTTGTTAAAAAAAAAAAAAGGATACGATCAGTGCCAGGGAACAGGGTCCGTCCAGTGAGTAGCTCGGCCATAATGCAACCCACGGACCAGATATCCACTGCAATACACCACAAATGCTTTCATTTATATTAAAATCTAGAACAGTGTAGATGGATTTCATAAAAACTGAGGATCAATTTTTGAGGCAGATCAATTGACATTACAATAGTCAATTACAGCATTATTTTATCATTGGAGTTCTCAATGTTTACAAAAACACTGTATAGTTAAGAATACTTAAATCTACACTGATTAAGTAAATGTATACAAATGTTAACGGGACAAGACCAACAATACTGTATCAGAACCAGAGCAATGCACTTCTATAAACCCACTAAATCAGTACACCTGATCCCAACCTGTCATGTTGTAGTGCATCCAATTCAGCATGATCTCTGGGGCGCGGTACCATCGCGTGGCAACATAGCCAGTCATCTCGTCGTCCGTGTGCCTCGCCAGCCCAAAGTCCAGAATCTGTGCAGAGCAGAAAGGTCAGCCATAAACCGAGAGAAACTTGCTTACACATTAAAATTACACTTCATGTCACCATCTGTTTGCTTGACTATAAAAACAATGTTGGTCAACACAGGTTGGGGGGTAATTAAGGTCAGCAAGGAGGCAAAGCGCACACACACACACCTTAAGCTCACAGTCTTCATTTACAGCCAGGTTACTGGGCTTCAGATCCTGCAGAGAAGACGACAGTAGAAATACATTAGCAGCATTTTAGCATTTACTTTCACCCTCTTTGACAGAGCCTATAGACAAAGATGATCTATCAAATGACAAATAGAGTCAACAAATCTCTGCAGTCATTTTAATAAGATAAACAAAAAGATCAAGAAAAACAGATCAAGTAAGTAAGTATGTACAGCCTTAAATTTATCCAGATGGTTTTATATAACACCCATAAAATTAGAATCAGGTGTTCCAGACTAGGTGCCACTGATTATAGCCTCCTGCAGGTGGAATCTGTCTTACTTGTGTGTGTGGTGTCAAATTACCAAAATCTGAAGAACTTTCTAAGGCAATCATGAAAAAGGTTGTGGGTGCTTGTGGGCCTGGCAAGTGATTTAAAAAGATCTCTAGACTAAATAAATCATTCTACTGTACAGAAACATTATCTAAAAGTGGCATTGATTTCAAAAGAGTGCCAGTTTGTCAAGGACTGGCATTTTGAGGCAAAAAGAACCCCAACATTTAATCACAGGATCTGCAGGTAACTTTTACAGCAGCTGATGTGAAAGTGCATTCATCTACAATTATAAAGTTGGTCAAATATGACCTGCATGGAAGGTGTGGTTGGAAAAGGCCTTTGTGCCCCAAAATGAACATAAGAGTAAGAGTACACTTGCCAAAATACATATAAAGACCAGAGTATTTCAAAATAATGTGCTCTGGACAGATTCAAAGTCCTAGTCAAATCCAGGCTTTACACAAGTGTAGTAGAAATACACACACACACACACACACACACACACACACACACACACACACACACACACACACACACACACACACAC
>JBBPDA010000132.1:20431966-20457407 GCA_037974385.1 Arnoldichthys spilopterus | reverse complement strand
ACACACACACACACACACACACACACACACACACACACACACACACACACACAGACACAGACACAGACACAGACACAGACACAGACACAGACACAGACAGACACCTAAATATATATGTGTGTGTGTGTGTAAAACTATTTCCAAAGCCAGCCTGTTCATGTCACAGCCAGGACCAACAATAAAATCACACACTAGAATAATGGTAAAACCAGCCAAGCCCTCCATTACATTATGCTGGAGGATGGGTCACAACAAATTATGTTAGAGGCAAAACAAAACAAAAAAAAAGAATGAAAAAAAAATAAAATGCCTATATGACTTACTCTGTGGATGATGTCAGCTGAGTGAATGTACTAGAAGGAAGAGAAAGACAAATCATTCCACTTTAGTGACAGACAATTAAAAGATAAAAATGAAACTACCATACTGCATGTCAGCGTTGGACAGGGCTGGGCAACTTAAGCACAAACATTATTCGATAATCACTAGGAACTATTTGAATAATCTTCAAGAAGGGGGAGGTTTAGGTGTTGGGCTTAGAAGGTCAGGGAGTCATCGAGCTAGAAGCAGGGGTGGGGGTTTTGGGGTGAACGATTTGCTAAAGGGTGCATGTGCATGTGCTTTAAGACAAGATCATTGCATAAACTATTAGACATTTTATATTAATAGATATTTATATAATTAAAAAACACAATTTTAATTTATTTATATTTGTTATTATTTATGTAATAAAAAGTCACATAGTCCCTCAATATCAGTTTTGCAACTGGAACCACAATCAAAGAACAGGCTAATGATATCAGAACTAGCAATTTTAAAACAATGTCTAACCCTTATGTAGCAGAAGGTTATTGTCAGTTCAAGGAGCAATGGGACAAGAAGGAGCAGAACAAAAGTGCCTAAACCTGCTCTATGGAGTTTGGTTCCAACCAGGGTTATTATTTCTAACAAAAAAATTCAGAGCAATATTACCCACTGCAACAAAAACTAATGTAATGATTAAAACAGTTCATTTTTGTGTTTCTAGTGTAAGATCTAGAAGTAGATTATTTCTGTGTTGAACCATATATACCAAGGAGATGAAGATGTCCGTCAATGAATTCCAATTAAAACTGCATCCAGTTTCTAAAAAAATGGTCAAATAAATATTGCTATAAAATAAAACCAAGTCTAAATAAAACTAAACAAAAAATTGGGAAAACACCCTTAAATGGAAACGGCAATACTTTTTTTAAAGTAAAAACCATCTAGAAACATCTCTAAATGCAGAGTGCAGGCATTACAGGAGGAACCTGCTCAGCAGCCACGGGATCCACAGTAAACAAGTGATGTAATTTGTAAATAAAATGTGAACATTACGTATCGTTAAACAGTCTGCTCTTGAAGTAAAAGAAAAGAGATAAATGTGATTACATGGTTGAGGATTACAGTGGTGACTGATTATTATTTACAATGGATGAAGACACAAGAAACCAACCTTGAGGCCCCGTAAAATCTGATAGATGAGGAACTGAACATGGTCGTCTGTCAGCTTTTGACATTTGACAATGTTGTTGAGGTCAGCACCCATTAGATGAGTCACAAGGTACCTGGTATTCAACAGAATGCACAATGACTCAGCAACAGACCAAACACAATTATTAACCTGTTTAAAAGCCACAGTTATAAAAATTTTCAAAACAGTGATTCAGTCCATCTTTCACACAAGGTTGAAGCAGAATAACTTCTATAATAAGAGAATAACAAATAATTCTGATAAATACAAAGATCAGTTTTATTTAATCATGACCTATACCCCTTGATTAATTTCCTACCTGTAGCCGAAGGAAACAAGCATCAGAAATTCTATCAAATACTTTCTACATTTGTATGAAAATAATAATTTTTCATTAAATTTCAATTCTAAGTACTGAGGTTTTTTTTTACTTGGAAACAAATGAAAAAACGTCAGATTTAAACCATTAGAACATTGTTTATAAAGGAAACTTCTTCAGTCCATTAGTAAGCATACTTCTGCACTCTAAGCAACACATGAGATAAAAGGGAGCTGGAATTAGGCCCAAGTTCTATCTTGCAGAGTCTATTTGCTACAAAATCCCAGCAGGGAGCAGTAGAATGCTGTTGGCTCTATGCCAGTGGAGTGTAGGTCTGGTTTTGTGAAAGGAATCTGGGCAGTTCCCAGGACTGACATGATGACAAATGCTCCAAACTAAGTGTAAGAAAGCTTGGTCTCAAAACATATGCAGAGGCTAAGCTTCATATGAGATGCAAAATACTATCCATTAAGTGGTAGCAATTCTCCAAAGTGGTTACACACACACACACACTCACACACAGAATAAACATGGCCCTACATTTATTTATTTTCCACACTGACCCCCCTTTGACTTCTGAAGGAGAGATATTTATAAAGTGTATTCTAATCTCTAGTCTCCATGCTTCTCTTGAATAAGTAAATAAAACTGGCACACTGAACAGCCCTTTCTCAGTCCAGCATGTGTGTATGCGTGTGTACACATTTGCACACTGGTGTGGATGTGTAAACTTCGGTACTCCTGTGTCCACTCCCTGCAATCAACCACAACTCCCTCCCACTACAGTGCGTGTGTTGTCTTTGTTTTTGGTGGTGTGTACTAAAAAGGTACAACAATGTCAGGACATATAGGTATTTAGATATTTACATATCAGTATTATAAATATATAAGTAAATAACATACACACAAACTCCATTTCCAGAAAAGTATTTCAAAATGCATTGTAATATATAAATGCATAAAATGCAAATTCATGTTCAACTATTATTTAATTGACAAAAATATAAACCGTGGCATATACCCCTCGAATAATTTCTCAACTGTAGCCCAAGGTAACAAGTGTCAAAAATTCTATCAAAAACTTTCTATCAGCATTTGTATGAAAACAAACATTAACATATTAATTGATAAAAAAAATAAAGACAGGATTGTTTACTATTGTGTCACCTTCCTTCAAATTACATTTTTTCATTTTGGAACTCATGATACTAATTGTAATAGTTTTGCACTTGGAAATTGTGCCCATTTGTACTTGAAGTGAAAGTGACTTTTTTGTCATTGTGAACACACTCAATCACACAGTGCACCAAGGGGAAAAGTGACCTCTGCATTTAAACCATCACACATGCACACATGGGGCAGCAAGACGCTACCAACAGAGCAGTGTAGTGGTACACCACAATGTAGTGGCGCCCTGGCCAGGACTTGAACCTGCGAACTTCTGTTCACAAGGGCAAGTTTCTATCCACTAGATCAATCAAGAGCAAGAGAGCGAAAAAGCTGAAGTAAGATGTAGAGCGAGAGGGAGAGTGAGAGCAAGAGGGAGAGGGGAGAAAGAGGAGGAGAGAGAAGGAGAAAGGGGGAGAAAAAAAAAAAGGGGGGGAGGAGAGAAAAATAGAGAGAAAAAGTGAGAGGGGGGGGGAGAGGGAGAGTGAAAGAGCGAGAGAGAGTGAGAAAGAGAGAGATATTTTGCTGGTTGTAACCTCAGATGCCCTTCACCCTACTGAACTCAATTAAAAAGGGCAGAGTGTGTTGTGTGTTTGTGAGTGCTGGGCAGATGGACAAAAACACAAACCTCACAAAAAAAATGCACCCTAAATCCTGACAAACTCTGTTCTGGGCAAATTTAGACAATTTCCAATAAATTCCCACATGGGAAAGTCCGATATTCCTTGCCAGGAATTTTCCCTGCGTCCTAAAAAACACACAGAAGCACTGTGCTTTGATTGGGGGGCAGGGGGGGGGTTACTCCTAACACAGCAAATCAGTCAGCTCTTCATGAAGAGCAGTTGATATGGCAAGTATTAAAATGTACAAAAATGTAAATGTACACAAATAATTTATACTATTTAACCCTTTTTGTCACACAGGTGTGTCGCTGACTAGGCTTTACAAAAATGTACCATCACACCTATGTGGTTTAGCATGTTAAACACTGAACATCATTAAGGGGAATTCAAATTCAAAAATTCGAATGCTAAGTGCACTCAAGAGCATAGCACATGCAACTGCAAAACTCAAATTTGTCAGTGCAACACCAACAAATGATGATTTAACGTGCAAACAATGATTCACAACAACCAGGCCAGTATTAGTGTCAAACACTTTAGTCAATTTAGGTAGGTTTCTAATAAACCTGTGACATAAAACAATGCTAGTGTCAAACATTTTTTAATCTTTCACAGTTGGGGTTAGATGGCTGGTGTCTTTATTAAATAAGCTGTTGTGAATCTGCTGCTCCAAAACAATGGCTCTGGAACTTTGCAGTCAAAAAAATAGTCTAAATATAAAAAATATGACCACTGAAGGGTAACAGAAGTTTTCTAATAAAAAAAAAAAGAAAAGAAAAAATGTCTTAACGTACTGACTTCCAATCAGCTATTTGTTACTACGCAGTTTATGTGCTCACTACACACTGTTTAGAGGTTCTCTATAACTGATCTTAATCTGACCAAGATATGCAGTTGTTCAGTGTTCTAGATGTACTGAGCAAACCTATGATAAACTCAGATAAACTTACGTAATTTATCACAATAATGATAAGATGATATTACCAATCCCTGCTCTACTGTCTCTCTGCCGGTCTTGTTCTCTCTCTGTCTCCCACTCCCTTTCTTTAAAGCTCTCTTTATCTGTGCAGTGGTTACAACGAGAAACTAAGGTTATTGCACATCCAAAAAAATTACACATGGATGAAAGTCTGTTGCTATAGTAACTGTGGATATTCCCAGCACGTGCCTGGCCACGGTATTCCGACTCCCCTTAGACCATCACACGGTGGCAAACACACGCACGGATGAAGGCAGTCACTTTGTAACGATTCCACATGAACGACAAGGAGATTACCAGTAAGCAGATCAAGGAGAGGCGGGGGGCAGTTTTCCACTGTCGAGATAAATAAATGGGGCATGTCTCATAATCACCCCCCCCTTTCACCCGGAAATGCAGCTAGACATACACACACAGACACACAAACAAATGCTCAAAAAGAATACCAGTCTGAGTCATCACTGCCAAGTGGCAAGCAACTTGACTTCTTGTCAGCTGCGATTCGTCTCCCCACCCCCAAAAATGGACCTCATCCTGTCGTTCTGCCCAGTAACCAAGCACATGCGCACACACACCCTAAACAACCCAGAATCCCAGCAGTGTCCCTCATGGTTGAAATTTCAGAAAATTTTGCATGCACCCAAAAAACATGGTAGTAATAAAGGGTGTAAATTTTAATCATTTCAAATCACAAGATATTGGCACAGGCATATAGAGACTGCTGACATTTGACTGGCTGCTGGAGGATATTTTGTTGAGCAAGCCAAATAGAATTTTTTAAATTTCAAAATGGACAACTTCACAAAATTATACTGAACGAACAAGGTGAACAGTAACACTTCTATACCTTCTATATAGTATTTGTTAATCACTAAATTATCCGCTTTTCAAGTACATATAAACATACCTATCCATGTATAGTTTTTAATATTTAAATCCACATATCTATCTGTATGCATGTTGTTATTGCATATAGTGGATATGCAAGAACAGTGACTAGACTTGAGGCCATTTCTGAAAATGCTGAACACCCTCTTCACAGTATGACAAAGGAGTACTTTTAGCTGTAGGTTGACCAGGTTGAAGTGCTCCACTGAACGGCACAGAAAATCCTTCCTCTCTATAGCCATCAGACTCCACAACTTATCCTCCTGTAACTCATTTACAGAACAAGCTGTTACCGCATTTGAGGTATAATATATTTTACATATTGTACAATATATTTATTGTACATTTTAACATATCACTTATGTGCAATACCCTGACTGCTGCTGTGTTTATTATATTTATTTATATATTACATCTATATTTACACTACACAGTTTTGCAATAACCTTCCTGGAAGAGCAATATACCTTGCCTCCCACATTCAATTTTATTAGGTGTAACACTTACTTAAAGTACAATAATGTTAATAAAGCTGCTTACACAGTATATAGTATATAGTACTTAATAAAGTATATAGTGTAAAGAATGTGTATATAGGGTACTTTCACATTTAATATATTTTTATTATTTTATTTTATTTATTTATTTTTTTATCTTTTAATGCCTACAGATCTTTTCTGTCTGTCTGAGCTGTTGTAACTTACAATTTCCTACAGGACCAACAAAGTGTTCTGAATCTGAATACTGCAAAATAACAATAAATACTAATAATGGCCATTATTCCCATTTAGATTTGGTTTTTATTTTATCACAAAGGCATAAGACAAGAAATAGATTTCATGTTTCTATAGATTTTGAATTTTACAATTCAATTCTATTAAAAAAAAGTAAAGATCTGTGCTGCAGAACAACAGCATGAGACTAGCAGTGGAAAAAATACAGTTACTCACACATCATTAAATTCTTCTAGACTGGTAGCAGGCGTGAACACATCTAAAAGGCCGATCACCTGAAACAAACAGAACATTCAGAATCAGTTTTAAACCACCTCAGTCAGACTAAATAACAAAAATGTAGGGCAACATGCTTCATTTGGTCCTGATCTGAGACTACTTGAGACTACTGAGTTACACAACTGTGACTAGTTATACAATGGCAGTGGTGCCCTGGTGAAATTATAACTTGTTGAAAATTATCGTAATTTTTCTACAGAGGGCTCTCTACATTTTAATACAAATTTATTGTTGATTTGCTAAATTTAACTTTAAAAATATTTAGCTGTGCAAGAATTACAGTACATTATATTTTATTTTATTTTATAATGTATAATGTTGTTTAATTTGTTTAATGTTTCAATTAAAATCAAAAAGTACACAAACATTTTCAGAAAAATGAAATATTTATATTTGTTATCTATAGAGGTAGTTGGTACCATGTTTTAGAGATCTTCTTTGTGCAATGTTAATGAAGAGCTGAATGTGCTTGGATCAGGTCAAAAGAAGTTTTGGGGGTGTATTCACAGAACCAATTTGTTTGTTGGTTGACTCCTAGTGTTTATCAGCAATGCCTGACAGTACCATTCCTAACTAAAATAAATAAAAAAAATTTAAAAGCTAAATTTATACACCAAACATGTTTTGGCTGATAAATGCAAATTGTGTACAAATTGTGTAAACTGATTCTGCCACAAAAAAAAACAACCTTTTATAAGGAGACCTCTAGCCTAGACCTTTTCAAACTCCCATTATTACCATGTCACTGCATAGCTCAATGTGTTTGGAGGTAAACCCTTGCTGTTGTGTCAGTGAACACATGCCCACGCTGGCCAGCATCATTCTGAGTGATGAGGGAAGAGCATGGACAATCCTACCCACCAAGACAGATCCAGGCCAATTACACTCTCTTTGCATCTCTGCACAACTGGCAGGTCTGAACAATTATTAAACAGGACAATTTGACAACAGAAGAAGAATCAAAATCAACTAAGTACTTGGCTATGTACATGACAATCCATACACATTTAACTGGTAGCCTAAAACACTACAATCAGCCAAAAAAAAGTGCATGTGCTAGTCTTTTTGGACATAAAACAGGCCTGGACCATTTATTTAAACAAATCCCAATATTGGTATAGAAAAGAAAATTGATGGAGTTTTTTGATATTTTAATTAATTTATATTAATTGTTCAGCCATAAAAAAGACACAAACCTCAAACAAATTACAGAGAACCTATGCTGACAGCTAAAGCAGTGCTATATAAAATCGGCCATGATATAACAGCACTATTCTTTCCCATGATAAGCATTTGTCATATTGTGATACTGACAATACTTCTGATGATGTATTTACCTTTTTTAATACAATGTGGGCATCTCACCATCCCACACAATTACATTATTTAATCATTATTCTCATCATTTTACAGAAGAAAAATGTTTTTACAACAATTGCATATGTTTTTCTAGAGGCTAGGCTATGAATCCTGTGAGTATTGGGTTTGCTATTTTAACTTAATAAATTCCTGCTCTATTTTGTGTTGTCTTTAATCGGTAAGGTTTAGCATTTAATGATAGTCAGAATTATTTAACGGTTATTTAACGTTTAGTTGAAGGCTTGTGTTTGTATGGCTCAAGATAACAATTATATCACGTATATCGTTATTGCAAAAATACCATGAGATATTGTGATATAATTTCAAGCGTACATATCACCTGTTTGACAGCTAAGGTCTTGCAGACATCAAAAAATATGAAAAAAATAACAAGAGTGGCATTCCTGGGAGGTTAAAAAGGAGGAAAAAGTTATCCACAAGAAAAAACAAAAATTAGGGACTGCTAACTTCTAACATCAAGGACCTTGATGGTTTATACTGTTTGATCAATAAAGATATGGCAATGCAAATGACTTGGACGAAAATCAGACCACATTTTAGGATGCAGAAATTAAAAAAATTCCAAAGGATCCTTATCCCCATTATGTGTTCATATATACAGGTACTTAAAATATTTCCACAATTCCACCGAACATAAAGATTGGAAGGTGCCAACTCTTTCTCTGGTTGCTGTGATTAGTCATGGCTAAGTTCTCCAACTCTCATTCCTGGCCTGATTTACAGTCATATGAACAGTATTTAAAAAGGAAGCATTAGCGTTAAGTGCAATCTGGCAACTATACACTCCATTTACCCTTTTAGAAACATTCTTTTCTGTGTGGGCTTTGCAAATCAATCAAGAAAAAAAACATCTTAGTAGTTTTGAGTATGTTCATAAGGAATAACTGCATCTCTGTAACACTTTAAACCTTGTGTCATCCCACTATGCAACTATCCTTTCTGGACATGACAGTGTGTCCAGGCATGTGTGTACATCTAAGGAGAACCCCTCTCTAGGCTGCAATGGCCTGTATCATCCAGCTCTATACTCTCCACTCATGTTCCTCAGTTTAGCTAACAATTAACTTGTGTGTGGATTAGTTCCTAGCATGCACAGCTGAGGGACACAGGAAATGGGGGGAAAAAAACTAATTTTTGATGAGGACAAGGGATTCAAACAGTATCTAACAAACACAAGCTTCTGATAAAAATACAAGCAGGAAGTGGCACTGAGAAGTGTGTGTAAACCTGTGTGTGTAGAAGGAGGGTGGCACAGAACCGCCAGAGAGTTTCACCCACACAGCGCTAGAGGCTAACAAATTCTGGCAAAAAAAAAAAAAAAAAAAAAAAAAAAAAAAAAAAAAAACCACCACTGAAAGACTTCTTTGAATGCAAAACACAAATCACTGAACACTCAGGCAACCTTCAGGCCTGCTCAGATCTGCCCAATAGCTTAAAAATGCATGGCACTCTGCAGCTCTAGCTTTCTTTAGGCCTCAGTATCAAGCAGTCAGTTGTTTATGACAAGATTGCTATAGTATGAAATAGTATGAATGGTATTGTGGAAAAATGAATACTTTACATATACTTTACTAAAACACATTTTTTTGTTCAAAAGTAGAAATTTGTCAAAAACTAATTCAGACATTGCATATTTAAAAACAAGAACTGAGCAAAATGGGAAACACCAAAATGGACAGTTCAGTTTCAGTTAACTTTCTACCTGTTTGAGACAGCTGAAATAATCATATTAGTCTTTGTTATGCCACCCAAAATCATTGTATGTGCTATTTTGATAGTTACCCTTATAGCTGACAGGAAACAATTTGCTAACACTAGAGAAAATGCAAGAGTCTGTAGAGTCAACCAAAACTTCCGTTTTCATTTCTTTCAAGTGTGAACTGATGTATTAGACATCTTGGGTACCATGGCATTACTTGTGCTAACAAGAAATACAGTGTGCTTTTCTGTGCTTATACTTACACAAATGTCAAAATGTACCCAATCTCATGTGTAAAATGATTTAAGGCATTTTAGCAATAATGTTAATAGCTAGCATACAAGCTAACAATGTATGGTTCCTAACATAGTTCATCTTTAAACGTTTACAAAGTAATAATTAAAAAATAAAAAATCTAAATCACCACATTAACAATGTGATAGTGTGTGGTGACTACTCTCACTTGAAAGAGTAAATAATTTGCTTAACTGTCAGAGGCCTGAGCTGCAAGTGTTACTAAAGACACATAGCCAGGGGGAAAAAAATACAATTCCAGTAACGTAATGGCAAAGGTCCTGATATTTTTGCAAGGGAAAATTCTTGCATCATCAGTTTATCAGTGGAAATGTCATAATTTAGAATTAAGGAAAAAGTTCAATATTCCATTTAGGGCAACACTGCAATACTGTAACATACTGAAGTTGTGGTATACCTTCCAATATAGTGGAAACACATTCTACAACTAATCAAATGAGTTTAAAGACTTGTCTACAATCATTTTTCAAAGAAATTATTCAAATGTGTTGAACGGTTTGAATGCTCTGATTCATCCCATACCCAAGGAACAGTTTTAAAAGGGTCAGGATCCTCACATCACTTAATAAACCATTTAGTATTAAATGCTTAGAGACTCATACATAATGCACACTTCTGCAGTGCTGCAATAGCTGGCTTCACATTACCGATTAAAGAAGGCTACAATGTGTAGTCCTAATTCATAGTTTTCAAATGATGGCACGTCCTTATAGGACCGCCGACTTAGACGGCAAAACAAGGCTTTCTTCTGCTGCCAACCACTTATTTTTACAAGACTTTATAGCCAAAATGCTGGATAATTTTTGTTAATCTGGATGCACTAACTGGCAAGGAGACAAGCTTGGGTTGTGCTTCCACTTAATCCATCCAAGAAAGAAAACACATTTGTCATTTGTGGAGATTTGTGCAATTATACAGGTCTCCATCACTGAGGAGGAAAGAATAAGCTTAGTATTTTTTAAATATTGTATTTTTAATAAATAATAATAATAATAATAATAATTTGTTTGTATAGCACCTTTCATGCAAGAAATGCAGCTTAAAAACTGCTTTACATTGAAGAAATGACAAATATGGGAACATAAATTAGGATTTTAATATAATGAAAAGGAGAATATATAAAAATAATAAAAACTGAATTTAAAAAGAAAAAAGAAAAAGAATAGAATAAAGTAAAATACCTAAATAAAAAAAACTGCACATTACCACAGTGTAAACATTAACAGTTAGCTCACAATGGCTAAATGATAATGTTATCTAGTTAAGGAGAAGGTTCATTTTTCAGCCTAAAAACTTATCAGCACATTTCTGAAAGGGGAGAGGGGTTCACCAGTATCCAGGAATGATATCACAAATTTCACTAATGTCAATTCCAACCTTTTGGTATATGTTGGACAAACTGCATTATGAACACATCAAAAAACCATAAACTCTCTGAGATGTGAAAAGTAACAAGACGTGATATGTCCAAGTCAGGGGTGTCCAAATCCGTTCCTTGAAGGCCCAGTGTCCTTCTTAAACTAACAGGGGATTAAGAAATTCATCTTTGTCATTTAGTAACCTGGATTTTTACAATGTAAAAAGCTCCTAACCCGGGTTACTGCACACATGGTTGTATCTAGTTGCATATTCATTTGCAGAGTGCAAGAGCAGTTTTAACACCCCCCCCCCACCTCACACAAACAAAACTTGCAGAAGAGAGATATTGATCAATGGTGTTTCATAACTGAAAAATGCTTGCCACGCTGGAGTCAGGCCTCTAACAGAGGATGTTTGCTTTTAGTCTGTTTTTATGGGTGCAGTAAACAGAAGAAAATACTTCTAGCGTAGTGAGTAGAGAAAGCAAATCAGTGGAGCCCAGAGCAAAATGACAAAAGCAATGACAGGAGGGCATGTGTGGGAACTGACTTAAGTATTCTCATAAAACATGAGGAAAAAAATGCTGTTTCTTGTGCAGTAAAACAAAAGCTGGTTTAATATAGATTGACTTGCCCTATAAACAAATGTTTCAGTCACAAATCAAAAGGTTCATAATGTTTCCTCTTGCTCCAAATGTAGTCTATCCAAGACGTGTATGAAGACTGATTGAGTTTTTGCTTCTTTCTTTTTTTTTATTTAACCATTATTTTATCAGGCAAGTAAATAAGAACAAATTTCTTACAGTGGCAGCCAGACAACAAAAACTGACAAAGGTTAATCCAGTTAAAAAATATTTTTTGCCAATTATTCTACTCTTGGGAGCCAGCAGCTGAAAATAACCACTGACCAAACACAGTATTTGTTTTGGGGACTTTCAACAATATAAGACGAGCAGCACAGGTGTAAAAAGCCACGGATGTAGTTTGCAACAGGTGACACAAATAAGAATGTGACAAGCCTAGGAAAGTTTAACAAATAAACATCAATCAGTGTTTATTACAGTGAGGGCATAAAGATGGCCAATTTACAGAGGAATAAAGAGTGACATGTTTTGAAGGGAGCATTTGCTGCAAAACGGACAGCGGACTGATAAACACTATTAAGTATTTGGAATATGCCTTTGCAGGCTGACGTAAATATAATATCACCATAATCTTATATGTGAAGAATGGTCATTTGAACAAGAGCTAGTTTTGAAGTGAGTGAAAGCAGAGTACATTCTACACAAGGAACCAATTCAATGGCTAAAAATGTACCAAAGTATGTTGTAGTTAAAAACATTAGAAGTAGCTAGAGATGCACAGCGATATTGAAATTCAAATTCATATTAGCAGGTAATTCTTTTTAAAAAATTATCAGCATCAGGCAGGTTTGACAAAATATGTTATCTAGGAGACCAGAAAGTTTTGTTCATTTCACTGCATTTTTAACTATACAAATAAATATTATGTATAGACATCAATATATAAATGCATATATCACAGTTCCACAATGGCACATATTTACTGTCAGAAAGCACATAATAAAAATTATTTAACAGCTCGATGTCAGTTGTGGCAAATAATGTAGCCATGTAGTTTGCATGATGCTAGCTGATGGAGTATGGGGTATCTGATGTAAACAGTGAAAACCGGGACTCATTCATGAACAGAACGGTTGGCCTCTCCAACAAGCCAGATGCCATCAAATGTGAGCATTTGCCTACTCAAGTAAAACTGCAGTCAGGTCCAGACCCCGATGAGGACGACGAGCATGCAGATGAGCTTCCCTGAGACGGTTTCTGACAGTTTGTGCAGAAATTCTTTGGTTATGCAAACCAATTGTTGCTGCAGCTGTCCGGGTGGCTGGTCTCAGACGACCATGGAGGTGAACATGCTGGATGTGGAGGTCCTGGGCTGGTGTGGTTACACATGGTCTACGGTTGTGAGGCCACTTGGATGTACTGCCAAATTCTCTGAAACGCCTTTGGAGACGGGTTATGGCAGAGAAATGAACATTCATTTCATGGGCAACAGCTCTGGTAGACATTCCTGCAGACAGCATGCCAATTGCACGCTCCCTCAAAAGTTGCCACATCTGTGGCATTGTGCTGTGTGATCAAACTGCACATTTCAGAGTGGCCTTTTATTGTGGGCAGTCTAAGGCACACCTGTGCAATATTCATTGCTGTCTAATCAGCACCTTGATTTGCCACACCTGTGAGGTGGGATGGATTATCTCGGCAAGAGAGAAGTGCTCATTAACACAGATTTAGACAGATTTGAGAACAATATTTGAGAATAATGGGTCTTTTGTGTATGTAGAAAAGTGTTGCATTTATATTTTTGTTCAGTGTATTACTCATTATCCCTAGATTGGAGTGGATGCAGATTCTCTGGCGTGAAACCCAATGTTGAAATCATGCGAAAAGATCCTCAACCAAGGAGGGCCAAGCTGAACAGAAGGGTTAGTGTGCAGAAATGATTCTAAGCATTGTTGCTCTTGGTTTAACTGTATGTACTACAGAGAATGAGGAAAACTTGTCAAAATTAGAAAGTTTGCGAAGTGCTGGTCAGGAATCTTTTCATGTTTTTAACATTGAACAGGATTTTTTTTATTTAACCCTGGGGTGTGCCAAAGGCATTGAGTGACTTACTATTTAGGTCTTGACGTGGACAGATAATGTATGTAAGAAAAACTTACATTCTCATGCTTCATGTGCTTGAGCAGCCGCAGCTCTCTGTATGTGCGCTTGGCATGGATGATAGACTGGAAGGGTCGAGACAGTTTCTTCACGGCAACCTTCAGGCCTGTTTTGATGTCATACGCTGAGCTGTGGAGTAGAATGCAGCGTCAATACCCTTATCTGCAGCGGCACAGATCAGAAAAGCAAACAATTAATACAGCGCACTCATAACTTTTCAATTACACTTGGCAGAAAAAAATGAGTCATTTTTAAAAGAGTTTGGTGAGGGAAGCGTAAAACAAGCCTGACTAAAACCAAAGTGTATAATAAATGAAAGGACAAATCAAATACAGCATTTCCACAGGAAGCCGAAGTAGTGCACCAGTAAACAAAAATTTACAATCACATGAACATCATGCACACAGTAAACTAGTGCAGTACACCAAGAGAGTGAACAGACAACGCATTTGTTTACTAATTCAAACTGCCTGCAAAGGAAGCTGGATCAAAACACACCTTGGTTTCCTAAATGTTCCTCTTTACATTATTAGACTTGCACTGGTTGCTTTAGAATTAAATAATGCACCAGAAGAAATATTGCATAATTAAATGGGTTATATATAGTGATTCAGTGTGGTTTGCTGCAAAATCTTTCACCCTGGAGAAATATCAGAATTCTTCACAGTAGAGACAATAGCCAGATGTGTTAAGAGTTTAATGTCTCTAAAACCACCTCACAGAACCGTATTAAAGATGTAATGACATTGGATTTGTGGGCCAATACAACCTCAAACTATCCAAATCTGTCTTTTTTTTCCTAAGCAAATATCAAGTTTATCAAAGTTATAACAGTCTGATTATAAGTCAAAAAATTTTCAAGTCCAAGTTCAATTCAAATGAAGGGGACAGAAACAAGACCAAGACAGAAAAAACGTCTTCGAGACACTTACCAGTTAATAATTTATTTTTTTTAATTAAGGCTAGAGACACAAGCAATAGTGCAGTGTGACAACAGTGTGATCAAATTAGGCTGTATTATTTACTTTAAGCAGAACCATTTCATTTAATTCACTTGGCTTGCCAACACTGTGTCTTTGGCCAAAATTAAAATTATGAGCATGAATTACCTGCATATGATTTGGTACTGGGTGGCCAACATCAGTGCTTTAGATGGATTTTGAAATTATTAAACCAACAACCGGTGTCTGAACAAGCTCAATTTTTGCATTTTGTCAAGGGGAACAAGTTGTCTTTTTTATTTTTTTAAGTTGAATTGCAGCAATAAATTTGCCTTAGTGAGTCACTGTGGAGAAAAATAGAGGAAACATCAACTCTAAAGTCATTTGGACTGGAAGTCTAGTCGAAACAAAATGTGAGTCTAAAAGAAGTTTGAGACCATAGAAAAAAAACATCTTAAAATTAGACTCATGTACTACAGATTTAGTAAAGGTTTTGAATAAATGATGAACAAAATTTTTTTCTTCAGTTTTGCCACCATAATGTCAAGGTAGTCAGTTGACAAGTCAAGGTCACTGGTCAGTTTGGATAGTAAAATACATTGGTTTTAGTTGAGTTAGACTAGTCATTGTAACTCTTCGTTTCCTTCACCCCACTGCAAAGACATCCAAGGAAGTCATTTTATATAGAATGGAACATTTCACATTCAGCCGCTCTGAATGCAACTGTTGAATTATGCAGAAAATTTGAAATTTCAGCAGAATTCTATTTTAACATTAAACAGCTACTTGCTAATGTGGTTTGAAATGGAGGTTTTGTGCTAGAAATTATATGACAATTTTCTTTTACTAACTAATGTTAAATGTGCATTGATAACACCACATAGGGATAAAACGTCTAGGCGTGTGTATTAGTTTTATATGTTGTTCTTTCAGTTTTGAAGTGCAATTAAAATTGCAAGATGTACACAGCACACAATTCCAGCTCAATTGTCTCCTGTGCACAACAGCTTCCTTTAAGAAAGATGAAGCTCATGCAAAGCTACCACTAAGTCATGTTTCGGTGATCTTTCAGAACAATGGCTCTGCAGTTACCATAGCAGTTTGGGCTTGCATGGTCAAACTGTGAGTGAATAGGGTTCCAGGAAGTGCAACTAGGCCAGTTCTTATAGACGGAGGGAGACAAAAGCACACGCTCCATTGGCATTCCCCAAAGAACGCACTTTGTCACACTGTCTGCTAAGACAGATAACCACATATATACAAGAGGCAACTGAAAAGCAGTACTGCAGACTAAACCACAGGACCCAGTAATGGAGAGGAGTACTGCTTCTACTTGAAACTATGAAAAACACAGCGGAGTCCAATAATATACAAGATAGATTTCAACACAATATTACATAACCTGCATACTTCTGTGGTTAACTATGTTCAAGCAATTAAGGCCTATCAGATATTAAACATGGCATTTCCATAGGAAACTTAAGTAGAACAACAATAGACAATAGATGAAATGATCACACAGTACAGCAAGACAGGTAAATCTCCAGAACAACAATGATAAAGGTTACTGGAATGCAAAAAGAGTTTCCACATCCACCTCCTGCAAAAGAAAAGAAGCAGCAATGCTGTGGACATCCTGCATCTTCCCGTTTCTCTGTATATATTACATAAGACTAAGTGTGACTCAAAGCAGTCTTGCTGCAGGGACGAATCCCACTCCAACAGGTTCACTCCCTCTGTGGTGTGATGCTGACAAGTTATAACTATTATCAGTATCTGTGATAACAACAAAAATGCCAGTTCTTATGTCAAAACATCTTGTTTTAGATGATAAATACATTTTGCAAAGTTGTTATCTAAATAGCATGAACTGGTAATACAAAAATAAAAATCTTTAAACTTTGTTCTTTTGTCTCAAGTGAATTACTTTACATGCGTAGGAGTGTAATTTTTTTTAATGAAAACCAATGTATAAAGGTTGTTAGAATTTTATTTGTAGTTTTATCAGAATCAGGTTCTTTATAGATTCCAGATCACATTTGTGTGTAGGGGAAAAAAGGCTTACACAGTTTTCAGTCTCAAATTCTATTTTTATTTTATTAGGAGTTTGAACACAGCATAGAACTTATGCCTAATTTTTGACCATTAAAAATTAATTACTACTTCTCCTTTTCTCATAAGGATATAGCTTGGAACAGCTCATTAATACGTTTTTCCTGGGTTATTGTGGGAGTGTTAAGGCAGGGAAACGTGCAGGGAAATATGCAGGGCAGGGGCAGCTTCAGGTCCGGGATTGGGAACCTATGTACACCATCTGATTCTGTGATATTTTTGGACAACCCAGTGGTATTGATATTGTATCTAAAAGTTGTAGTCATTTTGGCTTAAAAAGAAGCACACAAGACCTTAAGTGTTTAAGACAGGACATGTGGCATATGAAATCGGGTGTACAAAACAGTTTGGAAAGTGTGAGTCAATGCAATTGTGAAACGTGGGAAACCACCAGGGCCTGAAGGACAGCTCCCATTTCCTTATCTAGGCAGGAGGCACTGATACACATTAGTCAGCCAAGTGCCTGAGGTGAGGTTTTGCAGACAAGAACCAGCAGATGTAGGTTTATGCTGTCATTACAATAAAAGCCATGTATGAGCAATGTAACAGTTCAGCATTTTGTTGCCAATGCTTTTATTTTTATGAAGATTTTAGCAGCTTTGCTGGATCTCCTGGAGGGAATATCATGCAAATCAAGGAAAATAACCTGCAAAACAAACCTTTACACATTAGGTCCTCTCACAAAAAATGAAAAGCAAAATGCAGGAATAGCTCTGAATGTCTTTTGTACAACCGTGGCCGAGTCACAAGAACCTGGTGCCAGAACAAGGTGAAAAATCCCCTCAAATTTGGCCAGATAGTCTGGGATCATGATCAAGAGCACCATTAACGCTGAATTTTCTGCCTTATGCCATAAGATATGAAAAGGCTTTGAAAACTCACCACAAGTGCTATCCTGCATATGCCTTTTATGAAGGAAACCATCAGCCTAATTTACAGTTAACTACATCAGCATGAAAAGTACAACCCATTTGTTCATGATTACATTCACTTTCACTTTGGCACTTAAAATGGTCCTACACCCATGTCTCCTAACTCTACATTCCTTTTAAGAATCTGCTTTGACTGGATTAAGTCTTTTACAGGAGGAAAGCAAGAAACATTCCAAGGTAGCAGCTTCACAACATTCCCTTGGAAGGCCCTGTGCTTGTTTCCATTTGTCATCGTCATAATCATTTTGTTCTGCAACCCAGGGGAAATACCTAACATGGCTGTTGTCCAACACAGTGAGAGCCATTCTTTCGTCTCGGAAAGCAACAAAGCAAACACCACAACACATTTTTTCCACACCCATAACTATAGCTAAAAAAAACAGGACTAAAATAGCATCTGTCCACAGCCACTAGAAGTACGGCTCCACACTATGGCCCCCCCAAAAAAACATACAGTAATTATTTTGTAACATATTGTGATAATACAAACACTCTAGTGAACATTTGATATGAGAGGATTAAAGTGCAGCCTGGAACTAATCATTTCATCTTGAAATGACTTGCATTAGTTTCATGCCAAAGCCTTGATTCATCTAAACACCCACAGACCACTCATCTGGAACGTCTGAGATTGGTCAGAATAATCATGTCACACAATACAAATCTTAATGATGTGCTACAGTGCATATGATATGCCTCTGCAATATCAGTATTGAATAGTCCCAACACACACCAACACACTGTGCAGTACCTGAAATAACAGTGCCATCAGCAATAACCAGTATGTATTTACAGCTTCTTGAAAAAGAACATGGTACTCCAGCATACACACTTGTGAAGGGAATGATTCACCACGTTAACGCTTATGAGCCGAAGGCACAGCAAACTATGCTCAGAAGGTGCCACTGGAACAGGATGCTCCTGCATGTTTGAGGACCGTCCAGGAAACTTTAAACAACATTCTATTTGAACCCCTTTGAAAAATCCTGTTTGTAGCTGAGGGAACCAGGGAATCTAACAGGATTTATTCCGAACATACAATCAGCAATTGGATGATTAGTTCAGCTAATCTGGGTGGCAGTTTAATGAGGGAAAAAATATGAGCTATCCAAGCACATGCATGATGCATTTCAATACTGTGCAAGTATGATCATGCCTGTGTTAGACCTACTCATCTGCCTGCATTTCATACAGGTGTTCTTTTAGGATGCAAAGGGCAAACTTCAAGTTGCCAGCTGCTTTGTCTGTAAATAAATCAGAATCAGCCATAACATGATTCAGAAACTTCCCATCACATTGGCTTTGCAAGACCTCCATCTTTAAAGCAACACCACAATTTGCACCCATAATCAGGTCTGAAGCATCTTTAAGCTACTGATTACTGTAACTCCCTCTTTGTTGGTCTTCCTGCTAACTCTATTCAGAAACTATACAGTACACTCAAAATAGTGGTGGCCTAGTGGTTAGGACAGTACTCTTGTGAAAGGTCACAGGTTTAAGTCCCGGCCTGGGCACTACTAAGGTTCCCTTGAGCAAGGTACCATCCCACTACACCGCTCCCCGGTCGCTGTTAATAGCTGCCCGCTGCTCCACGTGTGCATGTGTGATGGGTTAAATAAAGAGGTCACATTTTATTGTGGTGTTCACAATGACAAGTCATTACTTTCACTTTTCACTGTTGGCCTGCAGTTTAAAATACTGCTTCTCACCTTCTAAGCTCTTTTATCTTGCTCCTCCCTACCTCACTGATCCTCTCATACCTCACTCCCCTGCTCACTCTCTCAGGTCTTATAGTTGTTGCCTTCTGACGGTCCCTCGCACGAGACATATTGAAGACAGGTCCTTCAACACCATAGCCCCCAAACTTCTCTTCCTCAGTCTCTCCATGATTGCTCTTCCCTTTCCCTTACCTTGATCTGATGTGACCCTCCCACGTTTAAAAATGGATATCCAACATAAACAAGCGCCCTGTCGCATCATAAAGTCTGAAAAAGTTGGAGGCAAGTCATTACATTTTAGATAGATAGATAGATAGATAGATAGATAGATAGATAGATAGATAGATAGATAGATAGATAAAAACTTTATTAACTTTATTTTGTTCAGTTTGCAGAGTCCACCCTGACACAGGAATGCTCTCAGTCATGTTTTCTTTTGCACTGAAGTTAATGTCTGTTGACATGTGTCCTGCGCTCTCATTGGCTGTAGCTTACCGGCAACGGGCCCAGATATGTAGCACACCAGGTATCTGATCACAGCCTGAGACTAGTCATTATAGTGTTCACACATAGCGTCTGCTGATCATCAATCAAACATTGAATCGTGCCTGACTGATTGTTTTTGCTGGCATCACAGACTCAAAAACAGCCTTAAAATGATGAAGTGAACAAGACTTTAAGTCACCTTGGGATTGTGAAAGGCGCTATATAAATGCAACTTATTATTATTACCATCATCATCAGTAGAAACTGCCCACTGCAGAAGGACATAGCAGTGTCATACAGTAAAGCAACACATATCTTACACTTAAAAGAGGCCTTGTGGAGCGGGGTGCCCCATCTTGCATGACTAACCAGCAGCGAGGAGACCACCTAATCCTGGAAATATGAGTCAGAGTAGAGCAGACACGCTGGGTGACATCACTCTGTCCGGCCCCTAATAACCACAGCAGGGCGTGCAGGGCCACCAAAGACTCCACTTTATGCACTGAAGTACGTGACACAGCTCAGTGGGTGAATTATACGAACTAAACAAACAAAAACAGAACATGACGGGCTGCATTTCACCACACATGCTCTGTTAGATGCCCCAGACCCCCAGAGGATGGTTCCATCCTCTAGCATGAACACCGTTGGTTTGTAACTGACAAAAGTCCTGTACACACACCCTTACAGAGCACAGCGTGAGGCCTCAGAGTGTGGCTAGTGTTAAAGCTCTTCCTCGTGCCCTCCCTCACGAGCACGTTCCGTGCAGTAAACAAAAGGGAAGCAAAAAAAACAGCATTTGCTGCAGAATTCGCTGCCTTTGGAGGTCGTGCACGACAACCAGCCGCAGCAGCTCGCTTGCATGAGCGAATTCGCTCCGGTGCACACGAGCAAAGGAGAACCGGGATTTAATGCTACTCTCACAGAACGATCAACTTAAATCGAAGTCAGGAAAGTATTTGCACCCAGTCCACCGGAGACGGCAGCGGACAAAGTTTAGAGTGTGTGTGCTCATGCATGTTATGGCTATGTGCAAGAGCTGCCGTACTCACTGTTATGCAATTTTTTTGTTATGCAGAAAGCGTTATGCAAAGGGAGACATGATTTACCACACGGATCCATAAGCCCCCGAGCCCACCGGGGACAGGTTCTGGTATCTTTCCGGGACTTCCCATATCGTCTTGTTGAGTTCCTGTCGATAGAAAGTGGGTCTCTCCTTCTGGGACATTCCTGCCGTGCAGCCCCCCCCTCCTCTTCGCCTTCCTCCTCTCTTCAAGCTCGCTCTATCACTATCTTTCTCTGCAACAAAAACAAACAACACGCCGGACCACAAAAACTTCTGCTCTACGCCCGGTTGCGAGGTCAGTTCTAGCAAAAACACGATCCCTTCCGTAAGCCCTCGCCTCATAAATCCAGCCTGGCGCACTGAAGCGATGCTAGGTCCTCCTCACAGGTGGCCTTTCCTTCGCAAACCCTCTGATCCCTCAAAGCTCTCCGATCTAGCTATTTTCGCGAAGTTCCAACAGCGAACTCGCCGTTTTTGTTTTTTTTGCTGCTGGAGATTTTTCCTGATGTAGTGCAGAGTTCACGAAGCACAAAACGTGGCTGGAGTTGTGTGCGTGGGTTGAGTCGTTTGCAGCATTTTGCCCGCCCTTCTTTCGCTACGTTTCTCGAGCTTCTGTTCGCGCGCCCGTGAACGAATCGTATGGTTGAATCGACTCACATTTCCACATATGTCAAAACATGTTTGTTATTCGCGTGACGAGTAAATATCTTCGTGACAACACGAAAGGTCTTATTTTTTATAATTTTAGTCATTATTCATTTTAATGATAATAATGTAATGTCACATTTATGTTTGTGGTTGTTTTCATGATTGATTTAATATGTAAACATATTTTCTGATATATATAGAAGGTCTGTAGCTTATCGGGCGTTAAAAATCAATAATGTAGATACATTAATTTCTTTGCTAAGCAGTTAACAATAGTTAAAATTACATTTCATACACCGAAAGGTTTTTATTAATTAAATAAATTAGTTTCAAGTCATTTGAATCTGCTAAACAGTTCAACCTTCTACTGCACTTCATGACTGAACTCTCAACATAATATTCAGAAAACTCAGAAAAACGGACCAAATCCCTGCATGAGCAAATGAGGCTTAGAATAAAATGGAATTGTTCAGTAAACACAAATGGAATTATGCAGTAAACAATACAATTCAGTATAAAATACTTTTTTAAATGTTAACAAATATTAAAAAGTATATTTTTAAAAAATATTATTGTTTTATTTCCTCAGTCTAACCTCTCCCGTCGCCTGTTGCATCTCTGTTCACTCTCTCTCTCTCTCGACAGCTTCATGAGGTGCTCCAGGAATGATTTTCCTATTTGACTGAAGAACATCATGATGTAAATAAATTCACATCAACTTGTTAAATGTTGATTGGGCTTCTTCACAGCTGTATGTTTGTGTAACACTAAGAGATTGCATATGGTTGACCCCTTCATAATGTGCACCGAACCACACAATATGCTGTTCTTTATCAGCTGATTTGGTGTTATGGTAAAAGAAACAATTAAAAGGCTTTATAATTAGGCTATAATATTTTAGACCATTCAACAATACAGTTTACTTATAATATTGGAGAATGGGCAGCACGCTGATGCAGTTTTTAGCGCTGCCGCCTCACAGCGGGAATGTCCTGGGTTCGATCCCCGGGTTGGCCACAGGGGCCTTTCTGTGCAGAGTTTGCAAGCTTCCCCCGTGTTCACATGGGTTTCCTCGGTTTCGTCCCACAGCCCAAAGGCTTGCAGTAGGTTGATTGGATGTTCTAAAATTGCCCATAGTTGTGAGTGTGTGTATGAATAATTGTCTGTCTATGTGTTGCCCTGTGATGGGTTGGCCTCCTGTCCTGAGTGTACCCTGCCTTAGGCCCGCAGTCAGCTGGGATTGGCTTCAGCTTCCCCGCGAAACGGAAGAAGCAGTTTAGAAAATGGATGGATGGATTATGGAGAATTTCTCTGAAAATATATTGAAAAGAACATATGCTATGTTATTATTTTATTCTATATTCCAAGTTCAAAAGTGGCACTTGAGATTATTTGGTATATTGATCGAGCAAAAATCTAGCAGTAAAGCCTAATGGTCCTCACAATTTAACATAAACGCATTTTGTGTTTTGACCGTTTTGGTGTGTCACAAAAATGGACCCCCTTGTTCTGTGTGCTGTAACAATAGTTTGTTCCTCACTGTATCCGACTGGGCAACACTAAACACAAACTTCCAAATATGCACAACCTTACTCTTCTAGGGTTTTGCACATTTGAATATAATTTACGGTTTATGAGTGATCCAGCAGGAAGTAGAGTGCAAAAAAACTAAAAACTTACAATACGTTTAAAATAAGATTTAATTCATCACAAAAAATGGAACATAGATATCAATTTTTGTTCCAGCACAGATTAAATAAATATAAACCTGACATTACACTTGTGGTATGTAACATTTGTATCCTAAAGGAATCAAAATGGACTGTTTTGGACTTAATCTGGCGCGATTAAACACATTTTCCACTCATCGGAGTAATGAAAAAACACATATGTACAGAAGTCATCAAAATAAAGAATAACTCGTATTCCATAAGTATTTACAAAATCGTACGTCAGGTCGTATAGTAAAGTAAAGCGCTGATCTGTTAAACAATAAGCCACGTTTTGCGTCAATTGAATGTGCAATATGTTCTCGTGATTCCTCGATCTCGCGTGAAGTCGCGTGACGTTGCTGAACAGAGAGAAAGGGCGAGACCTGGTGGATGCTTAACAGCAGACTCAGTGGCCACAGTCCAGTCACAGGTGAAGTCTGCTCACAGAAAAAAAGACTGTGTACTGGAAAAATGTCAATCCATGTAGAACAAGACCTGAAACCATTGCTGAATTTGTTTGATCTTAAAAGAACAAAAAGTAATGTTTTATTGTCATCATCAAAAAGTGTTTCAAAGTTGAAAGTACTGGCTCAAAGCCAAATACAACAGAATAACTTGAAGATTAAGACATTTCGTGTAATATATATATATATATATATACACGAAATGTAAACATTAGTAACATTAATAAACTTTACATGAAACCATGGAAAATTATTCAAACTGTTCAAGAGTAATGGTTTTAATATGCCACCAAATGCCCTGACAATTTTGAGACATGCTGTTCATGTCTTTTGTCCAGTCCATATTCCCAATAGCTAGCAGCAATTATACCCAAAAGATGTGAAAGAATGCATAAAGTGTCAATAGTGTGGAGAAGAAAAATGACCAGATATACAAACAGAACAGCAAACTTTAGGAGGGAACTGGAGAAGAAAAGAGACAGAAAATTGGATGGTATCCAAGTATACTAAATGTATACTAGAAGTGAAGTGACTATTTGTTATTGTGAACACAATCAAGCACCACATCAAAATGTGACCTCTGCATTTAACCCATCACATGTGCACACGTGAGGCAGTGGGCAGCTATCAACAGCACCCAGGGAGTGGTGTAGCAGGATGGTACCTTGCTCAAGGGAACCTCGGTAGTGCCCAGGCTGGAACTGGAACCTGCAACCTTCAGGTCCCAAAGGCAGCGTCTTAACCACTAGGCCACCACTGCCCATCATGTGACAAAAATGGTAACATCAGTGAATAGAGCCATAGGCTGGAGATTTACTTGTATGTCAATCACACACTCACACAGACAACTGGCTGCATCATAAACGTAATTGTTCACATATCTGCCAATGTAGTGTGGCACCTGTAAAATGCATCTTGTAGCCAGCACGAATGCGGTGCTGACATGGCTTTCTCAAGTAGGTAAATCACACTCCCTAAAATAACTTTCTGGGTTAGTATGAGAAGAAGGCATGGTTAACCATATTTTTGCATGATTGCAAGATGGATGTATGCACAGTAGCCCCACTCAGTATGATCAGTGATGTGGGTGTGTCATGTCAAAACCATTTTAAGTGGTACTGTGCACCTCCTTGCGTCTAACTGTGCGTGCACTTGACTACTTGACACTCCCACCCAGCAAAAACTAATTTCAGGGAGGTAGCATCCCACGTTGACCCACAAGGGTCTGTGAAAACAGGGCATTTGTTTATTGTTGTAGTTTCTATTCAACAGATAAGACACAACTCAGAGCCAAGCAATTAATCTTCAGATAGATAGATAGATAGATAGATAGATAGATAGATAGATAGATAGATAGATAGATAGATAGATAGATAGATAGA
>JBBPDA010000132.1:20401778-20418237 GCA_037974385.1 Arnoldichthys spilopterus | reverse complement strand
AGGCCCAGGATGGTCGTGTCGTCTGCAAACTTGATGATGACGTTGGAGCTGTGCTTCGCAGCACAGTCGTACGTGAAACATTGGCCGAACACTGTTACCCACTATTTTTCCCTATGTTTCTTTACTTTTTTCTATTTTCTTTTTTGTTTTCGCTGTTCTTTGTTTTTTACTTACTTAAAAACACAATATACATTATACAATCATTACAAAAATAAGTACATGTTAATAGATTCAACTTATTTCAACAATCAAACATTTCACCTTCTTTGATACAGGGCCTAAAGGTGATAGATGCCTACAAATTACAGAAAAATTATTTTTCATAATTTCTAAAAATTAGTCAGATGGAAAAAGTAAGTACACCTTTACATTTATCATACTTATCAAAGGCTTAAAAGGAGAATCAGGTGTTCCAGATTAGGTGGTGTTGGTTAGACCTTCCTGCGGGAGACCCTGTATGCATATAGGGTCCAGTGTTCTTTTCTATTAAATGTGTGGCGTCATCCTGTCAAGATCTAAAGAACTTTGTAAGGCATTCAGAAAAAAGTTGTGGATGAATAAAAGTCTGACAAAGGAGATCTCTAAAAAGATATCTACATTATTTGAAATAGTTAGTTCTACTGTAAATAAATTAACTACAAGTGGTGTAGATTTCAAACAACCGCCAGTTTGTCCAGGACCAGCTGTCCTAGCAATTTTAGCTTGGGAGCAGACTCTATGATAGAGTATATAGTAGATAGAGTTGTTTGGCCACAGAAACATGCACATGTGTGGTATAGACCAAAAACACATTTTCAGTAGAAGAACACCTTACCAAATGTGATGCATGGTGATGTAAATGTCATGGTTTGGGGTTGCTTTGTTGACCTAAGGACTGGGTAGCTTGCAGCCATTGATTCAACTATGAATTCTGCATCATATCAAAGAGTGCATGGAAATAATGTGAAGTCATCTGCCCAAATGTTGAACTGGGGTTACAACAGGATAATGATCCTAAGAACACAAGCAAATCCAAGGAATGTCTCAAAAAGAAGAAAGAAATGTTTTAAACCCTACTTAAATGTTCTACAGGATTTGAAAAGGCTAGTACGTTCAAGAAAACCCTCATAAATCTTGAACTCAACTGAAGACATTATGCATAGAAGAGTGGTCAAAGTTTTGTCAGAGATGTCAGACTGGTGAACAACTATGTATAACACCTACAAGAAGTTATTTCTCCTATAGGGGGAAATAATAGGTTCTGAGTCCACCACACCGAAATGTGACCTCTGCATTTAACCCATCCATGTAGGAGTAATAGGCAGCGCCTGGGCATCAGTCCTCGGGGACGGTACCTTCCTCACTGGTACCTCAGTGGTACTTGTTTCAGGCTGGTATTTAAACTACCTATCTTCAGATCACAAAGGGAACTCCTACCGGTTACACCACCACTGCCCCATCAGTTGATATTTCTGGATAAATTTATAAAGCTACTTTTTCTTGTGGTTTTGTTCATCACATTTATATTAAGGCAGTGTATTAATGATGGTAAAATGCTTACTTGCTGAAATATCTTTAATAATGTATATGTATGAATATAATGGTGGTCTACTGAAGGGTTGCCGGGTCTGGTCCCGGCCCAGGTAGCAACCCACCACACTGCTCCATGTGTTAAATGCAGAGGTCACTTTTTTTGTGGCGATGGAGTGTGTTCACAATGACAAATAGGCTATTTCACTCTAAGGGGAATGGGTCTAATGTGTATTCAGAAAACTTAAAATGACTCTAGTCTTTGCAGATCCAGAATTTTCCTTAATCTGCATATAGTTTTTACAAAGCTAAACACAGCGTCAAAACCTTGAACTTTTTTTTTAGCATGAAAAATAAAATGCTGCATTTATGAAAGGACAGTGGACCAAGAAGATGGAATTGCGTTGTTTATTGGATGGTATTACAACAGAGGTGTTCAGATACTTTTTGTTAATTTTGAAGTTACAAAATGCATACAGTACTTTTGCGGTCGATGAGAAAATGTACTCTTGACTTCAAAAACTGCCAAACATGGAGAGAGCGATAAAGAATGTCAAGGCACATCATCTTATTGAGAGCAGAACAAGTAAGACCATGTAGTCGAGCCAGTGTGCTTTTGAGCAAAGGACCTGCAGAGAGGGCAAACCAATGCTTGATCACCATGTAATGCCACCTGCGTTTGTTACAAGCGCAACCTTAATCAGTTCAGGATGCAGGTATATGACATTAGCAAGAGAAAAATGCTCAAAAGCTCACCAACCCTGAGCCCTAGATTTTGACATGATTTTTTTTTTTGGTGTTAGTTTGTTTTGCAAAGCAAGTTCTACTCTTAACAGCACAACAATTTAGCAAACGGATCAACAGAATGGAACTGTTGCTTTCCAGATGCCTTATTAAATCCTGATTAGGCAAGGGAAATTCTAGTCAATACATTTTCATTGGTTTTTGACATAATCACAGTTTATAAGCATTTTTTTCCAGAGGAATTCATGGACTTCAACAAGATAAAAACAATTCTAGACAAAAACAATAAATCATTTAAATTCTATCATTTTACGTTCAGCACAACATACTTCCTACAATCCTACCTTGCCTTTGATTTAACTAACACTTAAGTCTTGACTTAAATAATGGAGCAGCAAGGGCTCTGTACACTCCTGATCTTTTTTTTTTTCTTTTTTTCCTTTTCAGTCACTTCAAAACACACTTTCCAGTAAAGTAAAAACCAACACAGTGGAACATAATTTAAAATGATTAAAAAAGGGAACTAACATAAAGACACAAAACATTAAAATGACTAATGGGGGTCAAAAGTGGATTATAGGGTTAGTGTGGAACTTTTAGTAGTACACAGAAAAAAGTACAGGGGTTCGTGCTGTTCCAGGATCCAGCTGTCCCTTTGTGTCAGCTTCTCAATAGTGTTTCTCTATTGCTAAATAATGTCTTTTTCAACACCATGTCACCACATTTCTTGTGCTAGGAAAATAAAATTACCCCTAACAGATAGCAGAACTTTTCCAAAGGAAGGATACAAATTGAGAACGGTAAAATATAATTATTTCTAGATATCAACTTTAAAAAAAAAACCAAAAAAAACAATATTCTAGAATAGTTTAATTAAATAGCAGTTAATGTTGCAGCAGTTTCAATGGCAAGTCTATGAGGATGTGGTCCTATCTTGGTTACTATGTTTCAGTTCTCTACTATGTGCCTCATATGTATGGATACTGAGTAACTCTCCTAGGACTGAGCTGAAATCCACCATAGGCTGCACCTCCTCTGGTGCTGCTGGTGTTTGTGCCAACATAAGGGTGGGTAGGGAAATGCTGTTGGTAGTGAGCAGGCAATCCGTGGACCACACCGCCCACCGAATCTTTTGGGATAAGACTGGCTGCATAGTGACTGGTGGGCGGAACGTGGATGGAAGGGGAGGATCCCTGGACAAGCAGCTGCTCCATGGTGTGGGAGGTGGAGGCCAAAGCAGCAGAGGCGGGGTAGGTGTACAGGCTCGGTGCGCTGGTGAATGGTAGGGCCTCCTGGAGGCGGTACTGAGAAGAAGGCGGGTAGCTCTGCTGCTGACGCAGTGAAGAGCCATTAGTGTGGTCTTGAGATGATGTGACCATGGCCTGTGTAAAACAGAGTAAATATTGTTACCATATAAAAAATGTCTTTACCATAAACACATACTGGCTGTCAAATGTTGTATTTTTCTTTGCAAAATCTGCAAAATGTAAGGTACAACTTTCAAGGTACCACTATGGGAAGAACACTGGTATCCAAATATTGGATCTCCTTTGTTGTAATGTCAACACTAATCAACCTAAAAACCTTGTTTTCAAAATGTTGGGATGCCATGCTAAATGTATATTAAAATAATGTGAAGTGGAACATGCTTAAAAAGTTAGAATAGGAACATGTTTAGTGATGTTGCATCACCTCTTCTCTTAACAACACTGTAAACATTTAGGAACTGAGGAGACCAGTTGCTGGAGTTTTGAAACTGAAACGTTGCCCCATTCTTAGCAGACATAGGATTTCAACTGTTTAACAGTTTGGGGTTTTCCTTTGTCATATATATTCCATTTCATGACGTTTTCAAAGGGAGACAGGTCTCCTCTGCAAGCAGATTAGTCTAGCAACCGAACACACAGAATGATTCCTTTTCTCTTTATCTGGGAAGGCGTTGCATCCTTGATTTCCAAAAAGAATTTCAAAAATGTATTTTTAGACCCCAGGACAGATTTCTATTTTACCTCAGAGCTCGGGTTCAGGAAAGGTAGCTGCATTTCTGGATCATGTATATATATTGTGGCCTAGTGGTTAGGACATTGCTTTTGGGACCTGATGGTTGGGATCAAACACTACTCCACTCTTCTCCTTTATTATTCCTCACTGGTGAAACGAGCTGCCCAGCTGCACTAGAACTGCAGAGTCTCTCTCGATATTCAAGCAGCGCCTCAAGATTCAACTGTTATGCACCCACCTCAGCACATGAGCCTATCGGTCACTTAAGAACAATTTCTACCCGATAACTACCTAGAGAATGTTTCCCAGATAGTTTTCCACTTATAGTTTTTATTGTAGCACTTGCCATCTGTATTCTATAACTAAGAGGAATTTGTTGGTCTTCTTTGTAACACTCACTTCAGTGTTGCCCCATGCGGCAAAAATGCTTGATTGTTCCTGTATCTTAGAATACGGCCACTAACTGATGCAAAATGCAAAATTTGAGAGCAAGTGATTGTTTAAACAGTGCTACAACAACAACAACAACAACAACAACAACAACAAACCCACACAGAACAAAATGTCATACCAGTCAGCAAATCTAAAAACAGAGCATCTAGTTTCCCTGCCACGAATTGCTTCAAAATAAAATTGCTGGATAACTTCTAAAGACTCATATCAGAATAACACAAATCTGAATCTTGAACTGAAAAATATTCCAGAAGATATCCCCAAACTATTTATAAACAGTGAAAACAAAAGCTAAAAACAGCACTGAACATATTTAATAGGTTTACAATATAGGTAATACATACCAAAAGGAAACATTTGTACTAAAGTCTGTGCACTCACCTGGCTGAGGTTGAGTGGTTGGGACCTGCTGGGCTCCTGGCGAATGCTCTCCCCTGAGCTGCATGGCTGCCGTATGGCTGCCTTCTTAGGTTTGATGTAGGAACGCTGCAGTACTCCTGCATTTAGTAGAACAGAATTAATTCATACATTTAAAATGTGCTTATGACAGTCACCACATTTCAAATACACTGTAAACACTAATATATTTATATATATTATATATTTTTCAGTGGTCAGGACTAAAATTGAAAATGCAAAACTCACCTGTAGCTATTTTGGCCAATGCTGAGCTTTCCTCTTGCTGGATTTTTACTGAGGGAGCAACAACTGCCAGAGATTTTGTCAGGCGCAAGGGTTGAGTTGCCAGGCCGCTTCGAGGCAGAGGGGTCAGGGGGCTACCAGTGGAGGAGTCCGAGTCATGGACCGTCACACAGCTGATGACATTGGCTCTCTGACTGGGTCCACAGCTATCCAAATCCAAATTAAAATAAAACATGCAAAGTGAGGATTAAGCCAGTTATTTCTAAAAGTAAACCGAATTCCATTTAATTGGTCTGAAGGCAACAAAACACTATGCTGGCCATAACCGCAAGACTAAGGAGCTGAAATTTGTAATCGAAAGTGACCTTACCTAGCAGGGTGGTACTTCCTCTCATCATCATCATCAGAGTCACTGTGGATGGTGATGACACTAACAGTAGGGCTGGGGGTGTCCGAGATGATGATTGGCTGACAGAGTGCAGCAGTGTTGTAAGGTGTGCCAACCAGAGCACTGCAGTAAAAAGAGCAAATGGATTACTTAGGTTTGCTCCAAGCTAGAAATTTCTAATGGCATTGGTTAAACTAGGGTTGGCCTGTCCTGAACATTTTAGTGTTTTCCTTGTTCTTGCACAGAGATGCACATGCACACCCTTTGTTTAACACAGTAGAGACTTGTCAAGTTAATTTAGGTGTGATGGGGACATGGAAAACTCAAAAATGTGCAGAGCAGGGGAGTCTAAAGGACTAGGGCTGAGAGACCCTAGATAAACCGAAGACCAGGAAGTCTGAAGAATGTTTTAGCAGTACCTGCTACTGTCCAGGCAGCGAGCTCTGTTCCTCTTGCTTTGTGACGATCGAGTGCTGCTGGATGCTCTACGGTTGACTGACTGTTTAGAGTCTAAAATATGAGGGTTCTGCTGAAGAACTGTATTGTGAGATGCCCTGGTGAAGATGATCAGATACATAATCAGAGGACTTTACATAAAACATCAAATAAGGAATCAAAAACGATCTTTATGAAATTAGCTGGATGATTTAAAAAAAATGCCAATAATAATAATAACGATAATGATCCAGTTACCTACACACTTACCTATATTTTCTTCATCCCAAAAGGGTATGGTTGTACTCATGTACACCATTTGATATGCTAGCCCCTCACATTAGGGCTTGATGTTATATTTATTTATATATATATATGAGTACATGAGTACAACCATACCCTTTTGGGATGAAGGAAATATAGGTAAGTGTGTAGGTAACTGGATCATTATCGTTATTATTATTGGCATTTGTTCCAACGCCTATATCGTGAACATCGAGTACAAACTATCACATTTTTTTAAAGCCGCCAGCATGAGATTCCCTTTAGTTTTACTTCTCTTGCTCTCTTCAATTGCTCTTTCCGTCTTATAGACCCAGAGGTTGTGTCCCAAACTGCATACCATCACACTAAATAGTGTGTAAAAATAGTAAATTGCATTCAGTAATCCACCATGGGAAGTACAACAGTGTGTGGCTTGAAACGCACCTAAAGAGTAAAAACTCACATGCCTGTCTAGACAGTGCAGTGCAATTCCACTAGCGAGGAAAGCTACACTTCTGCTTAATATGTTCATACTCTGCCTACCTCCATGTGGGTGTCCGCTGTGCAGAGCTGTCCGAGAGGATAGTCTCCAGTGGCGATTCTGTGATAGTCTGCGCTGCGCTGGTGCCATGGAGGGTCATTCCTGGCACCTGCTGCCAAGCAGGGGGAAGGAGGATCTGCTGTGTGCCTGCCTGCCAGGCCTGCTGAGAGGACACACACAGAAAATACATCCTTAAGCTAACTAGTCTGGCCAAACAGCTGTGATAAAGGGAGTATTACATATTACACAGCTTCAATACGCAATGTAGGTTATCGTTTTGAGACTGATGGTAAACCTCTGCAAGAGAAACAATCATGGTGGGTAACAGTAATGAAAAACGATGTATTCAAGAATGCTGTAGATGTAATTCTTAATTAATTACACAAGTATGGTCACAGTGTCATGGTATGACATAACAGTCTTTTAACCAGAATGCTGATGGAACATGTAAAAGCACAACCCAAAGTCAACAATCCACAGCTGCACAAAATCCAGCACTGCCGTGATGCCTAAAACCCATTACATAAGCGCAGCCACAGGTTTTTAAAGTTTTTAAGCCAAGACCAGCACGCCGTGCAAAAACCATCCACAAGCATTTTATAACCAAAGGAGATGGGATGAGGGAGAAAAAGCAGGTGGTCAGGTCCAGCAACCTGTTGAGAAGAGCATTAGCAGTTTACAGTTTAGAAAATAAAAAGGGACAATTCTGCAGAGCAATCTGCTAAAAAGAAAATAAAGCATAAAAAGAAGAGCCATGTCTATGATGGCAGAGACAAGGCCAGAAAACCTGTGGACAGACAGGAATGTGAGGGAAAGTGTGAGTGTTCTTGAGCTGTGGATGAGCTGAGCTTCCTCCCTGAGAGAAGAAGAAAAAGAAGAAAAGAAGAGCAGGGGGGATGGGGGAAGGGGCACGAAACAACAAGAAGCTGCAAGCAGCCAAACAGGCAAGTCAGCACATGCGTCCCATGCCTCGAGCAGACCTGCACAGAGAGAGAATGAAGTGAGGAGAGAAGGTGAAAGAGTGAAATACATAAGGGAGATGTAGGAGACTGACAAGCTGGAAGTAAATAAAAAGTAGAAATAAGGAAAGAAAAACTCAAAAGAAGTTATAGAAGAAAACAGATGAAAAAGGTAAAAAGTGAAAAGATCTTCAAGAAGAAAAAGACCATGAAAATGAGAGGCAGGAGCCATGAAAGAGAATTGTGTTAGTGGCAGAGACCCAGGTGTGTGGCTCTTTACCAGCACGGTGGCTGTCTGCTCCAGAAGGGAGGGCCTTCCTGCCCCGCAGCCCAGTGTCAAGGGCAGCGGGTACTGAGACGATATGCCTGGTGCGTGGGGATGCAATGTGGCCACCATCAGCGGCGTACAGGAGCCCTGTGGAGGTTTAGCCATGGGAGAGAGCAGGGCAAAAGGCAAGACCAAGTTAGAGAAAGGCCGTTTTCAGGTCTTGTGGGTGCTGTAAGTGTTGCAAGGTCTCCTCCGCTTTCCCTGCCACCTTCACTTACCATCAAATCATCATGTTTCAGATTTTTTCAGTTAAAGATCTGCCATTTTTCTGATAGACAGACATACGAACACAGACAGCCTTACCTGTGTCAGCATTCCTGGTTGAATCTGCAGAGGCTGGGTATTCTGACTCTGCTGGACTACAGGAACGCCGTTCTCCATTCTAACTGGATAGTTTGAGGTCTTGCTAGAGGATGGAAGCCCTTCAGAAAAAAACACATACAAATAAAAATGACTACAAATTTAACCCTGTAAAACACAAGCATTATCATTTTATTTTTCTAGATCTACTCTGAATTATTTGCTAACTAATGTAAAACTAATATGCATGTTATATAATTAGGAAAGCGATTCCCTGAAGTGTGGGCTCACATACAGTCCCCCATAAGAGGGTTAATAAGCCGAAAATCTCTGTGCTGCTACAGCTCTCTTTACCCTGTATGGTGGTGGGGGGACACACAATGAGGGTCTGCTGAAAGGGCTCAGTTTGGGCACACAGCTGAGGGGGGCGGCTCTGCAGGGGGATGCTGGGCTGGGTCAGGCCTGGAATGTTTATTGTGGCCTGTTGATAAAGGGCTGGCTGGTAGTTGAGAAGAGGCACTGCTCCACCGGCTGAAGGAACCTAAGAACATACACAACAGTTCTGATGAGGACCCTTTTAAATTCCTTTATTTATTACTTAAAGACCACCGGGCATACTCCCATACATCATCAAATAAGTAAATTAGAGGCCAAGACCAGTATTCAGTTTCTGCAACTGTTCAGCTATAGCACATTCTGAACCGTTGATGGACACAGAAGTAACTATCTCTTCTGAAATAATCATGCGATTCCCACCTGGTTGTTCTGGTTAAGTTGACTGCTGAAGGTCACCGTCAGGTTGCCCGCAGTGCCAGGAACAGTATTAGCAGCAAAAACAGCCTTCCCATTGTCATAGCTGCTGTTCCTTCGCTTACAGAGCTCCATGTTCTGGAAGCATGACTTCACCCTGCAACAAGACCATACAACAGAGTTTTAATATAATGTTTTGCTTTGATTTTATCCTACCAGAGCAAAATATGTCTTTAATCTCATACTACACAGAATTTAACTATTTGCTAATGCAATTTAGTCCAAGACCAGATCACAACGTTCTCATGCTCACATCAAAATAAATATTTCGATGGTGAACATTCATCTGGTCACTAATCAACCAACAAGCCCATCAACATTTCCACTCTATATACTTACTGGGAGCTGTGAGGAAAGTCTAGCAAATGGCTCATGGTGACGAAGGGGTGGGCCAGTGTCTTTGTGGGGGTGATTCTCTTGTCAGCGTCCAGCCGGAGCATCCTCTTGAGCAGGTCGATGAACTCCCGGCGGTCCGCTTTTTCAGCCAGCATGTCCGTGCCCTCCAAGTGAGAAGACAAGTTGACCTGGAAGTGAATTCAGTGAAAAGATCATATAGACGAACTGCAGGCTGCAGCGCAAATATCTTGACGAGGCATACCTATCACACAGCCTACAGCCTGTGTTTTGTTTAAATACCTGCATCATGTCATCCAAACAATTAAAGATGTACTTTCGTGCTTCTTTGGACTTGATGCCCATTTCTGCCTCATGCTCGGCTGGGGTCTGTCGGACAAAAAAAAATGGTAGTGGTTTAATAAAAGCACATGCAATTCTATTCTTCTGCTCTATGTTTTCATTGTTATTTTTTAATACATTTTATTCAACCATAATGAAGTTACAAGTGACATCTTAGTGTTTTAAAAATGGTAAATTCTTGGACATTACATTAAGAAGGGTCTACTTAAATTTAACAAATTATTTAGAAAAACAGACATTGTTGCTGCATTTAGATGTTACAAAGTGACAAACTGACTATGGACAACAAGGCTGAAAGAAAACGAATGCCCTAACAAAAAGAAACACTGCACTGTTATGTATGAAATTACATTAACATTACTTAAATGTTTAGCTAGCAAAAACATTTTTTACACTCCCTACCTTTAACCTCCACAGCGGATAGCTGGAGTCGGGCCCTCTATGGAAGAAACGTGTGGTCTTTGTGCCAGCACTAAGCAAATACTCTGCTGGCAAGCCCTGGGTCTGAGAAATGTACCGGATCTGGAGAAAAAGAAAAATACAATTCGGTGTCATAGAAGTCTACCGGATCTAGAACACAAATGTGCCCTTTATACATTAATTATTTCAACCCATGACCACATGAGAGGGATCGAAATAGTAGGTTATATGACCTGGTCGTACTCCGATGCCCCAGGATACAGTGGCCATCCAAGGAATAGCTCTGCTATCACGCAGCCCAGTGACCACATGTCAATTGCTTCACAGAATGGCAAGCCAAGAATGATCTCAGGAGCTCTACAGAAGGAAGCACGATTAGGTATGCATGTTAGTATCATAATTGTCTAAAACTAGACAATAAGTGAGAGGTCATGGATGGAGGTATCTAGCACAGTTTGTTCATTAACCTGTGCCAACACACCTGGTTTAACTAACCTGTTAACATGTTAGGTTTAGTGAGCATGTGTGAGGAGGGAAACTACAAAATTGTGCTGTATACTAGCCTTGCAGGACTAGAATTGGGCAACCCTGGCATAGAGTATAGGAAATATATTTATTTTATGTGTTCTTTATAGGAAGAAATGCATGCAATCTTAAAAGAAAATAGATCTATCTACTGTAGTTTAGTACAAATTCTAAACATGCTACAATTTATAAAGTTTATTAATTATTATAAAATTACTAATTGATTTTAGAATATAATGGAAGTTAAATCTCTCTTGTATGGATACCAATCCTCCCTCACCTGTAGTAGCGAGACTGCAGATAGGTAGAGCACACAGCCTTTGAGACGTGGCTAGCCGAGCCAAAGTCGATCACCTTAACACGGTAGGGCTGCCTGATGGGGTCCACCAACATGATATTCTCTGGTTTTAGGTCAGCGTGGATAAGGCCAAGGCTCTTGAGCTTCATCAGAGCTGTGGCCACCTGCTGCAATATGGGTCGGATATGGCGCAGAGGTAGAGGGCTAAACTTGCTGTGCTTCAAGAAGTCATAGAGGTTCTGCTCCAGCATTTCAAACACCAAGCACGTGTGGCCCTTGTGCTGAAAACATTCATATGAGCGCACAAAGTTGAACTCGTCTGCATTCTCTGCACTGAGACGGTTCAAAATGCTCACCTGGAAGGCAAAGGGATTGATATAAACTGACTGTATGTAATGGACATTCTAAACCAGAGATAAAGCAAGTGACTGAGCTCACTGCTGAAAGTAACAAGTGTTACATGCACTAGAAATAACTAGTGACTATTAAAAGGGCTAATAATTAGTTAATAAAGATGAATAACTGATGATATTCTGCAAAAGTATATGTTACTTACTACAAAATAAAAGCCCTCTATACTGTTTCTATATCATTTATACAGGAAACACATCATTCAGGCAGGTTGTAATGCAGTACGAAAAGACGTGGGGTGATATGGGTTGTATGCATTGTTTACTGTTACACCATGAAAGAAGACCGTGCTTGTTGCACAGATAGAAATGATGGCAGCTCAGTGATGCACCCCAATGAGAAAAAAGACTACACATTAACTGATTAAAGAAAGAACTTATTTTTAACCCCAATATTTTGCTGTATTTTGTCCTATCATTTTAGTCTATCAGGCCAACTAGATAAATGCACAACATTATTTTACAATTCTGATTATGAAGTACCAAGACAAAAGAGATTTTAGTCTTTTCTTATGAATCAATACTAAAGAGCTTGCAAATTAGAGGTGCTGAGAAGTTAAATAAGGTGTTAAAAGTGGGGAAAGGTCTAAACACGTACAAAGGTCTGAATGTGTGTAATCCGGAACCAAGACAAGGAGACGCTGCTCCACGATAACAGACTCTACAATCCAGTAATAACTAACCTCAATCTGGCCTTGGCGTGCATATGAAGGATGATTCTTCAGGATTTTAATGGCCACGATTTCATTGGTTCCCCTTTTCCAGCATTTCGCCACTTGCCCAAATGTGCCACGGCCAAGAAACTCCAGCACCTCATAGCTGCTGGAGACGGAGCACAGGATTTCATGTTGAACCAACTGGTAGTCCCCTTCACAGTTGGAGCTGCTGCTTTTAGTAGTGGGTGCGGAGTGGGGAATAGACTGCGCTGTGTTGCCCCCGGCAGCACGGGCCGAGTAGGCCGGAGCTGAAAGCTCCTCCAGGATCTGCACACTTCCACTACCGCTGCCTCCGCCTCCTGACCTTTCCATCTCCTCATTCTTCCTCTTCACGCCGTACCTCTGGCCACGGGACACATGCGTCTCTGCAGGACGGCGGCTCGAACTGTGCGGAACACCCCCTGTGCTGTCGGCTGCACGGACCACCACCTGGCACCGAGAGGCTGGCGGGAAGACCAGGCCGGAGGTGCTGAATGGGAGCGCTGGGGCAGGGTTGAAGCCATAGGCTTGACCTACAGAACCATAGGTCTCACCAGAGGCATCCCACGTGCAGCTCTCCACCTTCATCTTTTTCACCCTGCAGAAGGCACTGGAAGACATGGACGGAGGAGAGAAGACTTGCAGCTGGGAAGCCATGCCTGGGAATAATACAGGGAAAACCGACATTTAATAGCAGTGGAAACAGCACTGAAATATGTTAAATAAGTTAAATTTGCTAACCAGACGTTTAGACCCCAGCGTTTCTGTATGACGTTAAGTGAAAGTGACTCTTTGTCATTGTGAACACACTCAAGCATAATATCAGGAATATGTATACTGCACACGAAGAAGATTGACAGTGAGGTCTTAATTCATATAGTTATACATAAAATAAATTACGGATTTCTGAAAAAAATCAAACAGGAGAAATAAATGAAGCGGACAGCCCCATGTTTTACTCACGTCATACACCGTTTTACATTACAAGATTAAGCTGCCAGCATAACAGGACACATTGCTAATCGTGCCATATAATTGGGAAATTACATTTCGCACATAATTATATATGTACGATCATAAAGGTCATAAAAACACGAACTACACTGCGTGTAAACGGCGTTACGTACAACTTTACGCTTAGCTTAGTGTTTACAGTAGCTACAAAATGACTCCACCCTTTTCTAAAGAATTGTACTATGTCCTCATCTATTCTCAATAACATGACAAGAAATTCTCACAATTCACCAAAGCTTAGACAGGAGAACATATTTACTAAAACACCACGATATGTTCCGTGTCGTTTTACCGTCATCGCTGTTACATTCATTATACAGTAGCGAGCTGTTAGCACGGCTGCTAACTCGAATAACACGCTCTGCAGAGCCCAGCACCCGAGATAAACTTGTAAAGACACATTAACTCGAACAATAAACGAAGAAAAAAGTAACTACGGAAAGCACGTATCCGCATTAGCTTGATACCTGAGTATGTTCGTCCTCTTTTCGTCAGCCAGCTCGGAGAGGTTTAAAACCCGCAGCTTTCGGCTTAGGCCTTCATTGTTAGCTAGCACTTAGCCGGCCCACAACAGCAGCCTCGAAAACGGGGCGAAAACAACCCGAGGTCGGTATTAAAATACTCATTCACGGGCCTCGGGGTTCAACTAGATGTCCTGTTGTTGTAATCTTCGGTTTTGTCATTCTAAAAGCAAAACAACACCTCTTAATAATCCATGTAAAAGAGAGGAGCTCCTCTCACCGGAACATCCCGAGTCCGATTATCAGCTGCTTGAGTCAGGCTTCCTGTCCCGACTCTCCAGCGAAACGGATTTTTTTCAACCGACTCCTTTGAACAAATCAGTCGAACCGATACGCATACAACCAGAAACCGCAGCGAGGTTTGTGTAGCCTCTACAAAGCGTTTAAGTACCTCCAGTACTACACTTTTAATCGCTTTTAAATAAAATTGGAAACATTACTACGCACATTTTAGCATAATAGCAGCACAAATTATATCATGTATTAAAGGGGGATTCCTATGATTTTTTTAAATGTTTGCATATTGGCTTTGCTAAGCTACAAACCTCTTATCCTGATACTTTTATTACCATTAAATATATTTAAAAAGCAATTATTTACAGAAGAGATCTACAACCTGCACCGCAGGTCTAAACGGAGCGTTCAGAAGAATCGGCTCACTGAACTGCATCGTACCTCTCATCACTCCGTAACACGAACTGTGAGGAATGTTACGCAAGGCCTGAAATGGGAAAATTCCGGCGTGCGTAGTTCACTCAGTGATGTTTATCCGTTTTTCTGTGAAAAAAGATGTTCCTTGTTTGGGTCGTGACTAACAAACCATCGCTGATGTACGAAGAAAGAAAATAAACTCTGTTACTTGGTTACGGTTCCTAAGGTGGTTCTGTAAATACGCTTGTGACGTTCGGAGCGGAAAGACACGTCGAATAGGTTCTTTAAACATACACACACGCAGGTTGGTATTTTTGTCTTTGTGATTACATCCCACTGACGTCTTTACTGTTGTCTTTCAGTAATACTACACAGTCCCCAAAACCAAACCGTAACCCTAACCCCAGTAAACAAAAAACAATATTTCTGCCCTTTAATTTAAAAAAGTTGAATTTGTGTAGAAAAAACACACAGGTTTCTTGTGATGACCAGTAAAATGTCCACACTTCTGCAGATACTAAAAAGTGAGCCACAACTAACAACGGAACGTAAAATGAACCCCAGTAGCCGTCATGTTTTGTGTGTGTATGTGTTCTTAGGACGCGCAGTATAAAGCTATCTATACAAGTCAACTAAGCTGCTTGGGTCACTAATCTTTCTCCAAGGGAGACATCTTGCCCAGCTTAGGCCTGCCAAGGATTGATCAGAGGTAAACAATCTGCACTAACAGACTAAGGCCTGGGCCACAGTTCAGACATTTAGTAATATAATAAAACTGTAGTCAGAAAGTTCACAACACAATTAAGATTTAACTCAAAATACTGTTATGACATTGTAGTGACTGGTGGTTTTATGGCTTCTCCAGATTCGAGATCTCCTAAAATATGTAAAGTTTCAAAATAGACAAACCACACAGCTTGTGTAATCTCCACAGAAAAACACTGCCAATAGAACAGGACGTTCTGGAGCAGCCGAACATGAGTCTTAGGTGACCGTGACCCAACGCCAAGCATCAGCTAGTCGGAGGAGCACTCCTATCATGGGACTGTGGAGCATTGAAACTGTGAACTCTGGAGTGATGAAGCACCATTCAATACCCTTAAGATCAGGTGGATTTGGGTTTGTGACCCAGAACATACTTTACATCATCATTACCTAACCTCACAAAAAATTGGCAATTATTTGATTGTGGCTACAATATCAGAGATATATAAAGTTTACAATGTGCCATCTATTACTGCTGTAGTTCTTCATAATGAAATGTGTGGGTATGAAGTGAAAAGTACATTTTTATAGCATTAATAAAAAGAATGTGGTGTGTTTATATATGAACCTAATCCAAAGAGACCAACTCTTTATTAAACCACTTTCACAAAGTGCAAAGGAATAAAAGCCACATTTCATTATTTTCTGACAGAACAAAATGAATAAAAGAATAAACAATGAAAATGTAGCCTACATCCTACTACAAGTCCTACATCCTTCAATTTAAAAATGTATAGCAACTAGCTGTAGCATTTACACAGGCCTTAAAAACAAAAAAGGCTTTGCAATGCTACATTAATGCAGATCCACTAGAACAGTTTACCTCCAAAACGTAGAAATGTGTTACCAGCGACATCTGCTGTGATAACTGTCGTAACATTGGGAATTAAGAAGGACAAATGGAGACAAAAAAAAAACAAAACAGGAGTGTGAATGAAAGTGCAAGAGATATAATTTCTCCACTGAAACTGGTGTGTTACCACTTCTGTGGTAAAACTGACACTGAACCTTTTACGACACAAATGAAGAGACAACACTGACTCAGATATTTGGGCATTAGACTGAAATTCTCTCATTGAATATATTATAT
>JBBPDA010000132.1:20377732-20400641 GCA_037974385.1 Arnoldichthys spilopterus | reverse complement strand
ATAAAAATGTGAATATCCATGTGCCCAGGAACGTGCTAAGGAAGTCATCCAGAAATAATGAACAACCTATAGCCAAAACCTAGCACCATGATCTTCCTCAGCTTCCTAGTAGGGCACATTAGTTTCGACATTTCAGTTTTTGTTTCCTGGTAGGAATGGGAGCTCACTTTGGTGACCTGATTCTCAAAAATGTGGCTTCAGCCCAGGTAAGTCCTGTCTCATTCTTGGGCTATGCTCCTGAGTACATACTTAACGGTGTAGGCAAATGCTGCAAAACCAACTATTACAAACAAGTTTGCAAGTGCTCCACCGAAAAGTCCATGGTTGCGGTTAGCCTGCTGAAGGGCTAATGGCTGGGGGCCTGCTGCAACACCCAAAGGTGCATGTCCATTAAGTGCCGGCAGCCTGTAGTGGCCCTGGTCTCCATCTGGAATCACATCTGGGAGTGGGAGAGCTTGAGGTCGTGAACTGATGTCCTCCTGCCTTCTCTGCTTCTGCTTTATCTCCTGCCAAGGATAAATTGAAATTCTGGTATGCAAAATTGCATAAGCAAGGACAGGCTTCCTAAAAGCACACATGGGCAGTCATTTGTGACCACGGAAAGCAAACGTACTTCATGTTTCTTTAAAGTAAATGTTTGTTCTTCATCAACATCAGCAAAAATATTACATGCTATACATATCACATATAAGAGTCTTACACAAAACATCAGTTTTAATACTCACATCAACAACATCTGGAAACAGCTCACAGAAAACTTTGTCCTTTAAGTTGAAAGCCAGGCTCTGTGCTGACATCTGTCTTTTCTGAGGAAAAAGGAAGAAAAACAACCATTCACGGTTTATAAAATCTGATTTTTACACACGTTTCCAGTCATATATTTAACCCCAATAAAGACCACACATTAAGTGGAATCTGTATTTATTCATCCATCCATTTTCTAAACCACTTCTTCCATTTTCCGGGTTGCGGGGAAAGCCAGAGCCAATCCCAGCTGACTGTGGGCCCAAGGCGGGGTACACCCAGGACAGGAGGCCAACCTATTCAGACAATCATTCAACCACACACTCACACCTACGGGCAATTTTAGAGTTTCCAATCCACCTACTGCAGCCTTTGGACAGTGGGAGGAAACCAGAGCACCCGGAGGAAACCCACATGGACACGGGGAGAGCTTGCAAACTCCGCACAGAAAGGCACCCGTGGCCGACCCGGGGATCGAACCCGCTGCGAGGTAAGATCGCTAACCACTGCACCACTGTGACGCCCATCTGTATTTATATACCTACTTATTTAGAAAACTCTGATTACATGTAATCTTTGCTATGTTGATTAGAACCAATCACTAAATGTCTTTGTGGAAATATTGTTTATTGGTTTCTTATTTTAAAATTAAATTAAATTATTACACTATTTTGTTTTTTCTCCATTTAAAAAAATCTCCATGTACCTATGCAAAATGACCAGTGAGTTTTTATGAGTAATGTTTATAATGATAAATTAGTGCTCAATTTAAAGAAATATGTTTTTGTTGAATATTATTTGACTTAAAATGCACTGTGACACACTTTGCTAAGAAAAGATTTTAAAAATACATTTTAAGTCAAAACTTTACTCTAAAACTACTGTAAAACTCAGGCAGCGAGTAAATGTCAAACTAAAATGTTCTTTCGATCAATTAAATGCTTCAGACATCTATTTTCTTTTACCACCATTGTGAACAATTCTCGCTATTCAAATGTTTCTAAAAAGGAGTATTTTACAACAACTTTATTTTGATTTTATTATGCTGAATTCTTTTTTTTAAAATCATATCTACCAAAGTGCTTAGATTGTAAAAGTCTGTAATTCCTTTCTTTTGCAGCTCAGACATGTTGAGTGATCTAAAACCCTGTACTTACAGCATAATCAGATGTCTCAATGCTTCCTAGCGTGGGGCCTTTCTCCACCATGAAACTCAGCAGCCCTGTGAGGATGGTAGAGACAGACCATGCAGGGTTCCATGTGTCTGGATGGAAGTCAGTAATGGAAAGACATAACCTGGGCAATCAAAACACCAAATAAGAAGTTATGAAGGACTTTCTCATTTAAACACTTTTCATAGTGGTTTGGTTTTAGTAAAACTTACCTTGTGTTGCACTTAAATCTCCCATTCGGGGTTATCATGTAAATACTTGGGGGTTTGAAAGGAAATTCACGTGGGAATACCAGTTTTCCATGATAATATCCTCCTTAAAGTAACAGAGAAAAAGCTCAAATTAAGCTACTTTTCGAGTGTTCCAATTAGTCAGACGAGCAAGGGCCACAAATGACCTAAATGCAAGAGCCTAAATGAAAGCCTCAAGCGAACAGCATTATTACTGAAATTTAAAAAACTGCACTACCTTCATATGGGGTTTTCTCTGGTCCCCGAACAACATAGTGCCTAGATCAGGAATTGTGGCATAATGAGAAAATTTTAAATGCATGAAGGGACTAATTCAGTATATTTCATTTGAATATATATCTTCCATTTATACAGCAAACCTCCTGTTACATTTCCAGACTTCAAGCTAGACAGATATGTTAACGCCAAACTCTTAAATGTGTTACAGATTCAGATACAGAAGTTTAAATGTTTAGATGTGGCCAAAGTGCTGCTGATGGATAAGAGAAAATAAGACTTAGTACCATTCCAGTATATTTGAGGGAAGTGGTTCAGCACAGATGTAAGGCACAGGGTCTTTCTTTATTCTGAGGTAGTCCTGTTTTAGTCGCTGTGTTGCTGTTGTCGGTGCCTTCTTGCTCCCGCTGCTGCTCATCTGAAAGAAAAAGGTACATTTTAAATCTACACAACCTGTGGAATAAGATTTCCTTCTCCAAAAAGGCCAAACTCTGTATTAACTCCTTATACGTCTATAAACTTAATGCCAAATAGAGACTGATGCTTAATACAGTGAAATGAGGAACAGAGGTGAAAAAAATCTGAGGCTGCTTTAAAAAAAAAAACACTTAAGAGTGAATGGCACATTAAAGCAGGCACATGCTCTCCCCCTCCCCCGACTGATGATCAATTCCACACCTGAAAATTAGGCTGATGTCCTGACTCAGAGTGTACAGTCATAGCCTTGTTCGATTGTAGGTAAACTACAGGCCTGTGAGAACTTGGAAAATAACCTGACTGTTTATAACTGACTCATGTTATTATGGGTCTGCCTCTAGAAACGGGCCAAGGTTGGTAAAATTGTCGTCTTCTGTTATTTCCGCTGTTGTTAGTTAGTCCAGCTACACGAGAAGGTACCTACAAAAACAAAGTTTTAAAACATGTCTTATCTCGTTAATAACGAAGCCATTATCGAGTAATAGTCTGCTTAAGCCCGCGAGTTGCTGACAACATCACACGAAGAAGCAGACCGGTTACTTTAGCTTTTTAGCTAATGTTATTTAGTGAAAGCGTTTCGCTGCTAGCTGGATTAGCTCGCTAGGCTAACTTCCCACCGAAAGACTGAGGAATCGCGTTTCTCGATGCCACACGACATGCATTAAAAAAAACCCGTGTCAGATACAAACCTCTTAAAACAGACCGAGCCAGTGCTTTTAAAGTCTGACGATGAAGAGGCGGCTATTTAAAAAAATCTTGCCGAGGAAAGCTGGTTGGATTAATGGGTTTAGCTTAACCTAGCCGCTGTTTACATCACTGCCGCTGACTGGATTGCGCGTTCACGAGGCGAGCGCGAGTTCAGGAGGAGAGATGCCAAAATCTGAAGTAGCCTAATGTCTCTGGCTTTTTTGGTGGGCAAACAGCAGGATCTGAAAACTGCAAATATCAAATGCATTGAATAAGACGGAACAGAATATTGTAAGTGTATTGCAGCACGTTGTTGTAACTTTGTGCAACTAATATTATTACAATAAACTTTGGAAATCTACAATAGTCAGTGGGCCTAATTTATAAATTGACTTGCATATGTGTAATATACTACATGCACTGACCAGCTATTACTTTAACACCACTGACAGGTAAAGTGAATAACACTGCTTAGTTATTTCATTATAATGGCACCTGATGGGGTGGAATATATTAGGCAGCAAGTGAACAGTCAGTTCTTCAAGTCGATTTGTTGGAAACAGGAAAAATGGGCATCCATAAGGATCTTAACCACTTTGTTAAGGGCTTTATTGTGATGGCTAGACAACTGAGTCAGAGCATCTCCAAAACAGTAGGTCTTGTGTTCCAGGTGTGCAGTAGTTAATACCTACCAGAAATGATCCAAGGAAGGACGACTGGTGAATCAGCAGCAGGGTCATGGGCATCCAAGGATAACCGATGCATGTTGGGAGTGGAGGCTAGCCTGTCTGGTCTGATCCCACAGAAGAGCTACTGTGGTTTAAAAAGTGAATGGTGACTCTGATAGAAACGGGTAGGAACACAGAGTGCACCACAGTCAGAGCTGTTTCAGCAGCATTAGGGGGACCTACTCAGTCAAAGGTGGGTGGTGTTAATATTAAATGTGTAAGTGACAGCAGTGGTAATACATTTGCCAGTGATATCATCTAATTCTGTAGCGATCTGTGAACGGTGTTTCCTAGTAGATGTATGAAGTGTAAATGTCTGCCCATTACAGGCAGGTGGGTATGGAGGGATTCTGGGGGACTAGTTCACTGCAGTGTCTGCTCCTTAGTCAGGTGGTGCATGCATAGATGCCTTGTAACACCTGCCAGATGGTGTAAGGTCAAATAGTTGATGGCAGAGGTGGGTGGAGTTCTTACTGGCTGCTATCCTGAGACAGCAGGAGTTGTATATGTCTTCCAAGGCTGGTAGTGGGCTACCTTACATTATGGGTGTTGAACCTAAGGATTTGATCCTCCACTGTGGTTGAGGTGGTTGTTGTTGCCATGCTTTTGCCATTGTCAAAGCACGCACTTCTGTAGTGGATTTGATGCCTTGCCACATGCATCAAACGACTGTTTTCCGGTATATTCATCATCATTCCGTTTTTTCCAATTCATCATTTGAAGGAGGATCTGGCTTACCGTATCACCAAAGCCTGAAGGCATCAAAACAATATATAACAGGATATATACACACGAATGTCCACGGACCACTGATACAAAAAACAAACTCACACCAACTTTCATACAAGTGGCAGGAACTGTCAAATTAAACAGTCCGTGCTGTTGCCTCACTTGACAATTACAAGATGTTGCTATAGTTGAGCTTGACAAAAGAAGAGGCAATGCACAAACTCATGCTTTTCCATGCTTTTTATTGTTAACAAAACCAAGCAAGCTTGGAAACATAACCTTTCACTGACAGTGAAACCCTATAATAATCATATGAAATATGGTTCATATATGTGAATTTGTTTTGCACAGTATTTACTGCATATGAGAGGGCCATAATTGTTAGAAATGAAACCGTTTAAGCCTAAAAACCCCACCACAATAAAGTTAAGAGAGCGATTCTTCATACGCACACACTGTTGGTCGAGTTCATGAATGCAATTAATTACTCTATGGTGTAAAAATAACCTTTAACTTCAATTATATTCACTAAACATTACAGTATTTTACCCATATTGTCAGTGTTAGAGATAAAAACATCCTCCTCACAACACAGCCTAAGTGATCCACAGGATTTACTACATTCAAATGTGTACATCATTACATAAATAAAATACACTATATGTCCAAAATTGTGTAGACACCTGCTCATTGTAAAATGAATGGTATTAATTAGTAGTTTGTTGCCCCTTTTATTTAGAACCTCTACTTTTCTGGAATGGCCTTCACTAGATGCTGGAACATTGATATGAAGATTTGACTGTATTCTACCACACAATGTTGGGTAATTAGCTTTGGATCACAAATGCAGCTCATTTGATTGTCATCGACTAAAGCCGTATTACTGAGTAGGCAGTCTCACAATCCAAAGCCAGAGGGCATTATGTCCCTACAGCTGACACCTGGCATTGGACATAGGGACCTCAGGCTTAGGTGTGGCTGCTACAGAGCATCTGGTTCTACTGGCAAAGCTCTACACGCTGTCTGGATGCAACTGAACACCTGTATCAGCAATTGGAGGGGACTTTAAAGTAGATGAATGTACATTAGAAGGGATGTGTGGATACATTTAGACATATACAGCACAATTACTGAAAAATAGTAAGTAATCTGAAAAAAAAAAACCCTGATGCATGTGGAAACCATGTACCTGTTTAAAATAAGTAAAATCAGTGCTTTACTTTTTTCAGTTATCCTACATATAGAAAGTCTCTTTAGGTCTGTTTGCCCAGGAACAGCGATGAGTTTCCAGAGTGTTTCGGCTGCTCACATTTTCGGGCTTGTCTGGAGCCATGTGCGAAAGCTCCCCAGCGAAGACACTGAACGCGGCGACGTCTAAAACAGGACACAAAGTTAGAAGGTGGACAACAGGTGAAACCCACAGGAACACTGGACACACTTTATGCATTTATGTAGCCCTATGCATCACTCTCTGATGTAATGGGTTCATTACAAAAACAGTCCCAGAACTAGCCTTTGCCCAGTACAGGCTCAAAAAAGTTTGGAAAGAAAATGTGATAGCATGTGTGCATGCAACTGCTTAGTTTAAAATGACGTTTTCATATCCCATGATTTGTGTGAAAGCCTTAACTCAAGAGAAAGCTGCAGAGATTTAAAGGGTCACTCCACCCAAAATACAAAAACTGAATCAACGCATTATCTGTTGAAAACATGCCTACTCCCTCTTACAGCGGCATGGCGGTTGTCTCTAAAGTGAGATTTAGAGTCGTTCAGAACCTTAGCTTGCTCAATTTTCCTTTTTCCAACATGTTAACATCAGGTGTCTTTATAATAAAGTATGTTTCATTTGACAGTGGTTTTAATGTTATTGCTAAAAGGTGTATACCATGTATTTTATAACCTTTTTGTTTTTCAAACCATAACCACACAGGCACCAGGAAAGAGACCCATCCCCAGCAATAAGAGAGGTTAAGCATCACTCACTTTGTCCTTGTGCTTTACCATCCGGGTGCTCAGAGGAATACTGGAGTCTATAAAAAAACACAGTGGATTTAAGGCAGGATCTCACTGAAGATTGACTTAACGAGCTATATTGGATACCCTGGATGCAAGTTTTCAACCTTCAAACTGCAGTACAATCAGGACTGTGAAAACACAAAATAATTTAACCTAAAAGATCATTGTCTGAACTGTGAGAAACAGGGACCTGGGCCATGCCTTAAAAAAATGTAAAACCCAATTGACTCCCCTTAAAGAAACCAAGATAGATAATGGACACAGGTACTGGAAGCTTATTGACAGCTGTTTAACATCATGCAAACTGCACTACAGAATCAATTGTTGGGTAATCTCAAATACTTTTAGCTTTGTGACACATTACGTTTTAGCTTGTGACATATTTTGACCACTTTTAGCCAACGCTGTCAGAAACCACTTAAACAACTTGAGGCAAGTGTGTGATTTTTTTCACCAAAGAGTTTGCATGATGCTTATTGATGGACTATAAGCTTCAATTACTTGTAGCTCCGACTTCTAAAGGTAGAGCTTGGTGTTGCATAGTACGGGGAGGAGGGAAATTTGTGTCAATGTAATTTTTGTAGCGCCATCTTAATGCAGCTCCATGTTTTAGGTGAAGTAATTACAGAATAATTGCTGAATGCTCTTTCAAAATGATTAAGCACCAGTGTAAAAGTGATTGTGAAGATGTTCAAGTGAGTAAAATAAATTAGACTCCTTTACCGTGGTCATCCCTTTGAAACCAGTGCTTAGAGAAAGAGAATGAACCCCCAGCCCAAGAGAGCACAGCGATTCCCCCAGCATTTAGCCACTAAACCAGACCCAGAGAGGTGAAATGGAAAGAAAGACAAAGCGCAGAACAGGTTGAGGAGTTCAAGAACATCGTAGTTTTATTCTTTGAGCTTTTTTCAGTGTTTTAAAAGACAAACAAGTTCCTTTTATGTTTTAATTCATGTAAATAGTACAAGGACTCCAAATACAAGACTATCATTTAACAGTAAGAAAACGGATTGTACGGACTGTTGGAAAGAGAACAGCAGCAGGATCCAAGGTGTAACACTGAGCACAAGCGTTTGAGAACAGTCGATGTGCATTTATGACACAGTTGCTCAGAAGCATTGTATAGATCCATGGTAAACATACCCCCAAAGGCATTTTCACCTCACCAAAAAAAACCATATGGTTAGTATTTTTATTAAAAATTCATTATTGTTGTTAAAATTTGTTGTTCTGTTTTAGATTTGGGATCAAACAATGTGAAAAAATCAAAAAAGAACATCAATGTATAATTAAAAGTGCCTATCCATGCTGACGTCATAACATTTTTAAACATCTTTTTTTATACTACTTGAAAAAACAGCAGCCTTTAACATTGTGTGAACAAAAATGATCCATAATTTGAATTAAATCTTGCTACATTAAAGTGTTGTTATGACAGCAATAGCTTAAATGCACTTTTAATTCACATTAACAAATAAATAAAATTCTTTTTGTACTGAGAAAAAGTGCTTTTTCTCCAAATTTATCTCAGGCTACGTTCACAGCTGGAGCTTTACTGCTCAATTCTGATTTTTTGCTCCAACCTTTCTGCCTTGGTGTTTCTCAATCATGTCTGTATGTGACCCATGTCTGTCTTTAGTGTGAAATAAACCTCATGTGCATCATTAACATCACATGAATGATTCACATATATAATGAACAACATTATATACAATGAACAGATATTAATGAGGGGGGGGGACCTAATATGCTGTAATTCTTCTGCGCCGTTTATGACTAGAAACTGTTAGCTGCAGCTGCTATGTTGTGAACACAGGATGACGATGCAATATGTTCACAGTAGATGACAAACAAAAACACATTCATTCTAAACTGACCAGTTTTTCTCAGTAAGGTCACATTCCCAGATCTAGATTCTAGAACCACATATGAAAGTGGATCTTATCTGATTTAAAAAGATTGGTGAATCTACAAGAAAGATCAGAAACAGGCAAAAAATTCAGATTTGTGCCACTTCAGCTTGATAATGTGAACGTAGCCTTAGTTTGTCCCTTGCGGTTTCTATAAAAAACATCATCGGCTTTGCTCAGTTAGTATGCGTTCCCCAGAGCATCGTTACAGAACACTGAACTTCTACTTCCAACCGCTTAATGTCTGGGGCTGGAGGTGAAACCGAGTTAATAGAGTTCACATTGACGTGCGTAAACATCTTAGTCAACTGTGTTCCAAACTGGATTGCGCCTAACATCAGATGTTGTTAAAAAAGTCATGCATTTCTATAAAATGACAATGGCGGATGGCCAGAATAGTGGATCATGCTTGCAAGCACAACTGGTTCCAGCTTATGACTTAAAAACAGAGCGCATGCGAAAAAACCAACTGCGGCTCTACACACTGACTGTTCAGATCAGCTGATCTTGACAAAAGCTCCATTGTAACTTGGAAAAGTAAGTCACATTACAAGAAATTTGGGGACTTGGGGATACATGTACAAATATATAAAACAATTATCATCTTAGCTTCCATAAATAATTTAGTTAAACTGACATCTTTCTAAAACATTAAAGGGCTTGAAAACACCCGTAATTTGAGCGCCCAAAGAATTGAAATGAGGGCGAACTGACCAATCTGTCTGGTCTTAATGAATGGGATCATTAACGCAAGGCCAAAGAGAATCCAGTTAGTACAACTGAAATACTTATGTTTCTAATGAATGAAGAAAAATGTACATGGATACAGATTTTTCTGTATTCCAGTTACCATTGCACTAGTCCTCCGGGCGGAACATCATAAATAAAAAAAAAAAAACATACACACAATGAAATATGCACACTTGAGGCAGAATAACACAATGAACAAAACAAAATAAAATACTGTTGGTAGGAAAAGTGCACACAGTCGTATTTGTACATGATGACTAAGTAAGACTACATAACGTTGTTCTGGCTTGACGCATTTGCTTGCAAGCGTAACAAACTACCTATGACTCACTCCTTCTGCAGTCCCTACCTTATCCCCCTACTGCCCTAATTAGAGCTTGGTTAGCGTCATCTCGCTTACACTCTAAGCCATTCAGCAGTGCATACTGAAATAGCCACGCTGAATGCCCCATTGCTACTACAGCAACAACATATACAAAATGTATGAAGTTTTCTAAATGACTTGTGAATAGGATTTTTTGTAGCAAAAAGCCCATCCTAAAGATGTGAATGAGTCATCTGGGGCAGAACTATCAGGAATGTAATGAAAGATACTATCAACCCTTAACTAGACAGAGTATGACTCCAGCTATATAATAGTAATTCTTACTGGAAGCTGTCCCTGTCCCCTCAGACCTAACCCTGCTCAGGAGCTCCCCCTAGCACTCATCTATGGTAAGGCAGATAAACTCCTGAATGCACTTCCTGTACTGCTGTTCTGTGGGGCTGCTGCCGGGGTATTGACCTGGCTGGCCGAGTGGTCCATCAGCCTCGCGCATTTCTTCGTTCATCCGAGCCAACCGCAACCTACACAAGGGAGGCAGAAGAAAAGAAATGGTCCAGATATGTATTACATATTATTAGAAACACACAAAAAAAACAGGTTATGAAATCAACATGCAAAGGAAAGAGTTAATACTGGTCCTCACAGTGTCACAATGTCTGCATTGGCTGCCTGCACGGCGATGCTTAAAGGGTCCTGCCCGTCCTCATCCACTTCTGTCTGAGACGCCCCTCGCTTCAGGAACAGACACACCTGTCTGTGAACAGAACAGCAAAGAAATAAGTTGCTATTGCCTGCGCCATATTTCTCTGCAAAGGTTTGGCCGGAAATAACATTTACACAGTTTCCCCTTATTCCAAATCTAGTTGATCAACCATAAGTTTGCCTCTTTAGTTTTGCACTGGTGCTGCATGGAGCTTTACATCCATGAAAGTGTATAGCTCATCAATAAGCACTGTGCAAACATCTTGCCAAGCTTAACACATTCACCTTAAATGAGGGTAGAGAACACATGTCTGCACATGGACAGATTTGGTTGAATTTATCATAAAAAGAAAACACCTAAATGGTGCCTGTAAAAAAGTTATTGACGCTATCTCTCAATATGTTAAAATGAGTCAATAAATAAAAAATGTGCATTAAATGTGGCAGAGAAACACCATATTTACATGTGTTCCCTGTAGAGGAAGCTTATAAAGAAACTTTTTCACATGAATAAGTGATGCAAATGAGAGCGTGTGGCTCTCTGGCAACTTTTTGGTTATTACCATACCATTATGTTGTCTATGATTTTTAAATGAAAAGAAAACAAAAATCAAGTGGTTATTGTATCAAAAAAGACACATATGCATCTGTAGTAAAAAGAAAATATAACAAAAACATTATATAGGGAAAAAGAGCTTCAAAGAGACAGGCATATTTTTTGTGTGTTTGTAATGTTATGCCATTAAGAAGAAGCGGTCAATCGGGGATCTGGTTCCTGATGAAATTTCCGCTTCACTAAACCTGACAAATGCAGTCTGCAAACTTTCTCTCACCCTGTGTGACCCAGACATGTGGCATGATGGAGGGGGCCCCGCCCTCTTGTGTCCCTCTGATTGACATCAGCACCGTTCTGTAGCAGAAACTCGCAGGCTATCAAAGAACCCTGAGATGGGGGGGTGTGTGTGTGAGAGAGAGAGAGAGAGAGAGAGAGAGAGAGAGAGGGGGGAAAAATAGGTAAGTAATATAACAAAGCCATCGCATATGTAATACAGCGAGATAATATCTCTCCCATGTTTCCTAATGCCCTGAAAGATCTATTTTACAAAGTTACGAATACAAAGTTTGAAACAAGCACAGAAATGAAAAGCTGCAGGTTCTAAACTCTGAATGAACACCATATTTTTGTTTGTAAGTGTAACAGGGCATTTGATTCATTTAAGAGAGGTCTATACAGTCTATACAGATGACAAAGAAAAATGTAAATGTATCTCCTCATGTAACTACATTAGCAATTAGGTGATTATAATTACATACAGCTTTAGTTGCACAAATTGACAAATTACAAACTTTTTGTCACTTTGAATTGTATTACAACACTTTCAATAAAATTTGAGGAATTATGGGAAAACGTCCATGGATGAAAAAATTACATGTTGGAAATTGCAAACGTTTCTCCACCTAATGCACAGAACAGTTACTGGCAGTGGGCAGTGGTGGCCTAATGGTTAGGACCTTGCCCTTTTGAACAGAAGGTCGCAGGTTCAAGTTCCAACCCAGGTACCACTGAGGTACCACTGAGCAAGGTACCATCCTACTACATTGCTCCCTGTGCACTTCTCATAGCTGCCTGCTGGTGCATGTGTGATGGGTCAAATGTAGAGGTCACATTTCATTGTGATGCACTTTGTGTGTGATTGAGCTTGTTCACAAAGACAAATTGACAGAGAGGAGTTACGCACCCCCACCACTGCCTGTATTAAGGGACTCTTGCTTTCATCCTCATCGTTGACGGAGTTGACGTCTGCTCCGTGCGCTAACGCTTCAGCCATAACGGGCAGGTTGCGGGCTCGTGAGGCCTTATAGAGTAATGCTCCTGGGTGCAGCTCACGCGAGTCCTCCGCATCCGACACCTCCTGCTCGATCTCTACCTCACCACTGGACTCCTCGGAGTCCTCGCACTCTGCAGAGAGACATAGAGAGATGATATATGAAATGTGAGGTGGATTTGTGTTGTAAAAATACTATATGATTTAGGAATAAACGTCAATAAAAAGACGGAGCTTCATCTCTCCTGCCTGAGCACTCACCCTCTTCAGTGACACTGTCCACCACTGAGCCGAACACCAGGATATCTGTGCTGCCGTCTGTACTGCCACCCAGGCCGCTGTCACTGCTGAGACCTGCGGGGCCAATCAATGCCAAGCCACGGACACGTTACTCACACCATGGTCTCTTCAAATGCAGCTAATGCATGAAACCTTCACAACAGCTGCCAAGAGTCACAAAACACTATGGAATTGAGATACATCTTAAAGGTCTGACAAAATCTCTGAACTGAGGTTACCAGTACCACTGTCAGCTATGGTAGCACAGTGAGTAGTTAGGTGTCATGACTTACTGCGTGGCCCAGAGCCTGTGTCAAAGTAGGAGAAGAGTGAGTCCAGTTCATCGGGACAGAAAAGCGACTCTCTGCGGAATTTGGCTGCTGCAGCAGCTGGGGGATGAAGAGAGAAGAAGAATTGAGTTGGCACCAATAAAAACATATTCCCACTCTTTTATGCTTGTTAGTCCTGTTTGACAGACAAACGATACTATTTTGCTACTACTGAACGCTGGGTTTAACTTGAGGTATTACAGAACAAAGATTAGTACAATTAGTGAACTTAGATTCACCTTAGTCTCTCTTAAAGGGGCATGCTGGGCTAAAACAAGAGTTTATCAACTTATTTGTGGTGCAGAACTCCACTGAGACTTTAATATTCTTAAAAAGTTATTGATTCCAGTTTTTTGATCAGTGAGCTACTTTTTGGCCCAGAGATGTAATATGTATGCTTACTCTATGACTCAGAACGTATGGCTTCAGAAATACGCTGCAATAGGATTTCAATGTCAGTTTGATCAATTAAACTTTTTCTGGAAATGTAGAGAGCTCCTTAGATCAGATAAGCTACACCCAAACCCAGAGTCGGTGTAAAAACCCTCCTAGACAATTTTCATTATTTCATCCATCCATCCATCCATCCATTTTCTAGCTGACTACAGGCCTAAGGCGAGGTACACCCAGGACAGGAGGCCAACCCATTGCAGGGGAACACATAGACAGACACATTATTTCATCTGCCAATCATTTTTTATTAAACAAGGAGAACTCAAGGATCTGATAGAACAGCAGGAACTCATGAAGGCTGCAATATATAAAAACACAACCCTCACAACAGACTGAACCTCAACACTCATGCTAAGCTAGGCTAAGCTTCAGGCTGATGGCATCAGCACTGATAATATAGCACTTCTAACAGAAGATAGTAGCATCTGGCCACCACATCCTCAGCCTGAGGACATAAAAGCAGGCTATCACTGTGATGACATTCTTGAGCATCAGAAATGCATCAGCTGCCTTCATGCCTCGTGCCTGGATCCCCTAAAAAACAATGGTGGAACTAGTGAAGGCGGAAAGAGCGCTCTCTCGCTCTCTCTCTCTCTCTCTCGCTCTCTCTCTCTCTTTCTCTCGCTGTCTCTCGCCTCTCTCTCTCTCTCTCTCTCTCTCTCTCTCTCCTCTCTCTCTCTTTCTCCTCTCTCTCTCTCTCTCCTCTGTCTCTCTCTGTCTCTCTCTCTCTTTCTCTCTCCTCTGTCTCTCTCTGTCTCTCTCTCTCTTTCTCTCTTTCTCTCTATCCCTGCCAGGCCACAGGTTTCACCAGAAAAGAAGCACTGTGCCTCAGCTTCCCCTACTCTACATCTCCCTTGGCCCCTGTGTTCACATTTGCTTACAGTAGTCCTTTCAATGGACGTGCTCATTTTGCAGTCATATCATACCTGAGAGGTTGCCTGGCGACACACTTCCGCCATCATGCCGGTATTTCCGCCGTGTTTTGGGAGCTCGGACAGAGCTGTTGTTTCTTCTGCACTTCTTCACACGCCAGTGATGTGATTTAGGTACCCTCTCCACCAGCGCGTCTGAGCTGCACATTTTCTTCAGGAACTTCCTCTCCACATACTTAGCTTTAATCCAGGCCTCTTTCTCTTGCCTGGACAAGAAATACCAGATATCCTTTTTACTTGCAGCAAAATCTTTTCTGCATTTACATCCATGTATTCTCTCATGTAATGAGAATAAAACAAATGCTACACCAACCTTGAGCTGTTTGGGCCAGGCTTCTTCAGTCCTCTTTCTTCACAGGCACCTTCATAGATCTGGTTAACTACTGTGTTTCCAAGCTCACACGTTAACTAATTTGACAGAAAAGAGAGTGTGAAAAAGATTGAACGTGAAAGAGGAAATATTTTGTTGACACAGCAGTGGAACAAAGAGTTGAATTAAAAATTTACCTTTATCAGTTCTGGTTCCCAAGAGTCCAGAGTTAAAGAGCGCACTTTTGAGCAATGAACACCCAAACTCCTACAGAGAATTACAAAACCATAAAAACATGAAGAATCTTATCATATTTCAGGAAGTGCATTAAAATATGAGTGGCCGACTCAGAAATTTTGCTTACAGCTGGGATCACAATTCTCACTTCTCTCACTTGCAATTTAAACATGCAAATTTACTCATTTATTACATTTTTACACAGTAAAACTTCTTGACATGTTTAATCGGAATCAGACAATAATTAAATCGCTTTTAAAATAGTAAAAAAGTAATAAAAAAATGAATGATCTGATCTGAAAATCCACCATAGCCTACAGACAGCCTTTCACAACAATGCACGAAAAATGTGTGTGTAAAGCAGGGGTGCCAAATTCTGGTCCTCTAGGGCTGGAATCCAGCACGGTTTGGTAGTTCCCTGTCTTAAGCACTTGCTAAACATGGCAATTAACAGGTGAGTTGAACTATGTGTTTTTGAGCAAGGGAATCACTAAACTATGCTGGCCGGAGTTGGGCATCGCCGGTCTAACCTAAGATATCAAAATTCACAAACAAAGCTCAGAGCAAGAGTAACAAAAACAAACCCTTTGTATCATGGCGATAACCACAGTCCAGCTACAGTATTCAGAATACCACTGTTAACACTGAGGAAATACCTGAACTGGCAATTGTAACAGAATTGTTGTTCTGCCCTAATCAAGACATTCTTTCATATTTTATTATTTAATAAAATAGCAGCAATTTTGAATATTTTAAGTAATTTTAAAATGGTTGTGTGTATTCCAGGGACAAGGTCTTTTGTTGTCTTTGTTGTGTCTGTGACTGTTAACTCTACACTGAATGCCTCTTAGTGTTTCGGGCCTGCTGTCTTATCACCAGCCATCAGCGACTGGCTGCACGAAGGTGGGAGAGATTTAATCTGATTAGCTGACTGGCGCCACTAATCTACAGATAGGCTGATGAGGCAGAAGAAGTGATTGAGCCAGATTGTGTGACACACCATGTGTGCATGTGTGTACTACTTATGTGTGTGTGTGTGTGTGTGTGTGTGTGTGTGTGTGTGCGCACAGAAGTGTCAGATGCTAGGAGGCAGCTTCCCTGCTGCAAAGCCATGCAGTTGTTTGGGTTGAACAAATCACAAGTGACGTCAACAGGAATGGTTCGCCTTATGTGGACTGTGTCATTCAACTGTTAAAGCAATCACACTGGGAGCTGCAGGCATGTGCTAATTCTGTATTTGACCCAATAGTTTATTTGTCCTTTCATGTCAGTCACTTGTGCCTATGAGCTCATTTAACCCTTTAGTGCTGTGGTCTATTATTTAGGCAAGCGCATGTTGAGTCCATATTTTATGGAAACATTCACTGAGTTTAACTCAACCTGATCTTTCCATCGCTGCCACTTGGTTAAGGTCAGTTGTGTTAAAAAAAACCCAAAAAATTGTGTCTTTAATTCATAGACATTTTCAGTGAGCTTCCTCACCAGACATTAGACAAAGGCTGCTAGTTGCGGGTGGTTCTGTTGCACTAACACACATTTGAGGATGTTTTATGAATGTCTCTGAGACGTTTTAAGAGTATCTAAGAATTTTATTTGTTTTTTTTACTCATTTGTTTATGTTTTCAGAGTTTTACAATAAATGGAAATCTGGACTGATAGAGGCCTACGTTTAAAAAATGATGGGTTCGTGGAATAAAAAATTAAACAATATTGTTATTGTTGCCGCACATTTATATAAAATCCAAGTTAATTATTTTTTCTTGCTTTTTTCTTGGTGTAGTTTTTTCTGTTTGTGTTTTTTTTAATAATTTTGCATTAAACCCCTAAAAAGTATTGATAGCAATAATAAAAGCATGCAACTGCATTATTTTTCAACACTGGAATTAAGTTAGTCTTATTAACTTAGTCTTAGTATTTAAACATAATATTCAAATATTTTATATAATATTTAAAAGAATTTGAAATAATAATTGAAAACACAACAGCTATAAATCAGTTGCAAGTTAAATTAATTTAAATATTTTTTTTTTACCTTACTTTGCAAATAACTGTCAAATTAATTCATTCAATTACACTGAAATATTAATGTTAATGAAATGTATAGCAAAACTACACTAATAACTGTCAAGTCAGTATTTTACCTGTGTATGCCAGAGCACTCGATGCAGAGCAAGATACCAAAGTTGATGCTAGCCCAGCGGGGGTCCGCCTGGCCACAGTCACAGCACAGCTCATTGCCAGGGATAGACTGGACCCTCTGCAGCAGTGTCTCCCCCCTCACGCTTCTCTCTCGTGGCTCACTAGCCGAGTCTATGCTGCTGGTGGAAGGTGATGCTGTCCTGTCCAAACGCTAAGAAAGGGAATGCATGCATGTTTTTTCCAGATTATTCTACTAACAGGGCCCTAACACAACAAGCCAGCTGTCAATAATCAGATGTGTTTGGTGGCTGACCATCACCTGTTATCTAATTGGTGTTTCTCAGTGCTGTTCTGGCCCACTGAGCATGTAGAATGAGCATTTTTTATTTAAAAATTATTATAACCATCAGCTTAACTTTGACCTATTTTTATAACCAATAACACAGTGATGCTGTGCTAAAATGTCTCAGTTTTATTCATTTTGCTGCACCTGCATCTTCTATAAACATATGTTTTATTCCTTTAGTCCTAATTTATACATTTTATAAAGATGCATGTAAAAAATTTCATGAATGTAATGTATGGGACTGACCTCTATGTAACAGTTGTCTGTGATCTCTCTGTAAGCTGAGGCTATGCTGGCCTGCACAGCTTGAATCCAGGCCTGACGCAGCTTCTCTGACTCAGCTTGCAGCATGTAGTTTCTGCAAAAGAGATAGCTATTAGTCATATATACATTTTTAAAATGATATGGGCATTTTACATATAAACCAAATAATAATAACAATAATAATATTAAAACTCTTTTTTGTATTTATTAATTTTACCCCATTTTAATATGAGTGCTGCCCTGAAACTTTCTTAGGAAATAGGAATTATACAGAGATAAAGATCTCTACTTGTCCACTTGACCATTTTGGGAATCCTGACAAGATATGTTAGTAATGTTGTTTCCTGTTGTTCTTACACAAGTTAGATTATTGTCAAATAAATGTGTGAAAACAACCAAGACTGACGTACATTGGAAAGTACATACAAGCATATTTACACAAATACACACTTAATATGACAGAACACTTACTTTGTAGGGGAAACTACCTCGAAGCAGAACCTCCTTTCTATGTCCTCACAAGGTTTAACTGAGCATAGCCTCAAGTCCTCCACAACAACTGTCAGTGCATCCTATAAAGATGTTAAACAAGGCTTTAGAAATGAAATTAGGCAAAATTAGAATTGAAAACAGAAAGAGTTTTGTTCCAATTGCACAAAATGCCTCTTTCTTTTAAACCAATCTGAAGGCAAGTGCACTGTATTTGAATGCTGCTGCTACACCCACAACAAAATGCTATAATTACAGATACCACCTAGGCCTGTCATGATAACCTTGTTAGATGATATATTGTCCCAGAAATAATTGCAATAAACAATCTTATTATGATTTTAAGGCTATTTCATGCCACTGAATAACTGCGTAATTTTTGGGCTTTAAATTTTCTTAATTTTTCCTTAAATTATTATTTGTTTCTTATTTAATGTTGGTGATGAAAGCTTAATTCAAAGACCAAAAAATACAAGGACCCTTTGATGTATCCTTCTTAATAGCCTTTGTGACAGGCCTTCGAACAGGTGCATTAATTTTTATGTAAACAAACATGAATACGAATGCAATTTGCTAAAATTGAGGTCAGAAAAACTTATTGAGGTCATGTACAAATACCAAGCAAGAAGTCCACAACATAATTATTGTGACAGACCTAATGCTTCCTTGTGTTGAGGAACCAGTGGCCTCTTCAACTTTAACCCTTAACATTAACCTTTCTCCGTGAAAATTAAAATAATTGTACAAAAGTATGTGCAATTACCTTTAACCTCTTCTGATAGACAAGCTGGCTGTTTTGTATTGAAAACCATCGCCTGAGAAGAGACCATAACACGCCAGTTAGCCGGAGATACCTTTTTTTATAGACTGAAGGAAGTTTGGACATTTTACCTGTTCCACGTCTTGAAAGCATTACTGGCTCTCTTAAATAGATATCCCTCCATCACGACTCCATTCGGGGCATCTACGTTGAATTCCACCTTGGAATCGTCATAAGCAAAGTCCTGCCAATAACAAAATAAAAGATGTTGCAAGTCTTGAGAGAAACACTGCTGCACTGATATCATTTCGCCACTAAATCCACCGGCAGACAAACAAAAGACTAGACCTAATCCCACCCCTCCCCATCACTCAAAGACAATCCTCATGAATACGGTCATATCCTGCTGCCTAACCTCCAACAGTCCACTTCTAAGGAACCCACACACAAATCCCAAAAGGCATTCTGCCTAGCTCTGAATGGTATAAAACCTGTGTATCAGAGTATGGCAATAAGGACAAAGTTTTCTTCTGAAACAACAAAGAAGTGCACTTAAACCTGCACATGCAAACAAACCATCATTCATCAGGATAGAGCCTATTGAACATACCACAAACAGTCAAGTCAGCACTTTTCAGATGTCTCATGGGCTGTCCAGTAATCAGGAGTAGAAAATGGTTGAGAGATTGTTCTTTGTTCATATTGTTACGTCTGAAAAAATCTAACTTTTACACCTGACACATTGGTGGCGGCCTAGTGGGTAGGACCTTGCTCTTTTGATCAAAATGTCCCAACCTGGGTACTACTGAGGTAACCTTTAAACAGGGTATCCACCTGCTATGGGCAGTAGTGGCCTAGTTGTTAGGAGATTTCGCTTGGGAACTGAAGGTCACAGGTACAAGTCCCGCCCTGGGCACTACTGAGGTACCCTTGAGCAACACTGCTCCACGTCTTTAAAGTCGCTTTGGAAAAAGCTAAATGAATAAATAGTGGGAATAAATGTAAATGTAAATGCTACTCTGTTCCCCGGGCGCTTTACATAGCTGCCCACTTGTGCATGTGTAATGGATTAAATGCAGAGGTCACATTTTGTTGTGGTGCACTTTGTGTGTGTTCACAACAGTCACTTCAGTTTCTATGCATTTTAATGTGTTGTTCTTTTAAAAAATCAATTTCATATCAGAGACAAACCAAACTTTTACTTTGCCGACTCAGATGACATTGGTAACATCAGTATAGGGGAACATTACAATGCCATTGTGCTGCACTTACTGAGCTTTAAACAAGGTAGTAGTTACTACTGAACTGTTCTGTATTAGGTTTGAACTACTGATTGCGGATTAGACATGAGTAGCACATTTATTTGTGCATTAAACAGTTTAGGCGTCAATGATGTTCTTATTATACCGAAAGCTGTAAAAAATCTTATTACAGAACATTACAGTAGTTCACCCATGTCATTGCTTAATACTGAACCTATTAGCAGCTGTTAGCAGCTTTTTTGACCTTTTTATATTATAAACGCTTTTAAAAATCTTAGTTCATTATACAAATTGCCTCCTAAGTTAACTTTGACCAACATCTTGTTGAACGTGGCTTAAGAAGGACACTGCAAAGGCATTTTAATGCCCCTATACATTGCTAAATATTTAATTGATCTGTTAAAATGTTTACTTTTAGTTCTATATATCTCAATATGTAGATGTTTTTTTAACTTTCGCGCTTTCATATTTTGTCTTTATATTTCCAGTAAGATATTGACAACATATTTTTACCTTTTTATTTCCACCAGTAAACAATGAACATCAGCACAATAAAAGTGATTTCATTCTGTGACGTGTTTCAACACTAAGAGATAAAAAAGGTCTGCTCATGTGTACACTTCTAGATCCCCACCTAAATCCAGTGGAATGTGCCACAACAATATAAAACATAAAACATTTACATGTTATACTGCCCACCAACCGTCATACATATAAATTGATGTGAATGAAAATGCATATGTACATAAATACCTTCACATCACACATGCCTACACAACCCTAGTTTACCAGGATGAAGTGAACATCAGTGACGGTGATTTGCCACCCTGTCCTAAGAAATCCCTCATTTGAAGATTCTTTAACCATTCGTTAGATGTGAAAGAATAAGCTGTCTAGTGTTATGAGCTCTGCTCAGTAAGAGGTTATTTTTAGATGTGCATGCTGTACAAATGAACAAGATGCGCACATTTTATTATGTTACAGTAATGTTATGATTATTAGTGTGATTAACTATGGCATGCTTCTTTGTAGCATTCTTTACTGCAACACAAACGCATGAGGCCCCAGGGATTAGGGGTCCCCCTGCTGACCACAAGCAGTCAGCAGTTTTCTTCTTTTCTTGTTTGACACTGAAGAAATAGTGTTGCACCTCAAGTGCTCTTGAAATCAGCCTTGAAACAAACGCTTTCTACGAGCACAGAAAAAGAAAGAATATGGCCAGAAATGCTAAATATGAGTGACATTTATCAGGGCAAATATTGTATTATGGGTGGGTTAAAGCAGGAATGCAATGTAAATTCGACAGTCGGCTACCAGAACCAGGAATAAATAATATTGATATTGTTCTAATCTAGAGCAAATAGCAAACAGGACCAATTTTTTAGAGCCTGTAAACATCCACAACCAGTGTAAAGTAAGAATAATGTGCATAGAAACAATTGCATGATAGCACATTGTCATTAACTATATTTACAATTTTTTTTTCTGTACAGTTTCATTTTACAAATACACAATTACTATATTATGCTACTTTTTTGTGGTTCTGTTTTTGCCATACTGCCCAATAAAGCTTCAGCATGAAAGGTACTGAACAGAGTCACTCCCTGTTTGTTAGCATGAACACATCAGACAAGGATTCAGCATTTTTCTTTATGATGAAAGGCTCGAGCAATTAGATCTAAGGCCGTGTTCAGTGTACAGTAAAGTTTGCCTTATGGCTACTCCAATCTGCAGACTGGCTGTTGAAATGATTTCATCACTGTCCACAGAAAACCACATATCTCCATTTCTGTTTCCTCAATTTTAATTGACTTAGATCAACACAGCAGCCCGTCTTTATATTGTGTGAAACTGTCATGATGAACAGACCAATAGAAATGCTCCAAAATCACTTGTTCTAAACATTCATCCATTAACATACATTAGAAGTAAGCGACATTTTCGCCTTCTGCTGTAAAGTTATTTTGGAGATATTTTTTTCATTAGACAGCGATGACACCATCATATCCGTATCAGTATTGTCCCATTCATTTGTTTTTTGTTTTTGTGCATTATTTGAACTTGGTGGCCCCCATTTATACCCATTTGGATTCGAAAGAGTCTTGCTACTTAGTTTACATTTACATTTACTCATTTGGCTTTTATCCAAATCGACTTCCAAGACGTGGAGCAGTGTAATGGGACAGTACCTTGCTCAAGGGTACCTCAGTAGTGCCCAAACCGGGACTTGATCCCAAGCGCAATGTCCTAACCACTAGGCCACCACTGCCCAGTGACACAAGATCAGCTGAGTCTCTCTCGATGTTCAAGAAGCGACTCAAGACTCAACTGTTCCGCACCCACCTCAGCAAATAAGCCCAGTGGTCACATATGATCTATTGCTTCCCAAAAACCGACCAGATGTCATCCAGAAAATAATGTTTCACTTAGTCTTTACTGTAGTTTTTAATGTAGCACTTGTCAACAGTTATATATCTTATATTGTAGTAGTTAGTGTAAGCACCTGGCACATGTATCCATTGTTGTAGCAGTTCTCTGTAGTTAGTGTAAGCACCTGGCACATGTATCCATTGTTG
>JBBPDA010000132.1:20319944-20368983 GCA_037974385.1 Arnoldichthys spilopterus | reverse complement strand
GTGTGATGGGTTAAATGCAGAGGTCACATTTCGTTGTGGTGCTTGAGTGTGTTCACAATGACAGTCACTTTCACTAGTTCCTTCAGAGATATGACCACAAAAAAGTCCCATGTGTTGCTTTAATGTAATGCAGTGTAACTGCCAAAAACAAGCATACAACATACTGCAGTGCAACCAGATCACTCTATATGTCTATTATACATTCAATACAACAATCAGCCATTGTCCCACTTAAAACACAGGTGTCTGTCAATACAAGGTCATTTGGAGTGATGCATACTGCCTTTGTAATTGGACATTCAGTCATGTCACACTTGAAAATGCAGTTATACTTTATCATTCGAAAAAACAAATAGTTTACCAAGTAAAAAGGCTTGCGAGTTCTGCAGTACCACCATAACAAGAGAGCTTAATCTAGATTATAGCAGATGAAGCATCCGAAATGAGGTTAGTAGAATATATGAAAGGAGAACTGCAAATGCACACCTCAGAAAAGGACTACAAAAGTATGTACACAGGAAAGCAACATCCATGGCTGCGATAAGACAAGTAGTCAAACCTGATTCTGCGCCACGATCTGTTCAATCTCATCCTTGCAGTCTACAAACAAGGAATCTGATCAGTCATTATTCCAGTTTGGAGCACTTTTTTACACTGTTAGACCAACAGACCAGCAGTTTGTGTAAATACATGAATCTGATCAATGACTCAAATTTTACTGGATTCAAGCACTGCAGTCTGTGCAATGGCTCCACAGGAATGTTTCTTCCAATACCAGAAAAAAAAACATTGTTCAGCTAAAGGTTGCCCTGATGGTAGATGTTTTTCTTTTCTTTGAAAATAAAAGTTCAAAATGTAAAAAAGAAATAAATAAAAGTGGAAAATGTTTTCCATGTTTTCTTATTTAGGGAGGTATACTGCGTGTTCACACCCTGTAAATAGAATCAAATTTGAATGTGGTGTAGTCTTCAATTTACAAGTGATACAAGTGATCCAGTATGACAGTAGCTCAGAGGATGCATTCACAGGCTATAAGCACATTTGAACATCTAAATACACTGCAACATGACAGCCATTTTACTATTTGAGGAAAAATCTGTTTTGCTTGCTGTTTAACACCATTTCCTCTTTATCTTCCTCATCAAAAAGCACCTGCCAATTATAACCATTTTCACTCTTTGTACTTAGTTCAAATCCTGATATTGCTTTTAATGTATCCTTTAAACACATGAATTGGATGATTCCACATTAAATTTGAATTGGGTGTACTGGTACAAGCAGTAAGGCATAAGTCTTTGGCTACTCAAAAGCATGATGTTTTTTATTTTTTTTTATACACACCTCTAACTTTGGCAACTTGATTTTTAAGGGTTCAAAGCCAATAACAGCTACGGTTCCCATCAGCACTGGTGTTTTTGAGGTATTAATTGAGCAATATAATCGCAATAACAACTTTCATTATAATCCTTTACTACAACAGTAGTGTTCTCAAATGACTGAAGATAATCAGTACTCCATCCCCTCGTGTGGAGGGTTTCTTGGTTTCAAATGTAGTTGCATCCAGAGCTCAAAAAATATTTAAGAGCACAGATGTACGTACATATATTCAAAATATAAAATACATTAGACAGAACATTGCAAACTATAGAGGTGGCCATTGCCACTGATGGAAAATAAGAAAAAATCAGCACTTCTTAAATTTCTCCATAATCCAGTTCCAGACTACAAATAAAACAGAAACATCGAGATTTTTTTCATTTAAACAATGCTTTCATCATTAAATTTACCAGATGGTGCAACTGTGAGAAGGTCAAAGGCATGCCCTCTATGTGAGCCAAGCATACAGTGGTGGTTGAAAGTTGGTGAACCCAGTTAAACCAATAAAACACTTCAGGCCTTTCCACAATTTTTGGCAGAACTATTTAGCAGTGCTTAGGATTGTCATCTTGCTACACATCTGACTTTGTCTTTTGATTCAGTTAATGGCAAACAGAATTCAGAATTAATGGTCCCATCAGTGATGGCAGGGTGTCCTGGCCCAGATGCAACAAAACAGGCCCAAACCATGACCCTACCACCACATTATACAGATGAGAACTTTTTTATACTTGCTGATTAACACATCACTTGATAATGGCACGATCTTTGTAGCTTGACCACTCCTGGGGAGGGTAACATTTTCTCCGTTAGTACACAATCCCACCCAATTGGGATCCAAACTCTAGAGATATTTTTGTGACCTTTTTCATTGTGAAAAGCATTCAGTCATGCCTTAGCATCCTGTTGACTAACCACACCTGACTATTTTCACTTTCCAATTAACTTTCAAAAACTCTTGCCATTCAGATTTGTAATATTGGATAATTTTCCTTAACAAATAAATGACCAAGGATAAAGTTTGTCTCGTCGGTTACATGGAGTAATGTATCAGCTTTAAGGATCTAACATTTTAGGGCATTTTTATGCTGAAAGACATTTCTAAAGGGTTCACAAACATTCAAGCACCCCTGTATAAACCACTAGAGACCTACACTGTGCATTCACTCACGCATGACAACAAGACTACACATTTGGATTTTATTTAGAAGTACAAAGAGTGAAACGTGGTTTAAAATGTTAAAACCTATAAAGATACCATCTAAGAAGACATTTCCACATAAAACGTCCTCCGTGGCATAGTTCTGCTCTCTGCCTATGATTTAAAGCCACTGCGGAAACACAGTGCTGTGTGAAGAGAAGAGACAGCCCCCCCCCCTTCCTCAGTTGGCGATTTTCTCAATTTCATCCAAATCATCTGTATCCAGCTTCTCGATTTTCTTATCTGTAGAGATAACGGATGTGGATTTCATTGGGTTGTGTTGGTAAAATGTTAGACAATGTATTCATTGTTTTGGCAAATGTTTAACAGTTTTAAATTAACATTACTGATAAAATAGAAAAATATATAATACCATTGCAACCATGTATTTTAAAGTCCCACATACAGCTAAATTAAGCTCTTAAAAAAATCATCTCTCTACAACACCCTCAAACTCTTCTCTTTGGGATTTAGTCTATTTAACTTACTGAAGTGCTCCTGGATGCGTTTGAGAATGTTCATGCTGAACTTGCTGTCCACCATGTTGATAGCTAGCCCTCGCTTGCCAAAACGGCCTGTGCGTCCAATCCGGTGCAAGTAGGTCTCGTTGTCAGGGTTGCCATCTTTGTCCACTGGCAAATCAAAATTAATGACCACAGAAACTTGCTCCACATCGATACCTGTTGGCCATTCAGAAGAACAGCATTAAATTGAAGTCTACATCATAACATTAGAAGGAAACAAAAAATCTCTCCATGAGCCTGAACTACAATTGTTAAAGCTCTGAACTGCAAAAACGAACTACTAAAAGAAAAAAAATACTGGCAGATGTTTCTTCACACCTCTAGCACAGACGTTCGTGGTAACCAGCACTTTCTCCTTGCCATCACGAAAACGTTCAATAACAGCAGCCCTCTGCTCCACCTGCATCTCGCCACTGAGCAACGCCACCTGGTGGCCTTCCTTAGACAGCTCCCCTGCCAGCCAACCTGCTGTTCTCCTAGTCTATGGTCAAGAGAAGGCATAAATTAAATACAAATCTGACACAAGACAAACCAAATGGATATTCCAGCAGGTGTATAAGTCATGAGATTACATGGCAAAAGATCATGGCCTGTGCGATGGTGATGGCCCCATAGATGTTGCAGAGAGCCTGGAACTTCTCCTCCTTGCTGTTGCAAATCACATAGTACTGCTTAATGGTGTCCAGGGTCTCCTCTTCACGTTTCAGCTTAATGATATTGGGATCAGGGATGATCCGCTTAGCAAAGTTCCACACCGTCTCCTCAAACGTGGCTGAAAACAGGAGCATCTGGCAGGATTTGGGCAGCATTCTGGAAATAAGACGGTGTCAATGTCACTCATTTGAAATGAGATTACAGTTCAAAAGACAATACCATGTATTACATCATTCATGTAGTCTCAATCATTAAACCTTGTATTTCTAATAGAAGCCAGAAAAATGTTCCTGCATGCGAGTTCATGTACAAAGTTAATCTGGACCATTTGTCATATGTTTGGACCATGTGACAAACAGTAGACAGTTCTAATTATATAGTTAAAAAAATGTATATGGGGTGGGAGGAATAGTTTTTCCTCTGGTTGGCTATGTTAGCAACATGGACAATGCCAGAAGTTGTAGATGAACTGGGTAAAACAAAGGCATGCAGACCTCTGGATGCGGATGCTCTGGTCTAGGTGACCCTGTGTGGCGATCATCACATCTGCCTCATCCAACACAAACACATTGATTTTCTTGGGGTCAATGAACTTGAGCTTTTGGCACCAATCCAGGACTGTGCCAGGGGTGCCGATCACAATCTGCTCCTGGAGCTTCATTCCCCTCTCCACTGGACAGGAGACATGACAACGTTCAGCATCATCAGTAGTATCTGTATCAGCTCTGGAAATGCTACAATCGTTTGGGAGTAATTATGTAATTCAGTAGGATTAAAGCCATTTTGGTGGCGTACGCAGATTACCAGTGTGGACTATATAAATAATGCATGACCTTACATTTGTTTCCTCTGATTGCATACACTAATCTGACTTCGGGGTAAAATTTGCCCATCTGCTCAATGACCTTGCCAGTCTGGAGGGCAAGCTCGTATGTAGGCGACACGCACAGGCACTAAGAGAGAGAGAGAGCAAGAGAGAGAGAGAGCAAAAGATAAAGAAAAAGACAGGGAAAGTGTTACAGCTTCTGAAGAGGAGTAAATGTGCAGCAAACCAATCTAATTTCCATGCACATTAATATAACAGAAGGTGTCAGCCATACCTGGGGCCATTTGTTGTTAGGATCAACGTGACTGAGCATTGCCAGGACGAAGGCTGCAGTTTTACCCGTGCCTGACTGAGACTGAGCTATAAGATTCTGTGGACTAGAAGCAAGATTCGTCATTAGCAAAGCATGTGTCTGTGTTTGTGGGGCATTTATAATTAAAAAAAGCATTCTAATGTTACTGCTACCAACTACTGTCTTTTGTGGACAATTTCAAAGACCATCACTATTTTAGACAAACAATTTGCAGTTTGGACTAGGATATTTTTATGCAGAGTAGCTCTGATTTCAGACATGTCCAATGCTTTTTTTTGGTGTGTGTACAGCTGCTTTCACGCTTTATTACTGTTAGTATTTTCTGCTATCTTTGGAGCTCTGCGGTCCAAGAAAATGTCCCTCCAATTAGCTTCAAAAAAGTTGTGCAGGTGCCTGATGCTGACAGACAGCTCACCTTGTGAGGGACTATACTTATCCAAATACTAACAGCATCTTGCGAAGGTTACATTAAAACCAGGATCTCTGAGCCTCAGACTCATTTGTATCATCTTACCCACATTCAGACATGCCTGTAGGTCCAAAAACTCCTCAGCCCTCAATCAAACTATATGTAGTTACGACTGGCTCAACTCTGCATGTCAGTCTCACTGTTGCCTTCCATGATAAATCAATGGCAAAAAGCAAAAGACTAGACACAGAGACACACACATACAAACAAATGCAACTGAATGGTCATAAATAAAATAACGAATTTGTTACTCCTTTAAATTACAGGACTCAAATGTTATATTTGAACAAGAGGCTGCAATCACAGTTAATCAGCAGCATGCAGTGCTTAGCAGCTGGTCTTCTGACAATACATTGTTGCCTCTACTACTACTGCACTTTTTTTGCATAACGGCAGTCATTTAAATTTTACTAAATATTAGGGTTAATAAAAAAATTGAAATAGTATTTAAGGGTCATTCAAAAATGTATATTCAAGTACTGGTTCAAAAAATTAGTTTAAGCCTATAAAATGCTATTTGGCACAGCATAGTTTTAAGTGGACAAGTAACAGTCAATAAATGATAGATTAATTTTAAAAAACATTTCTCTTAAATCCTGTCAACCTAGTCAAGTTAAATTCTGTTTAACTTGTTTCTTGTAATCATTTATATCTAGAATTCAGGAACAACTGCGCCTGAGAAATCTGAACTAAATATGGCAGAACAAAAGCAATTTAATACTTTAATGGTGATTTTATATATGTATTTACACACATTTGAGGGTGCGGTTGCCAGTTTTCGTTCCAACAAAGATCATTTGTTAAAATGCTAGTACTTAAACATGTAAAAGGTTAATCTCATGCTTTATTAGAATGGAAAACTGTAGTTGCATTGGCCCTTTGCATATCAGAATGGACACCCTTGCCCCCTTTCTAATGCATTAATGCCAATCCCCCATGGCATTCAGCCCATTCTGTAATACATACCCAAAACTTCAGGTTTGAAGTAGTGCAATCAAGAAATTGACACAAAGTGTGCAGGACTAACTAGAAGAGGGTCTAGTCAACCAACAGCAATCAAGATTAATATTACATTATATTAAATTGTCATTGTCATTAATAATTGGCTGAATTAACTCACGGTTCAGCAAGCATCATGGGCAGAGCATTTTCCTGAATTTTAGAGGGTCTGTTAAACCCCAGAGCGTACACACCCTGAAGAAGTGGGGGTTTCCTGCAGAGAAAATTATAAATAAAATCACGAACAGTCTTCCAAACTTCAAGACAATACAATAATTTTTTTTAACTCTGCATTAAAGGCATTTAATCCATAATGTAGTCATAACTGTCAACTTACAATCGCAACTCCTCAAATGACCTGACCGAGTAGAGTGGAGAGTTTGGATCCCTCTGGAGAACTTCCACTTGATTGGTTGTGTTCACTAGATTGCTTCGTATCAACTTATTCAACAGTGACTGGGCTGCTTTGTCCTCTGCAATGCAAACAGCACTGATTTAGACCTCAAACCTTCAAAAATCTTAAAACTAAAACCTCTTGCTCACAAATGCATTCCATCTAAATGAGAAAGTGTTGAAAAATGACTTGCCTTTGTCATCATCTTCCGTCTTTCCTCCTTCTGTCTTAGCACCTAATTCAAGAGAAACCCAAGACAACTTAAAATGCTTTAAAAAGAAACATGCGGCAAACTTGTTTAAACTAAAATTTCAAGCAACACAAATGTAAGAACAATATCCACTCCTCACCATTTTCCTCTGATTTTGGTTTGTCTTCTTTTTCTTTTATCTGAAGGTGGCTTATCTGCCAAACAGGAAAAATAAATGTAACAAATAATATATGAATGGACATATGTACATCCTCCAGTATGTATAGAGCGTTTGTGCTGCCTATACAGTTCACAGTGCAACAGATCATTTGTTAATGTGTTACCAAGGAGTTTATGATGAGAAAAATGTAATCTGATGTAAAAATTGGGTAAGACAACGTGAGTGTCTGTAGCTTCATGGTTCCCAAACATTAGGTTACATTTACATTTACAGCATTTAGCAGACGCTCTTATCCAGAGCGACAAACAGTCCATGCTTTGTAGTCCATGTTTGTTCCTCTGGCTAAACCCATCAACAGCAGTCATTCTACTGGGATACTACTAGCTAAGTTACACACCATAACAAACCTTGCCAAGCCTGTAAATCCAATAGACAAAGTACATAAGAGTACAAAATAAACAAGACTAACAAATGCACAGGTTAAACACTTAAATTCACATAAATTCAAAAGTTGACGCGCACCCACCCCCAAAACATAGCACATTTACAATCATGTAAAGGCATTTTAAATATTTTAAGGATTTAAAATAAAAACCTTTATCAGGATTCAAATGCATTTACAGAGTGCAATATTTCACAGCAGTCGATACAAATGTGTGGAACACACCGCAACGGGTTTAATCAGAGGCAGCACATGACACTCTGCTGCCCTAAGTGAAGTGTAATTTCAGTTCACGTTTTTTTTTTGTCCTTGAACCACCTTAACCCAATAATATTTTCTGGAAAGCTTACCTTGACCTGTTCAAGTCCTGTGGGATATGGGGCAATCTGTGGATCACTACTACGCAGTCTAAAGGTAAACAATAGTTCGGCCTACTTCCAGTAGACCCAACAATCTCAGTGGAGAAATAGCTATGCTTCTCTGTGTTAATGCAGGGGGTGCACCTGCATCTCTGCATAATGCTCTGCAGTGTTGGGAACAGTTGGCAATTTATTTCAGAAGCATTTTCCTATTCTTCTCTTTACATCCCAATAGCACTGACACAAATTAGATGCACAGACAACAAAAAGACAAATACCTATCCTCTGTGGCAGCCACAGGGTTGTCAAAAGCCTATCCCGAATGAAACTACCTACCTAGTTGTGCAAACTCTGCTAGTGCACTCATTCCACATGAACACCAGAGTCTTTTACAGGGCTAGTAGCTAGCTAAAGCTAGCGACAGTTGCACAATGGCAGAGAAACTGCTTTCAACAGCTTTCAGTTGCAAAAGACCTGGAAAAAGCTACAACTAGAGAGAGCCTGGAAACAGTAGGAAAAACATTGGTGTGGCTTTTCCACTACATCAATAACTGACTGAAGAGAAGGAATCGGTGCACATTCATGGGTTTTGTAGTGTTGAGTAGTGCCTTGGGAGAGGTCTGAAGTGGGGAGATGGGTTTTCAACATTGTATTTCCTCAAAATCTGCTGGTTTCTCTAGAATTCTCTAGAAACTAGCTTCAAAAAGTGGGTGTTTTGCAACAGCCTCCAGTCTTTGATGATATTCAGCCTTAATAAAATTTTCAAATAGTTTTTAAAATCAGGCCTGTCCAGATCCAATCCACCGCAGGGTCTGAAACGAACCTTTGACTCACCTTCCAAAGTGTCTAGCAGATAAAATCCACCAGCCACACATATTTTCATATTTTTTTACCAGCCAAAATAATAAATAATTGCCTGTGTCACACATTTTTTTCAGTATTTTATAGAAATAATACAAAGAATTATGGCAAATTATAGTTTCATAGTTTTATCTGCAATTATATTTATATCCTTTTTTGTCTTTTGCATACTGGAAACACACAGAACAACTCATCACCTTTACCTTTTCCTGTACCAAAGACTCAGATTTGGGTTTTAATATTATTGTGCATGTGTGTGTGAGAAAAACACAGGGCAGAAGCAGAGTCCCCATAGATCAAAATGTGGAAGAGACTCAGCATAGTGATTTATTACAGGACCATTTTGGTACAAACATTTACCATCAAGATGGTCTTCTGAGATTTACTGGACTAATGAAAAATCTAGGGTGTTAATCACAGATCCAGAGGAACAAGCTCTTAATACAACTAGCCTATAGCTAGCCTAGTATATATATGCTCCAACATTTGACACAATGCTACTTCCGATCACCCTAAACACACAGCAGATGAACTTGCTTTAACACGGCTGACTGAAAAACAACACCTTAATGTCTGGTTTCCACTTACTCTAGGCAAGGCTTCAGTTAGCTTTGCAGTTTTGTACTTCCATCTTAAATTGTGCAGCTGTGACATTCTGGCATCTGCACAACACTTACGTATCCCCCATTTAAGGTGGAACTAGCTTTGTTAATTCCTCTCCCTTTCTCACTGAAGGTAAGCCTTGTCGAAAATCATCCAATTACAAAGAAATATATGAATCTGTACAAGTAGTGTTGAAGTTGGAAGTCGGTATTGTACGCCACACTCAACCCCAACACACACACACACACACACACACTATTTCTGAAGACTTCAGGTAAACACCAACTAAATATGTCTGATGCTACTCTATGGCTGGCTGATATGTTGACTGTTGAGCATGTCTTTTGCACATAGCTGCACTATAAGAGTTATGTACTAGTTTGAGAAAAAAAAACAAAATTCCAAAAGAAGAAGAAGAAAAAAAACACCACAACAGCTTATTCTAGATTTTTATCATTTAAAACAACAATTTACTTAAAGGCAGTCTGCACAGCATAAGGATACACCACACTTTGGGAAAACCTGTGCTAGCTGAGGCAACAGAATTGGCAGTTAGTGTTGTCCTCAGACCAACTTGAGCCATCCAGTGATCTCACAGGGAGTGAGTGATTCGAATAAGCAGGGGCCAATTTGTGCTAGAGCAGCTCTTATCTGGGGTTGGGCCGAATGGGCTAGCATTTACTCCATTTGAGCCTTGGGCACCTATGGACCTGTTGCCAAAAGCTTAACATGCATGAAGGAAAATGCCAACTTCTTTACACTGGCTAAGAGATGCCCATGATTGCGGCAAATGGGTGGGGTGGGCTCGATTATACCATAAATAATAGATTTCATTTATTCAAATGTGGTTCTGTCTGATTAATACTGTGCAAGCTCACATTTGGGGAGAAAATGGAACAGAACAGTTCGATCAAAAACGAAGTATACCAGGTTCGTGAAACATGTACTAGAGAGTACTTTTCTCAGAAAAAAAAGAAATTAACATGCTATCAAATCTCAGTCTTACCAGCTTCAGAAACGAAACACTTATATTCATTACTTTTATTATTATTTATATCATTTAACACTGACTACAGCGTTGATTTTATGGATTTACGTGAATTTAAGGATTATATTCTATATTGCCGAGTCCGTCTGGTTTTTTCTGTATGCTATGCTATGCTAATCTAAGCTATAAAGCCAATAACACACACCTTCCTCCCAACTGTAATGTTAAGACAGTGATTCAAAGCGCCTTGTGTTTATGCTCGTCTCAGTAAAGACGATTTTACATAAGTAATACAACATAAGAAGCAACCAAAAGTAAAAGTTGTCTTTTAACTAAATGCTAACAGCTCGCTAACGTTAGCACACTGAACTTGAACAGGTAAGAGCGGTCTCATTTTACAGTTCACACATATCCCCCTAATGCGATGTAGAAATGCTGCTGGCACTGGTAATTTCTTAGGGAATAAATCACATGTTTTGATTTAACATCCAGCGTTTTTACGCCACTCACCGACTCCGCCGCGGCTTCTTGCTCGTCCACTGCCAGCGCCCACGAGTCCGTCGCCATGCCTGATAACTAAAACAAAAACTTTGTTTTTTATTTCAAGAATTTTCTGTGATTTTCTGTGAGTTTAACGGCTCACTGCTAAACTCAACCAAGAAAGCAAAACGGCCCACTTTCTACAAAGTCCTAAGATTCCTCAAACAATGTGTGTGTGCGGATGCCGGACTTCTCACAAAGTGTGCTGCTCTCACACCTCCGGGCGGAAACAAGTGTCTGTACACTGATGTTTCCTACTTATACAAGCTGCAAGCAGTTGGAAAGAAGAAAATAGACCAGCAACGCAACAGAGACATGTTTTAAAAAGGCTATGACAAGCGATGGGTATATTTTTTACATGAAGTGTTAGATGATATCACCAAACGTAGACAGCGGTTTGATTAACTATGATCTAATCTGCTTACTTTGCAGTTTATGCAGTATACTGTACAAGCTCTGTGTAGCCTGTATTAATCTGCTTTAAAATACATGCTGTTGCTCGGTGTTCTAGAAGAACTGATAATCAAGGTGTACTGAAAAGTTAAACATGACCTAATTCTGTATACTGTCATATTCCAATGTCCAGCTTTATGTGGGCAGGGGTGGCCTAAAGGTTAGGGACTTTGGGATGTGATTGGAGGATCAAAGTCCCAGCCCATGTACCACTGAGGTACCTTTGAGCAAGGTACCGTCCTGCTACACTGCTCTCCAGGTGCTGTTGATGGCTACCCGCTGCTCCACATGTGGATGGGTTAAATGCAGAGGTCACATTCTGGATGTTGAAAAAGAGGTTACAGATGGCCTATAAATATGAACACTTCATATCATATTCACATCATTTGTAACATATAACTGTTTGTTTAGATCATGAGAAACTACACTAGGATGGAAAAATTCTGTAATTTTGTGCTGATGGTTGTTCCATAAATCATAACTCTCATAAAATGATCTTGACAATCCGGTGAATACTGGGCTTTTTTATACTGTGGATGCTGTCAAGGTCAGTTTTACCAGCTTTACTTTGGCAGGCAAAAACCCAGTGTCTCCAAAATGATAACTTTACAAGACAAGCACAAACCTTCTTAATTTATAATGGAGGTTAATGTAAACTGTGCTTTTTTTTAAATTGAGAAACATTTATTTTGTTCCATTCATTGTGAAATTTTGACACAATTAAAGTCAGGAGTTTTTTTTTAAATTATGTAAAAAAAAAGACAAAAATTGAAGTGCAACATTTTGGTCTGACAACCAAGGTGTGTTTTCTTCTGTAATAATTAAACACTGGAACAGTTCATATAAACCCATGTACAATAGTGATGCTTTGTGCCAAATATGGAATTATTTTCATCAAATTTAGCATTACTAGCATTGCAAGCCAACCCCCCCCCCCCAAAAAAAAACCCCAGTAAATTTATTTGTTGTCCCAAACATGTGAGTTAATTCGAAAGTGAAATTAGAGTCAGGTGTTTTCCATCAATGGGGAGATGATAAAAAAAAATCAAAAGAGATAGCAAAGTCTGCTCCGCAAAACATATATGTGGAAATGTATCATGGCTCACACAAAGGAGATTTCTGACATTCCCAGAAAAAGAGTTACAAACCATCTTTAAAGCAATTGGACTCCACCAATCAGCAGTTAGCAAGATTATCCATGGAGAACTCAAGATGTGTATTAGTCTGCAAGGTCACAAAGGAACACAGAGTAAAATATTGACTTATCATGTCCATTTGGCATAAATGTCATTTACCTCATGGCTTTCTATAATAGAAACAGAATATTTTTTATAACTCTTACTGTTCACTGCTCATAATTATGAGCAGTAAGATGTGATGGAAAATTTAATTAAAAAACTTCACTTTTTTATATTTGTTATTTCTGCATGTACAAGCAATGAAAATGACACTTGACCAAAACTCTTTTGGTGTGAGTTTTCACCAGTGTCCTCCCACACAGCTTAAGTACAGTGCTTTCAGTATCATCTGCCTTTGGAGACAGAAAGAAAAGGTAAACTCTTATACAACAAGGGTAGTATCCTCTTGCAACTTTCTGTAGCTTAAAATTAGAAATTTGAAATCATTGCAGTCTGTACAACATAAGGACTTTAAAAAGTGAAGGCCTCTGATGTGCTTGCCTTGTGCTTTTGGCTATGAGCCGTCCATCTGTTTTATCAGCCCCTGACACAAGCAGTCATTCTCCAATAACACACAACCAGTCCTCCCTTATTGCTCTCTTAATAATGCATTGACTCATTTTATAATGCTGATACTTAATACTTGCACTCTTTCTACTGCTGAGTCCATTTTCTACAACAGCTACCAAGAACAGGATCTTGTTGTAGACACTGTTGTTTATTACAGGCAAATATGAACTACATTATTTTTATTGTTATGAATTTTTAGACTGTGCTTTCTTATTCTTGTAAATGTCATACTAAATATTATAGTTAGTTATGAAAAAGAAATGTATGAAAAGTGTATATGTCAAATGCCAGTAACTAACTAACACTGCATATATTAGCTAGTAGCGAACTCTAGTGCAGATATGAGCTAGTAGCTAACTTTAGTGCAGATATGAGCTAGTAGCTAACTCTAGTGTAGACATGAGCTAGTAGCTAACTGTAGTGCAGACATGAGCTAGTAGCTAACTGTAGTGCAGATATGAGCTAGAAGCTAACACTAGTGCAGATATGAGCTAGTAGCTAACACTAGTGCAGATACGAGCTAGTAACTAAGACTAGTGCAGATATGAGCTAGTAGCTAACTATAGTATAGATATGAGCTAGTAGCTAACTGTAGTGTAGATATGAGCTAGTAGCTAACTCTAATGTAGATATGAGCTAGTAGCTAACTCTAATGCAGATATGAGCTAGTAGCTAACTGTAGTGCACATATATGAGCTAGTAGCTAACTCTAGTGCATATATGAGCTAGTAGCTAACTCTAGTGCAGATATGAGCTAGTAGCTAACTCTAGTGCAGATATGAGCTAGTAGCTAACTCTAGTGCAGATATGAGCTAGTAACTAACTCTAGTGCAGATATGAACTAGTAACTAACTCTACTGCAGATATTAGCTAGTAGCTAACTGTAGTGCAGATATGAGCTAGTAACTAGCTGTAGTGCAAACAGAAGCTTATAGGTAACCCTGGTGCAGGTGAAAATTAGCCAGTCACTAACTTTGGTGTAGATTAAAATTAGCCTTTGTTCCATGCAATGATTCCATGTATCCATAGCTTCCTTGGATTACTGCCAAAGTCAGCATGCAGGACTAATGCAAAGAGCCATGGTGGACATCAATCTGGGCCAGCATCTTTTATTCAGGAGCCTCACTTAGACACTTAGCAGCCATGTGGCCTAAGGCCTGACAGAGTCTGCATGTGCCATGAAGACAAAGAGATCTATCTGCACCAGGCTGAAAATGATAACTGTGTTGTAGAGCCTATTCAGTGTAAGCTGTTCATGTATGATGGGTTCTCTCTCTCACACACACACACATTCACCTTAATACTCTGATCACAGATAAAGTTGATATACCTTAACAAAGGAAAAGTATATTCAATACAAATCGTGTATTCAATAAAAACATTAAAAGATATAATTGTCTTCTTTAGAGAAAATAAGTACACCCTTGGTCACTAAAGCTAGTATCATCCCCTTTAGCAAAAATAACACCTTGTAGTGATTTAGATAATTATCCACTAGTCTTTGAGAATTTTAGACCACTCTTTCATGCAACACTCCATCATCAGTAATATGTTTGAGGCTTTTCCTACATGTACTGCTCTTTTCAAATCCCCTCATCACTTTTTATTTTTGAGCCATTTCTTTGTAGATTTGTCTACCAATTGTGCTTAGGATCATTATCCTTTTGAAAGGTCCACCTCTAGGTAAACTTTAACTTTTGGACAGATGGCCTGACATTATCTTCAAGCACTTTAATACAATGCAGAATTCATAGCTAAATAATTGCAATAATTGCAAGCTGCCTAGTCCCTGAGGGAGCAAAGCAGCCCCAAACCATTAGATTTCCACCACCATGCTTCACAGCTGGTATGGAGTATTCCTCTTAATAATATGTATTTTCAGTAGGAGACAGATCTGGACTGCTGGCAAGTCAGTCAAGGACATGCACTCTGCTATACTATATGTGTGTGTGTATACCAATCAGCCTTGTGTGCATTGTAACCACTAACAGGTAAAATGAATAACATTCACTATCTAGTTATTTCATTACAATGGCACCTTTCAGTGAATGGAACATATTACACAGTAAGTGAACAGTCAGTTTTTAAAGCAGAAAAAATGTGTGAGTGTAAGGGTCTGAGCCACTTTGAAGTCCCTTATTGTGATGGCTATACAACAAGTCAGAGCATCTCCAAAACATCAGGTCTTGATTGTTTCAGTTGGTACCTATCAAAAAGGATTTGAGGAAGGACAACTGGGTGACAGGGTCATGGATACCCAAGGCTCATTGATGCAAATGTTAGGAGGTGTGGCATGAGGAGTACCTACTTGATATTAGGCAGGTGGTCATAATGTCATGGCAAATTGGTGTGCATGTACATATATATATATGTGTGTGTGTGTGAGAGAGAGAGTTTGTCTATATACTGTGCATTGAGGTTATTTCATTTGATTTCTCTATATGTTTACAGGGATACATGTGTAGAAACACTATAGAAACAGACTGAAAATAACATTATTCTGACATTTTACTATAAATGGCATGAACTGCAGTTCTGCTACCTTGGCTTTTGCCATATAGACCAGAAGTAAATCCTGTTTGGTTATGTAATGCATAGGCCTACTGGTGCGTGTAAAGCTATATGTAGTGATGCTGTTATAATTTCATTTCCAGAGACTGAGAGACGAAGCCCCTTTGCAGAATGAAGCATAATTCAGATTTCTACGAACAGCCTTCTGTATGTAAATGATGCTCACTCATACACACACAAACAAAAGAAGATGCAGTTAATACAACAGAGACGCCTTTTTTTAAGCCTCTGCACCAAAAAACAAAAACGCTTCTCTCTCTCTCTCCCTCTCTCTCTCTCTCTCTCTCTGTCTGAAAACTTCTCTTGTCCGCTTCCCCCCTGACGACTTTGCAGCAGTGAACGGAGCTAAAACCTGTAATGGTTACCATGGAAACAGTCCAGTCAGCCAGCAGCGTGTCTCTATCTGGTGTGCACTGTGTACATGCAGAGCATGTGTGTGTGTGTGGTGTGTGTGTGTGTGTGTGTGTGTGTGTGTGTGTGTGTGTGTCTTGGCTTCAGACTCACCAAACAACAACCAGCCTTCCATACAAATCTACACAGCACATACTAGACCCCTGACAAGTGTTATGGAGAGCTAAAGCAGCTTGCTGATGCTTTATGACTTGTGCCATAACTCCAAGATTATGACAGGATTATGTTTTATCATATTCTTTTGGAAACAACAATGGCATTTAAGTGTGCATAAAAAGACTGTCAGATTAAACTCTAAGTGCATCCTGCTCTCCCCAGACTATTCATGGGGTGCATTCTAAATTGCTTGTCATGAAATGCTACTAGCTAAAATGGCTTTAATGTACTACAACAACAACATCGTAGGTATTATGTCCCCACCATTTTACCAATTCAGTGATCTTAAGTTGTTGTTTTAGTACATTAAAAGGGAACTGTTTTTTCTAAACTTTTAACTAAGTGTTCTGATGTGAAATGGTGCACTGTAAAGAAATTTACCGGGTATTCACAATGGTGTTCATAAAAACCAAGGGTTCCAGGTTTTAGTTACTATCCAACATGACCAGTGAATGTTCCTGTCGTCTTCAGGTTTTGGGTGTAATGTTGATAATGGTACAACTAAAAAAAAACAGTTCCGTTTAATTTTAGCTAAGCCTATATCAAAAAATATCAAAATACACATATTTGTATGTGTTAGTATATTTATATGAACATCAGTCAGCCATAACAACAACACCAGCTGCCTAATATTGAGTAGGTCCCCTCATGCTATTGAAACAACTCTGTGGACTGTGTGTACTCACACCTTTCTGTCAGAGTCAGCATTCCCTTTTAAAACCGCAGTAGCTCTTCTGTTGAACCAGACAGGCTGGCCTTCACTCCCCATAGTAGTGCATCAGTTAGCTTTGGGTGCTCCGGACCCTGTTGCTAATTCACCTTCCCAATTGTCCTTCCTTGAATCACTTTGGGTAGGAACTAGCTACTGCTCACCCATGCTATATGCCCTGATGGACCCCCATACCATCAAAGATGCTGGCTTTTGCATCTTTCTTTTATATCAGTCTAAGTGGTCATTTTCATCTTTGGCACAGTGAAATACCGTTTTCAGACTGAAATGTATCATCTGACCAAGGCACATGGTTTCACAGTCTTTTCTGGTTGCCAGCATTTCTGCATTGAGGAGATGTATAACTTTCTCCTTGGATAATACAGTTTCAAGTTGCATTTCTAGATGCAGCAACTGACTGTGCTGAGTTACAATGGTTTTCTGAAGTACTCCTAAGCCTGTAGTGCATTCAGAATGAGGCCTGGCATCGTCTTGCTGAAACAACAATGGATTTCCTGGGAAAAGACACCACCTTGATGGCATAATGTGTCTCCAAAATGATGCCTCTGCATCAATGGGACGTCCACACCAATGATGTGCGCACTGATGCCCCTCTGTACCTTGATAGATGTTGCGCCTTTCACTGATAACAGTCTGGATTGTCCATTTCGTTTTTGGCACAAAGAGCTTGATGACCGTTTTTTCCAAAAACAAGCTGAAAGGTAAACTCATCTGACCACAGTACACTTATCCATTGTCTTTTAGTCCATCTGAGATGAGCTCAAGTCCAGAGAACTCATAGGTGTTTCTGCATAGTTTGGCTTTCTCTTTGGTTAAAACAATTTCAGTTTGCATTTCTTGATGCAACAGCGGACTGTGTTAAGTGACTTCAGTTTTCTAAAGTCTTCCTGAGCTCACGTGGCTGTATTTATCACAGCAGCATGACGGTTTCTCATGCAGTGCTTTCTGAGGGTTAAAAGTTTTCTGACCTTGTCCACCAGTTTTCTCCAGATTCCGTTAATCTTTTTACAGTATTATGTACTGTAGGTGGTGAAATACATCAATTCTTTGTAATCTTGTGTTGAGAAATGTTCTTCCTGAACTGACCAAAAATTCCATCATGAAGTGTTGAAGCACAACCCATCTTTCTTGCAAAGACTGAACTTCAGGTCACCTGCTTAATGTGGAATGTTTCAATATGGCCTAACTTGAAAATTCTGTAAACTTTTCACTCGTCCTATCTTTTTTGAGTGTGTTGCAGGTGTCATATTCTAAATATGTTTATAACAAAGTTCAATAAAAGTTAATAAATCACATTCTTGATGTTATTTCATTTCATGAAAAAACTTTTCTGGAAATGGTCATTTCCAATGAAGCACTGTATTTCATTCCGCAATACAGGTTGAAAAAACATGTTTTTTTTATATTATATTGTATAATTGTCAGGATGGATTAACTGGCTGAAATATCAGGCCAAATGTCCTGTAGTGTGGCACAGGCATTAATGTACACAGGTTGTTGTCCTCCTTTTCTCATTTTGTGTTCATTGTTTGTCATTTTACAATATTTAGAATATTTTTTTCCTCATTTGGTGTTACAAGCTCATTAATTTAGTGCAGATGGTGTTTTTTCTACACTTGGTGTTTTAATATATTTAGCGTCAAAATGATGTTCCTGAGTCACTTTTTTCATAGAATTGCTTTCTTATGGTTTTGGATGGAAAAAGCTTAATGATTATTAATAAGTCTTTATTTGTTGTTCATCTTAATCAAACATCACTAGGGTTTCTTGCTCTGCTAAACTCCAGACCAGGTCGATCATCATCACCTCCATGTGCTGTCCACCCCAGGATTTAGCCGTATTTAAGTCTGTATTCTTTTGCTCCTTATATATCATTAGTATATTGCCTACTTATATTGTTATTTTCACTGGCTATCTGGTGTGGCTCACAGGAGGATGGGTTCTGTTTTTGAGTCTTGCATACTCCCGAGATTTCTTTCTCCAGCTTAAAGGAGTTGTTCCTTGTCTGTGTTGCCCTCAGGCTTGGTATCCAGTGGCTCAGACCCAGATTCTGCAAAGTCAATCCACTTGTTCTGAATTTGAGTGTTTATGACCACCATACTTTTTGTGCTCGCAACTTATTTTAGTATATTAAGCCTTGTTAGGCTTTCCTAACATTTTAGAATGCCACATCCATAGACGAGAAAGTTCAGCGCCTGAAATACTTCAGAAGCACTACGAGCATAAACAGTTCAGGAGGAAAAAATGTGTCCAAGCATCACGTCATGCCATGCATTCGGTCTCTTCAACGAAATTAGAAGTTGGAATTCCAGAAACTTTCCACAGATCATTTTCGAAAGCACCAGAAAGTTTCCTCTATTGTAAGCAACGCAGCCTTTGCCCAGCAACCCGCACTGATAAAGTGTGAGTCACTCTCTCTGTGGAGGGGGCTCTCCCATGCATCCCAACAAGGGAGGCCCCATGCACCAAACAAAAAAGAGAAAAGGCATGTAGCCACATGCAAATTGCACTCAGCATTGCAATATTTGCATGCGTCTACCAAACACAGTGCTTTTCTGTATGCGCCATTTGGGGGTGGGGGGTGTGACTTCCCCACAGCGTTACGTAAGGGCTTTCTGATGAGAGCTGACGCTATTCTTACCGTGATCTTTATACCTCAGTGTTCCCTAATTGTGACTAATCTAGAAATGCACAAGCACAATGTGAATATTCCTCACATCATGGTGACCCCTGACCCCACCCCGTTTTGCCTTCAATGGAGAAAAGCAGCTTATTTTTTTTAAATAGCTGTGATCTATTTGTGGCAGTGTTTTCCTCTGACAACCATTCAAATGCCAGTAGAAGTCATGGTCTTTACACAGTGCTCAGGGGCCCAATCTGGCCTTACCAAAGGCCTGTAAAACCCAACTGACCAAGAGTTTAGTTGTGTATTTTTGGTCCTAAAAAATACCTCAGTAAATTCTACAGTATTCCAAAGTAATGCTGGAATTTAGGATTAGGCAATATGATAATATCATGATCATATTTTACACCACTTTCCTGAGCCTAACATGGTTATCATCTTTGCTTCTAGAACATAGAATAACTGCATGTATTTTTACAAAGAAAGGATCATTAGTACTGTTAAACTGGACGTCGTCCGGTGCCAAATATAAAACACTGAACTAAAAATCCTGAACTCTTTTGATAATAATCAATTTTGACTATACAAATCATGCAAAAATCATCCAATTGTGATACTTATCAGGTAACATGATATTCATCTTCCCATATTTGCCAGTTGGAGTATTGCAGAAACTGCCAAATGCAAGAGAGAGGACATGAAGCGCCCTGCTCCTGAACAGCACAAGCCGTTCATGCTCAACGCTGCTGCACGCGAAAGGAAAAGGTGCATCTGTTGCCATGGCAGCCCATCTTCAGTCCGTGTGCTTTGAATGAGCGTTAAGCCCAGACTGGTAGGAGTGGCAGCTCCCAGCGAGAAAGCTCCATGCCAAGTGCGATCCTATGGCTCATGCGGATGATATTTTCCCTGACGTGCCATGTGATTTTTTTTCCCTCTCTTTTTTTTTACAATCTCAATAGACCTTCTTTAAAAACGCCTCGCTCTGACAAAGGCTCTTCCCATACCATGAATCATTCAACGCACGCGCCAGCTATGGAAATGTCACGTCCCCTGGATTTCTACACACACAGATTTAACCGGGCCAAACAGGGCATTAGAGAGAGATGAAAAGGAGAAGCATTTGTGGCAAAAAAACATTTGCTTTTGTGGCTTTTTTTTCTGTTTCTCAAAATCTTTAATATTACAGATATTACCGTAGAAATGTTCTGTGAAATAAACACAACATTAGCCATTATAATAATCAAGAAGATTCTCTTGAGGTCTCGAGGTTCGTCATGCATGACTAAAGTACATCACTAGTATGAAAAAAGCCCTGTAAACATGAACACCAAATATTAATAAAACTGTGCACGTGAAGAGAGCACAGAAATACATATTTCTGTCATGATTATTTGGCACACCTACAATAAATATGTAGTACAATAATAATGCAACAGTAAGGTTCTTTTCCTCTTTTTTACGTGACATACCTGATCTAACTCTGGTCAGCTCAGAAACATCAGATGCATGTATGAAATTACCATAAAGGAGGGAGGAGGGGGTAGACCATGGTAATCCTTTAGTCAAGCTACATCCAAAAAACATAAGTCAGAAGGAAAATCACTTGTTTTTCCCGTCAATCTCTCTATAAAATATTTGCTCAGACCGCCAACACTGCAAAAAATGTATGCAAAGATTCAATAAATAGCCTTATTTCCCCCTTAAATACATTGTGAATCTCTTAAGACTCACTGTGGAAGAGACGTCGAATTTGCTATTCTACCATTAACATCATCAGCGGCAACTCGGCTAACTGTGCATCAAATTACAGTCGGGGGAAGACACTGGCTTGATGTTAATGGTATAATTTGCTCAGTCTCTCTAATTGCTTCATCATATCCCGGTAGGAGAGGCCAGCCTCGTTTTACGAGACTGGCCTCTGTCATTGCACATAGCTCGAGCGAAGTTTGGAAAACATAGTATTCCTCCATGACCCCTGGGCCCTTTCGTCCAGAATCCCCCCCTGTAAAAGGCACCCGCCACAACGTCCATCAGCAATCCCCGCTCAGTGGACATAGGGAGTTGGAGAGCAAGTGTGAAGTGCTTTGTTGCCATATGGGAGAGAGTGCTTCTTTACAATGTCTTTGGGTACACACATCAAAAGGGTTCAGTGTCTTTGGATCCGTTTACGCCGACGAGGACGACTTGTCTGTGGTCTTCTCCATCGCTTCGGCGTCGTTGTCTTCCTCAACTGTTCAGAGGGGGTGGGAGACAAAAAAAGAGAAGTTCATGAGGGCTGGACGAGATGGGACATGTTGCATGTTCACTATCTCTTCTGCTGCTTCCTGGGTTCCTCAAACACCACCCAGCCCCATGGGATGTGCCATGTTGCGTGTTTGTTGCAATCTTTCCTTATGCTGCTAGGGTTCCAATCACCCGCCCCCGAATCACCCCCCAATCACGCACCTACCCCCACCCCCATGGGATGGGCCATGTTGCAGGTTCATTACAATTCATTTTTTGTGCTGTTTGGTTCCCTCAAGCACCCCCCCCAATCACCCCCCCCCCCCCCCCGACACACACACACACTCCTGTCCCCTGTTACCCACCTACCCCCACCCCCAAGGGATGTTACATGTTGCATGTTCATTACGATAATTTCTTCTGTTGCTTGGCTCCCTCAATCACCCTTCCTCATCCTCATCCTCACCCCCCCCCCCCAATCACAAACACACGCTTTAGAGGTGGATTTTGCGGCGCCACGACAAACCCACACGGTGCTTAACGACGGCCTGTACTGTAGCGCACCTTGACGCATGTGAAAACACAGCACGCGTTCCCCATAACACAACCACGGACAAGCCAAGGGCCACTGAGAGAACTGCGTTTACATTTCAATTCGACTTAAACTTTGAGAATTCCAGCGTCGAAATGTGTTTCTTGTCAGGTGAACCCGTTCGTTTTCATAGGTAAACCCACTACCTGCCCGCAAAAGAGCGCGTTATTGTCGCCCACCGTGAACCGCAAACGGTTTTTACGCAGCCCCGAACCGCACCACGAGCCTGTCGTAGCCGTTAGCATTTGGAAAAAAGACCGAAACGACGGCGACGACATGCAGTCAACACAAGGAGTCGTGTGACAATAATCAACTCGCCTCTTTTGCTTCTCCCGATCTGTCCGAGCTTGGGCGGTCGCTTGTTCTGGTTGCCGCTGAAGAAGTTGTTGGTGTCCTGGAGGCGGCAGGTGAAGGAAAGGTGCGGGTCCTCGTCGCCGTCGTCGCCATAGCTCATCTTCTCCTCGTTGTACGGCAGCACCTCCGACATGCTGAAGATGTGGCTAAAAACACAACGACGAGCGGCTCGCGCGTCAGCCCCTCTCTCGCCGAGGGAAAACGACGACGACGGGAAATAAATCTAATATGGAAAAACTGTCGAGTGATCAAAAAAAGCGTCTCCTCGGAGCGCGAGCGGAGCGCACGTGCGTCGCGGCGAGCCGGGGCTGGGCGCTCAGTACTCAGTAGAAGAGGGGGGCAAAAATTGTGCGTGTGTGTGTGTGTGGAGAAAAAATCGTCCAGTTTCCAGTCCGCGGCGATATAAACAGCAGCCCCCGGTCAGATCAGGTGTTCAGATGCTTTTTTGTGTGTGTGTTGCGTTTGTTTTGAGCCGATTTCCAAAATGCGAAAGTCTGGAAAGAGGCAGCGTGGCGTGGAAAAAAGAAAAAAGGAGCTGAGAAGCGAATGCAAATGAGGGGAAGCGATGCAAACACACACACAGACGCGCGCGCTCTCTCTCTCTCTCTCGCTCTCTCTCTCTATCTCGCTCTCTCTCTCCCTCGCACATGCACACGCGCTCTCGGTCTCTCTGTCGCGCGCGCAGGTCCGCGCGAGCCTCGCGGAGGGGCAGCTGGGGTTTCACTGCTCTCCTGCAGGGCAGAAACCACGCTGATGATCATGGGGGATTTTTTTGCAGCATCATTTTGTCGACCCCCCACCCCCACGTACACTAAAGTGGTAAAAATATGGACACGTTCAGGGCTTAGATGACAGGGTTTTGTGGTGACAGTGTGAGGAAGCCCTCCATGAGTGGATGGTCACCCAAATCCTTCTGTTCACCAATCAGGTTTTTTTGTCGTAATTTACATCTTCATAATCCAATTAAACAACCCAGTTGCAAACACACATCCGCATATGTAAGGATTTGCCTTTGTAAGGATTTAAGGAATTCTATAGTGAGTAGCCACCACAAAGCTCTTGATTTAATCCCTCTAAGCCCTATACCCTTCATTTGTCTTCTTTTTAAGACCTAATCTTTTTAATATTGCTTATAGCCCTGTATTATTAGCCTACACTTGAGTTGCAGGTGTGTAGTACCATGGACACAAAGCTTCAACCCCCATGGCCACTTTATTGGAAACACATTCTTGTAACCTCCATCTTGCTGGTGTATAGTTAGAGACAGTTTCTATCATCCTCTAGATCAGGGCCGTGCAACCGTAGTCTTGGAGGGCCGGTGTCCAGCACAGTTTGATGATTTCCCTGCTCAAACACACCTGATTCAACGCAGGTGTTAAATCCCAGGTTTAGTGAGTGTGTTTGAGGAAGAGAACTACCAAAGGCTGTTAGACCATCAACAGACATTTTCTGACCACTGCTTTTAGCTGGACATTTATAAGTGAAGGAGGACTCTACAATTTGTAATTAATATAATAATAATAGTAATAATAATAATTCATAACAATAAACCTTATTTGTATAGCACCTCCCATACAAGAAATGCAGTTCACAGTGCAATAATAGAGTAAAAAATAAAAAAGGAAGAATTGAATTAATCATACAATTGAACAACAGGGTGGCACGATGGTGCAGTGGTTAGTGATGTCGCCTCACAGCAAAAAGGTCCTGGGTACGATTCCCCAGATCAGCCAGGGGTGTCTTTCTGTGCAGAGTTTACACGCTCTCCCGGTGTTCACGTGGGATTCCTCTGGGTGCACCATTCATTTTAAAAACTAGGATAATAAAATAATATTAAATAATCAGAAATAAATTTATAAAAGCATATAGTTGGATGTGAGAATAAAGATATATGTTTTAAGCTTTTTAAAAAAATATTTTGTGAGCTCGCATCCCTGATATCAATAGGTAGGTATTTGTAAACCAATTTGGTGGACCCTCATAATATGGCCAGTGTTTTTAATAAAATTTAAAATGGTTTAAACAAAGTGTCATTTTCTTCCTTGTTGCATAACACACACTATGTCCCTCAGTCCTCTGCTTCATGTGTTTAGCCAAAGCTGTATCTGGACCAGCTGAACCACTGAAAAACAAAACCTGTAGTTTAACTTTATCTTAAGCATGTTCTTCTCTCTTCAAAACTCTTGGTTAGTTTACATCAGACATGGTTAAGAGCCTTAAACCTAAATGGGTCCCCCTCCATTGTCCCAGCTTTTCAACAAAAACATGACTGCAGACCATCTTGAAGCCAAAAACACATTGATAGTTTCTTTTTCTCTTTATAGTCATTGGCCTAGCCAGAATATTGCATGGCTCTAATAGGCTGTTTTGAACAAGGTACTGCCCACTGCAGCAAAGTGAAAAAGAAATGCACAGTGACAGCTGGATGGCTATCCACCATCTGTAAAAATCAATGCCACAAGCTATCTCTAGCTAACTCTAGTTATGGTTCTGTTATGGAACCAGAAAATCTAAATTTTAATTCTACACACAGAAAAGTAGAAGAGTGGGCACGCTATATTTTGGGAAGTATCACTTTATTCGCTAACATTTTGTTCAATGGACAATCATGGTCAAAGAAACGTTTAAGCTAGACTACAGTTACACGTATCCTAATGAGCAACAAACAGAACATCACACAACAAATGGTACAGTACAAATAAGTGTACCACTCGTCTGGCATTATTAGGAAGCCTACTATAATCTTTGAAGGATTTTAGGTAGCTTTTATCATGATCTGCCAAATCCCACCCCAATAAAATGACTGGACCTGACTGGCTCCCCCTGTTTATGGGTCCACTACATAGGTGTGCAATTATAAGCAGTAGTCTATCAGTTGTCATGTTCATCTGTCAGCTGCTCCCTCTTACCTCATTTATCGTTTGGGTGTGGGACCAATTTTAACACAGTTACTATACTGTACTTTCTGTATGATGAACATGACTCATTCTTGGAATCGAGAGCTATATTGCAATACCAAGCCCAAAAGGCAGGGAGATCTCTGCATTTCAGTGTTATTTACCCTTCTTGCGTTTCTGCACCAGAGCGAAGACAGATCTGATGCAAGCGCAAGACCAAATCTGCAGCGAGCTGTTTGCATTCGCGTGTTATTTACCATTTTGTTTTCTGCACCAACAGGAATTCATTTCTGTCATGTACAAAGGAAGGGGCATCTCTCTGTGTAATCAAGCATGGAGGGTGGATGTCAGTAGTGGACTGCAGCGGCCCTGGCCCATTCCGTGGTAAAATCAAAGTGAAATCACTTAGCATGAGTCATTTGCGATAGCTGAGAATGCATAGGAGGTGATAAAAAGGAAGACAGCGAGAGAGTAAAAAGGCTGCGTTTTTTTGTAAGCTGTTCACTGAGAAGCAGGCTAGAGCATGCTTGCACTGAGCAATACTGCAGTGGCTGCTTAACAACTGAGGCTCTCTCTCGCTCACCAATAACACAGCATTGATGTAGATTTGGAGATTGTGTGCATGTTCCAGTATCTTCCATATCCTTAAACCTGCCATCATCAATCAGTAAGTGACCATATAACACATCTTGATTGCATGTGCTCCATAGGCTTGGATGAATTAGAATAAAGAAATGTTTGTATATTCACTCACTGTTCACTACATTAAAAGAACCTGCATTGTTCTTTTATTGTTCCACTATATAGGTGTACACTTGCAGACTGTACATGTACAATTTCTCACCCACCTTTACTCATCTTTACTCATTATTCATCATTCATCAGTTTCTGCCATTCTCAGCACAGCAGTGATACTGACATGGTAGAGACATGATAGTATGTGGTATTGTTATGTGGGTACCAGGCATAGTGGCACTGCTGGGATTTTTACATGCATCAACGTCACTACTGGGTTGAGGGTGGTCTGCCATCCATAAATATCCAGCCACAAGCAGCTCTGTGGGCAGAAACTACCCATTGATGAAGGGGTAGAGCAGGGGTGTCCAGACCCATTCCTGGAGCACTGGTGTCCAGCACAGTTTGGTAGTTTCCCACCTCAAACACACTTACTCTACCAGGAATTTTACGGTTGAACCAGGTGTGTTTGAGCAGGGAAATAGCTAAACTGTGCCGAACACCGGCCCTCCAGGACTGGAGCTGGACACCCACTGAGCTAGAGGAACTCAAATTATATATCAACAAAAAAGCTGGAGGTTCCCCCATCATGGTTGAGCTACAAGGTGTTTCTAATAAAGTGGCCCATGAATGTGGAACATGAGGGGTTTAAAATTAGGGGAAATGAAAGCATAGAAATGAACTCTTCATTGTATGCCGTCCCCATGGTTTACAAGTTATATTAATGCCAACTTATGACAAATAACCACCAAATAATCCTAAAGTGTTAAACTGAATACTAAACATACTTTCACCCGTTTAAATGTGTAAAACTGTAGCAAATGTCAACAGAGGAACAACAATAAAACAGCTTTGTGTAGGAAAAGATTGGTGTGAATTGCTGATCATGGTTCAGATAGAGTCAATTGTGTACCTATCACTTTACACTGTGGTATCAAGTGCAGGCTGTGAAACTAGAAGCTCTCTTTAAGACAGCCGACCTAATTGAAAGGCTGAGCTGACACACCTATTCCTACTGGATTTACAGATATCCAAAGGGATTATCTTGGGCATAAATGTTTTTCTTAGCCATTTTATTCAGGTTTTCTTACTATTGTTTCCTCTACGCCCACTGATTTTTGTTGGTATGAATTGCATCACATGGCTTTTATATTTGGCTTGATACAAAACATGTCAGATGCACATATTAACAAAACTCAAGGTCCAACCACTCACAAATAACATAACTCAATTTACATCTGCGCTCAGTGGCACAGGTACAGGGCGAAAACTCAGTCAGCAGGTTTGTAAATCTGTAATGCAAAGAGGGGTAGACGGAAAGTGACAATATGAAGATTTCACACAAAAAATATGAAAGCCAGTAGAAAAGTCATAATGCTTTTTAGTTTTACTTTGGAACTATTAACAAAATATGCAAAAAATACATCACACATGGCCTCCATGTTGCACTGGTGTACTTTACATGTACATAGTAGCTGTTTTTTTCCACATCATGACTTTAAAAAGGTAATCATACACAGTTATTAACATTACTAAAAGTTGCACTTGTTTGATTGTCATTGGACTTACACTACCATATACTGTATAATCAAAACGAGTCACCACCCTTCTCTGTCTGTGAACATTTTTGTTAACCCTTTTATTTTCTTACAGCAAAGATAACTTTAAGATGCTTAATATCAGAGACATTCCATGTATGTATGTTACACAACAGTAAGATGAGCGCTTAGAGCTCATTGAACTTCAATACTTGTAGCATCGGGTGAAGGAGGTGTAGATGGTCCGGTCTATCCACCTGCGGAACCTGGACACGGCTGTGTACACTCCTGGAAACTTGGCATTGCCGCAGCCATTGCCCCAGGAGACTAGGCCGTAGACTCGCCCATCACACACCAGTGGCCCACCAGAATCACCCTGAAAAGGCAAAAACCCATGCTCTTCTTTTGGAGAACATACATTTCAAAAACCTTTCTGATTCTGTAGTGAAAGTCGAGATTTCGCGATACACTGAGTCATTTCGAAAGAGTTGTAAACGAGATAATTCATGCATACCTTGCATGCATCCTTGCCTCCAGTGCTGTAGCCTGCACAGATCATGTTTAAGGTAATGTTTCCATTGAAGGACTCGCTACTGTTACACTTTGTTGTGGAGACCATGGGCAGTTTGACGATGTGAAGCGTAGCGGGAATCTGGCCTCCACTGTGGCTGGTGGAGCCCCATCCTGACACCCGACATACCTGGCCAGGCAACACACCTGTGTTCTGTTTGGGTAGAGGAGCCAGAGAGACGTATCTGTTCAGCTCTATTGGAGCCCGCAGCTAAAGCAAACACAGACACACACACAACGTACAGATTAGAGCTGGACAGCTGGCTTATTCTCAATCCTTTAATCACTGCATCCTTCTGGTTATGACTCAAGGTAATATTTACTTTGGCACGAGTACTGATTTAAGTAATACATCTGCATTTGATGATACAGATCAAGCTGCTGCTTCCTTTTCACATGTATGGTGCCAAAAGTACAGCCAGCATTATATTCACAGTTAAAATGCATTAAACGCATTATACATTAAGCTTCATAATTACTGTCACATTTGGTAAAGATGGATAGCAAAAGCCTCACATTGTGCCATATTTGGTTCTGGCTCCCCTAGACGTTTTTTATGAACAAAATATAACTCGGATCTTCCAGCAAGACAAAGCATACATCCAAATCCACATAAATTGGCCACAGAATCAAGCTTCTGACGCGGCCTTTTCAAGTTTTCTCGGTCCTGTGACCTAAACCCCAATACAAACCTGAGGGGTGAGCTTAAGAGAAGAGTCCAGAAAAGAGAGGACTAGGAGACTAGGACTCTGGAGAGACTGTGTTTGGAGTAGCATTATCTTGTGAAAAGTTATGTTAAGAAGTTAAGTTTGTTCTTAATGTTTTTGTTTTACTAGACAACGTTTATTCCAGTTCAATGTAAGATTTTTTTGGTGAGAACCTAAAAGACCTTCTTTACCAGGGGTGCCAATAATTATCAAGATGACTGTACCCAAATAAAGGAATATTTTGGGGGAGAAAATTAGTAAAGGCAGCTTATGACCCATCAGTTAGCTTCATGCAACTGTGTCATCACTACGCACCTCAACACAGCACATCAAGTTGTTACATAATGTTAAAAAGACATTATGTGCTATCTGGCACATATTGAAACCTGAATTTTGTCTGTCTTTAACATTGTCAGAAACCACATAAGCAAGTCTACTGTAGCACTAATAAAGGTGTGCAGTAAGTTGCTTATTACAGCTACGTTATATGTGTTCATAACTTATAGCTACAAAGCTACATTAGAGCTCCAATGCAAAAAGCAAAATTTGGCTACTAACATATCTGGGATAAGTGGAAAAAGTGGCACTACACCAAACTATTCCTTACATTAAAAAATAAAATCATACATTATATTTCTACATATGCATGAAGGCATAGTGACCTGTACCTTAATGAGCATGATGTCTGCATTATTGGTGGTTTTGTTGTACAGCGGGTGAGGTATAAGGGAATGAGGTTTAGAATACTGCTCCGTCCCTTCATACACACCAAGAGCATAGTCTCCTGCCACTATCATCATCTGGTCCACCCTGAGAGGAAGACATCTGCATTTCATACATGATAAATAAGCATTATGTCATACATATAATGCATAAAAGACCAGATACACTCTGTTTAGATGTTTTCTGCACACATGACACCTAAGAGTCAGTTATGAGTAATCAGATGTAAAAGCTGTCCTGTTAACTACAGTTGGTTACCAAATAACCAGATTTGGATTTAACTGCTACATGATTTTATTACCTACTGATTGAATACACTAATCCTTACCAAAGATTCTCTTAGAAGTTCAAAAGAATTTACATAGAAAGAATGTAAATGTATGACCCTCAGAATTCGCAGAGGTGTTAGATTATTTAATACTGTATTAAAGCCTTTTCAATAATTTTCTCGCGTATTTGTTGGCCATCTTTGCTCCTAAAGCACTAGACCTTTCTCAGATGCTGCTTTTGTACCAAATCATAATAACAATCACCTGTTGACATCACCTGTGTCAAATCACATCATTATTTAACCAATGTACCTCATTACTAGCCCTAAATTGTTCCTGTCCCAACTTTTTTTGGAATGTGTTGCAGGTCTGAATTCCAGGAAAGGATGTATATTTACAAATGAAATGAATTTGACCAGATAAAACATGACATAGGTTTTGTTCATATTGTCTGCAATGAAATATAAGTCAAAGTAAATTTAGAAATCACTACTTTCTTTTTTTATTTGCATTTTACTTTTTCTGATTTGGGCTTGTATTTCAGATCACTTCCCAACTAGCTGCACTTTCTGACACACTATTATTATTAAAATAATTATTATTATACTACATAACAGAGTTTTATTTAATTTTACTCAGTGTATTTTCCCAATTCCACATGCCTAAAATAAATAGAAAATGTGCTACTGTTCAATGAAAACTTTGCTTCTGTGGTCAGGACAATGACATTGTGAAATTTATCTATGTTTTCCATTCACACTAAATGTTAAGTAGACTTCTACAATATTCTGGACCTGTAAGAATTGTCCAGAAGTGTCTAGAATTGTCCAGAATTTTGTAGAATTTTCTGGAACTTTCCAGAACAGATAAACATTGCCCTGTTGTGCCATTATAATTACTATACTTTTGTGGACTGTGGTCATAAAATCAAAATTTGTGATGAATTGTTTTTAGACATAAGCAGTTGAAATATAACACTTAGAAGCCAGGAACAAAAACTGTGTAACATTATTATTATTATTATTATTACTACTACATTACATATTACTACAATATATATTAATATACTATATTACTAATTAAAAATGAGCCTTGTAGCTGTGGAGAAAAAATAAAAAAGCAAATGCTGGTCACTTTAGTATCTTGCGACACAAGAAAGGCTCTGAGGTTAACCTTCTTTTAAAACAAAATAGCATTGTAACATTGTAGCATGCACAACACTGGCTTTGTTTCATAGCACACCACTATAACTGTGTGTTTGTCTGAAGTATCAGGTATCTTTATGCACCACAATTCCTTCAAAGACACAAAGGCCCAGTGTTTGAGGTGCAGAACAGTATTCATAACTGTAGATAAGCATTACTGTGAAACACAGTAATGATAAGTCAAGGTTACCCTCCTTATGGTGTATCTGTGTCCCTTGTTTTCTGGCTTTCACTTCACCCACAGACTGACAAAGCAGCCAGAAGCTCAGCTTCTCTCCTGTGCACACTGATATTCACACAAACAGCCAAAATGAACAGAAATAATGCCCACAATAAGGAAGCGTAAAAGGAGAACTCACCCCATATTGCAGTGTGCAGCAGTGAGCACCCAGTATTTATGCACCAGAGACCCTCCACAGAAATGCTGGCCTTTGGAGGTTTGCAAAGATACAATGTATTTAACAGAGTTCGGGGAAGGAGCATAGCCACCAACTATACGGGCTTGAAAATCTTGACCTGGTAAAAGAAATGGACATTTAGCTTCTCAATTATTATTATTATTATTATTATTATTATTATTATTATTATTACTATTATTATTATTACAACAATACAACTAGACATCCCACATTGCTGTGTGTGAAATAGCCACAAAAATTGTAGTTCAAACATTGAAATGTTTCAGTTGCATCACCCACTATGGAAAAGATTTCACAAAATTTGGCATGCTTTCGAAGAATGAGGTGGTAATGCAGCATGTTCAGTGACGTTCTAACCTTTACATCACAAGATATTGGCTACTGGAGTGCTAGAATCTTGCATTGACATAAAAAAAAACATTTCTGAAAGGCTATGTATTGTTTATTAATAGCCTCAGATTACTTAATTAATCATCTAATATTTTAAGTAAAGTAAGGCTCGAAACCACTGTTAAATGTGGATGACCTTTGAGTACTGTCAGCACGTGAGTGACCACAGATTGTTGAGCAGCTGATACAGCAGTTCTGTATCGAGCAAGAAGGGGCAAAAAATCCACTTTCAAGACTGCAACAATTAGTGTCCTCAGTTCCCAAAGGATTAAACAGTGTAATTAAAAGGGAGGGTGATATAACACAGTAGTAAACATGCTTCTTTCCTGACTTTTTTGTGTGTTGCAAGCATTACATATTTAAAATTTTAACAAATTACATTTAAGTTGGTCAGTTAAAATAGTTTTTACAATTTTACAAAATGTCCCAGAAGTGCAATTTGTACTAACTAAAATGTCTCTAAGGACAGCTATAAATTAAGTGTATCAATTATCTTTAAGGACAGCAGTTTTGTTTCCTTTACCGTAATCACTTTGCTTCCTGATTCAACACAATCAGTGTGATCAGACTCCAGACTCTTCCACTTACTGTCAATGGTAACAAAAGCATGGTGCAACATTATATGGATTATTTCTAACTCTGAAGGTTCTGGGGGTTTAACATGATTTGCATGAAATGAAATGTCCTTGTAGCCTGGCAAAATGTGTGAAAGAGGGAATTCCACCCATTTTTCAAAATTTTTGCATAATCAAATCATTCAGCAGAAAGCCATTCAGTGTGACCTGATGTGAAACGCTCCATTCCGCAGCAGCTTACTGAGTCAGAATTGTTCACAGAAGTTGTGATTAGAATGTAAAAAGTGTTTAATTCCTCTGAAAGCGCTCTCATAGAAACGTATTACAAAAATTGCAAATATGCTGCCTTCTGCTTGAGACATTGTTTTATGAAGGTTTTAGCCTTTGAAATACAATGAAAAATGTGCATAAAAATGTATGTTGGAAGCAATGAGCAAAATGTTACTTGTTACCAAAAAAACACATATCAATTTAGATGGCATATGAAAACTAAAAAGATTCAGGATTCAGATTAGGTTCACTGCTTCTCTTTCAGGAGTGGTTATATTTGTGTTGTTGGCATTGTAGCCCCATGTTCCCATCACCAGCACTGTAAAGAGAGTAGGTAGGTTTTCCTACAATGAGCCATTTCACATCAAGCCACTCTGAATGGCTTTGTTTACAAATCAATCACTGACTTAAGCAAAAGCTTTGAAAAAAACAGTGGACTTTTCCTTCATATTAGTGATGATCATGTTAATATCTTAATAAAATATCTTAATAGAATCTTAACCTCCCAGTTTTAACACACTTATAAAAATATTTTAGGAAATAATAGAACAGAAAATGAAAGCTGACTGGAAATCTACTTACACTCAGCTGAAAAAAGCTTCAGAAGCACCACAGTCCAAAGCAGTGGGCAGGCCATGATGGGGATGGAAGCTTGCATATGGGACATTAAACCTTTTCCTGGCTGAACATTTGCTAAAACCCTCCTTGTCTCTAAGAGGAAACTATATCAGCAAGCATCCTCATGTTTCTGATTCCAGTTTCCGCCGGCAGAATTTCAGACAGGCAACAATTCACGACTCACAGCTCAGCTCTCCTCTTTGACCCTGCAACAAGAAATAATACCCACATTGTTAGTGTTGCAGGAAAACTCCACTTCAACTAAAAGACCCATGTTTCCAACACACCTCCAGTATAAACCAATATAGTGACAGCTGGCATGATGTATTAATAATGGCACACACTGAAATGCCAGTTTATTAAGTATGCCTTGCTTGTCCCTATACATCCAGGCCACTGCATGAGAAACACTATATACCTGAACCTGAAGGTGGAGAGGCATAATGGGGGCAGATGCTTCCTCTTTACGACACAATTAAGGAAGAATGGGATCATGATTTGGACCACCACTCTTGTCTTTGGCCCTGCAGCAAGATATGATGCTTGCATTTTTAGTCTTGTATAAAAATGTATATAAATTAGACTTCATATCCAGTCAAAATGCCAGTCTAGAAACACATTTTCCAGTACACACTTAGACAGTGGTATTCATAATAAATGAATTAGGAATGTTTTTCATATTTAAGTGTTTAGGCAGAATTTGCTTGCTGATAAAAACAGATGAAACAGAATTTTGGTACAGCTCTGAGAGTGATATTATGAGACTGAGAGTGATATCATCATAAAGTTCTCATCATTTTACATAGCACCTATGAACCATGAGACATACAAAGCAGTGTTTCAATGAACCCTCATGAACCCTCACTGAGTCAACTTATGTTTCACTTGTTTATGAGCCAATGTCAATCACTGGTCACTGCAGGTGCCTTTAGCACACACAAACAACTAGGGCTAAACAATTTAGAGAAAATATCTAATTGTGATTTTTTTACCACTATTTTGATTTGCAATTTAAATTCAGCTCTTTTCTTCAAATTGATCTTTTCAAGATTCAGGATTCAAGTCTCAAGAGTTTATTGTCATATGCACATTAGAACAAGCAGTTACACTGAAACTACAATGAAATTCCTACTTTGCTAATCCTCCATTGCCAAAATTAAAAAATTTAAAACCACATTGTAACAATGGTTTGTAATTTCAACCTGCAAAAAATTTGGTAATAAGCAGTCTAATTGGGCTTATTCGATTTAAATAAATATTTTTAATGAAAGAATGCAAAGTCAGTTTTTCAGTTGAGGTAAACAAATGCAACATTTTACATCATTTCAAACTTCTAAAACTCTTCAAATCAACTGCTGGCACATTCACCTGTTCACAGTGCAGGCCCTTCTTTTTTGCCAACAAAAATTATTTTTTCAGACTTAAGGCTTGAGTGCTTCATGTAATGTGCCAGAGAGCCAATTCTCAGGCTTTGCACAATTAGATTTCATTATTATTATTAAATTCCCTCATTTAAGACCTGTCAGTATTGGATAATACATGATACAATAAAAATTTACCTTGCAATGTGAAAACTGCACTCATTCAGATTTCAGTTTCTATTTAAAAACAATTTATTTTTCAGCCCTACACACAACCATTTTCTGCCAATCAAATGAACTAGAAGAAAAAATAATGAGGGTTTCTGTATTTCTACTAATATTAAATGGAGCAGGCTAAGCACTGCCATGCTATTGCATTATTCTCAGATATTGTTCTTTTTGGCTGCATAATTTTTAAAATAAAAATGGCCACATACTCCCTAAGACACACTTTCAGGTATTCCTTATTTTTGCTGTGCTAAAGTTTTTTTTATGTTTTTTATTCCATTAAATATTGAAGTGAATTCTGTATTTTGTGAACTATTCCACCAAAAATGATTTGTCTTTAAATTACACTTATCCATGAATAGTGCAAGGGTCAGTACATAACGTCCAGCTACACAACAAAACTGAAGCTATGCAGCAATACTGTTGCGTCATGTCATGTGTGCTCAGTCCAAAATGTTTTTGGCCACGTTTTGCTGCCTGCTCAGAAAGAGACATCCTGTGCCGGTGTGTCTGTCTGCCCCAGGGAGAAAGCAGAACAATGCAGTATAATGTGCACTTAGTCTAAAGCACTCCTTAGAGAAGTCAGCAGAGATGGGAAAACCATGGAGACATGGAGGGTGGAGAGATTATTAGCTGCTGATGCAGTAGCACGAACTTATGCAGTAGTATCTAGATAGACATATTTGACTGGACATTGTAGGTCAATCAGAAGGAGTTGGTTTAGTTCATGCAGATCAGTATCTCTGAACTGATGTCAGGCAGGATTACACATTACAAAAGCACTGCATTTGGCGGAATGTCCAGCCCAAACTGGGTGCCACTTCCAACTACTATCATACTCATTTAATATTGCTTATAGTTTTAAACTTGACCTATTGGATTTATGCGACCTCATCAAGTTAATTAGCCTGGCGTATATGATTTAAAGGCCTGCTGCCAATGAACATTGCATCAGTGTCCAAATCAAAGGGAGGCCTTCAAGGAAGTCCATCACAGCCATTGAAATGTTCTGGGCAGGGCTGAGTAGTGTCTCACTATTGTATCTCTGTGTTCAACCAACAAAACACACAAACAAGCCATCATACCTGAGGGAGAGATGTGGTTACACTATAAAAAGCAAAGAGAAGTTTTCCCAGGGTCACCAATGCTGGAGTATACCTGCTTTCCCCAGCCGGCTCAACGCTTGCCAAGTGAGTACCATTATGGCTATTATGCTGATTGATATGAGATCAATATTAATACAAAAATCGGAAACTGGGAATTATTGACAGGTTCAAAAATAAAGATCGCAAAAAGGGGTTCAGTGAGCTGATACAATAGAAGAACAATTTTTGGTGCTTCAGTAGATGGTTCCAATCATTTTTGTAAATTAGAGGTATTGGTGGGAAAAAAACGTTAATGTTTTAGGTTCTAGAAGTGTATGTCCAAGCCAGGTACCACCTAGATGCACAGGACCTATGTGAGAGAATGTACCCTGATCTTCTCACCAAAAAAACCCTTCTTCGTAAACTTCATGATTCTGCAAAGTAGTTTTTAGTGTCTTAGCTTTGGTTGATGTCCATGAATGTATATGTACACATATATTTATGAAATACATGTAATATTCTTTTATAGGTTTTTCTTAAACATGAAGAGATGTGTTGAATACATGCTGCTTCTCCTTATTTTCAATATTCAAGGTAAAATTATTTCATCTCTTATTATAGCTGATTGCAAAAATACTCTTATCCTAAACCCCTACCCCACAAAAAAGTATTGTTAGGTCCTTGAACATTGAGCACTGAGTTTCTTGCAGTGGAACTTCTTGTGAGCATCTACCAACAGGGACTGTCTGTCATTCTTCTCCTTTTGAAACAATTTTGGTCTAAAAATAAAATGCCAAAGTGCAAAAGTAAGAGATGTGAGTGACAGCAGCTGCTGCAATTATTCATTATCTAGAAGTAAAAGTATAATATGAAAACACTCACAGATCAATTCAGTCCATCAGGATAGGATTTATGTACATTACAGAGTAAATGCAGCCAGTTAATACCCACCATTTGAAGAGAGTGTCTAACTGAGTGTTTCATTTTCACAGGTTCATTACAGCAGAGAATCATTGGAGGACAGGAGGTTGAGCCCTATTCTATTAAGTACCAGGCCTCCATACAGTATTTAGGCAACCACTACTGCGGAGGAACGCTCATAAACGCACAGTGGGTGGTGTCTGCTGCCCACTGTTGGAAGCCGTGAGTACCACAGCCATATCATATCTATGTTGTTGTAACAGAGTTGCCAATTTAGGTTCGTTTCTTCCCCCATCTAAATCATACCATTAATGTTTATGGCCAGTGTCTCAGTAAAACAGGTCTTAGCTTAGGAGCATGACAACAGCACTGTTTCAAACATGATTCTGCCCCTTTGCCCATTTACTGTGGACTAGGTAAATTCTTGCTAAAAAGGAGAAAATTAGAGATAGAAAGAGATACTTTACTGATCCCAAGGGAAATTATGTACCAGTTGCCACAATATACAAATAACAATACAAATACACAAAATACAAATAACTGTACAAATACTATACTGTGTAGGAGCACTATGACAAATGTGAAAGCCCCTGGGGGACATGTTATCATATATTTACAATTACAGAATGACCAAAACAACCTGTACATATCATTTAGCTAAGATATCTTAAGGGTATGAGGGGTGGGGTTGATTTGTTTATTTATTGTTTATGAGCAGATTATTTGTGAATGGGTTTTTCTCATAAAAGCTTTTTTTAGGACTATATTAAAATATATACAGAAAATATTGCAGATGCATTTTGTCGCTGTCAGAACAAAACCATGTATCTTCATTTGTGTCATTTATTACTTTATTACATAATTTGAAAACAACATCTGACCTTTACATTGTGTGGATTTTTTTTTTGATTAATTAATCAAGATAGATGGTCCAGAATTTCTTGGGAAGACATCATTTTACATTAACCACCATTATTAAGAATAAAGTTACCATTTTGGAAAAGTAAGGTTTTTGTCTGACAGCAATGATTTAATATGTAATTTTTAAAATACATATATGTACCTGAACCCAAATAACACAGTGAACTCAACCCTGGGGGTGGGGGTGGAGTGGGGTGAAGTAAAAACCCGACAAAAATTCTACCCCTTTTTTTTTGCACAGAAACTATTTGATCAAAGTTGTGCTGGCGGAGCATGATCTAACCAAGAATGAGGGAGTCGAGCAGGTGTTCAATGTCTCCAGAGCGCTGGTCTACTACCTCTACAACTACAGGACATTTGATAATGACATTATGCTCCTGAAAGTAAGTTACACATACTGTTGATCTTTTCAAATTAGGGCTACAGAGAGAAGTGTACATTACATAGACCTACCCTAGCTAAGCATTCACTAAAACAATGACAGTATGTGCTTCCAGTATAAAAAAAGACAATTACTTTTTTCAGTGGTACATTTACAGTATCATTCAAATCGCTTTTAGTCAAATAAAACCAGCCCGATGTAAAACACAGTCAAAAGTTGCACAGAACTTAAAATAATACCAGTGTTCATTTACAGACATATTTAAAATTAATACATTTTACTGAAAGATTTTCACAACATATGTGAAGAAGTAGGGTGGCACGGTGGTGCAATGGTTAGCACTGTCGCCTCACAGCAAGAAGTTCCAGGGTTCGATCCCGGGTCGGCCATGGGTGCCTTTATGTGCGGAGTCTGCAAGCTCTCCTTGTGTTTGCATGGGTTTCCTCCCACTGTCCAAAGACTTGCAGTAGGTTGGATGCTTTAAATTGGCCATAGGTGTGAGTGTGTGTATGAATGGTTGTCTGTCTATGTGTTGCCTTGCTGGGTTGGCCTCCTGTCCTGGGTGTACTCCACCTTAGCCCCACAGTCAGCTGGGATTGGCTCCAGTTTCCCTGCGACCAGGAAACAAAAGAAGCGGTTTAGAAATGGATGTGAAAAAGTAAATATTTCAGCTTTTAATAAAGTGCCTATAGATAATGGTGATTTACTCGAACAAGGAAAAGTAGCTTTTCCAATCATTTATTTAATAAAAATATAAATAAATGTATTATTCTTCTTTAGAGAAACTATGTGCACCCTTGGCCTCAGAAGCTAGTATTGGCCCTTTTGCAGAAATACATTTTTATAGTCTTTTTGCATAATTGTTCACCAGTCTCTGTTAAAATTTTTTTTTACCACTCTTCCACTCAAATTTTCTTCAGTTACAAGAAGTTGTAAAGAAGGGTTTTCATGGATGAACGCCCCCCCACACACACACACACACAACATTTCAAGAGTTCTTCTTGGAGTTTAAATCTGGGTATTGATTAGGCCGTTCCATAACCCTCCATTTCTTCTTTCTGAGCCATGCCTTGGTGGATTTACTAGTGTGCTTAGGATTATTATCCTGTGCAAATGTTCACCCCAGGTTCAACTTTCAACTTTTGAACAGATGGCCTTACATTATCTTTACATTACCCTAAACCATAATACTTCCATCACTGTGCTTTACAGATGTATGTATATCTTTGGTAAAGGTCACTATGCTTTCTTTTCTTATGGTCAGCTTGAACGGCCAGCTGATCTGAACTACTACGTCCAGCCAGCTCTGATGCCCAGCTCAGACACCCCGGCACTGTATGGGGGCATGTCATGCACAGTGAGTGGCTGGGGGGTCACGCAGGTCTACAGCTATTACTTGTCCCCTGTGCTTCGTGCTGTGGATGTGCAGATCATCCCTTATTGCCAATACTACTACTACTACCGAGTTACAGACAACATGGTGTGTGCCGGATCTCTACTGGGAGGAAAAGACTCATGCCAGGTGAGTCTGGACTGTTCTACTAGAATAAGCATTAAAGGGCCAATATCATGAAAAATCACAACTGCCTTGAATTTTTTTATTACAGAATCTGATTGCAGTAAACTTGAAAACCTACCATTCATTTACCAGTCCCTTTATGAAAACAAAGCAGCCTGTTTTGAATGTACAGTTTCTGTGGTCACTATTTATTTATTTTGCATATTTTTCTCCTACTCAGTCTACAACAGCTTAGTTGTCCTCATTGACAAAGCTACAAAAGCTGTTTTATGCTTTTTGGGCATGAATGAGGAAGGGCAGCCAATCAGGACAGAGGTCATTTACATACCAGTCTGAAAAGACTGGGAAATGGGCATGTAAATATACTAACATTGTTGCATTCTTCCTTTTCTGACCATTAGCATGGGATACAGATTAGAATGTGTCATCTGCATTATTTGTGATTGCAAAAATGAAACACCACGCTCCTAAAACATTTGAAATGCCTTGTTAAAAACCTTTTATGTCATTAGGGCACTTGATTCACTTTTAACCAGTTATGTTCATAGTCACTACACTACAAATGCCTTTTAATCAAATTATTTTTTGTACTTTTTAAACCCATATCCATAGAGATGTTTTTGTACGGCTGCACCGATCCAGCATTTTTCTCTTTTAATACTAATTCTGATATCTGAACTCAGATCAGCAGATCAGCTGATACCACATACCCATCCAAAACCAGCTTTGGGAATTAGAAACAAATTTGAGATGAAAGTGCACTATGGTATGATCTCCTCCTAAACCACATCCTCTGCAAATAAATTATACAGTAGGGCTATTCTAATATATAAAAGGTATATTAGCTAGAAGGATTGGAAAATTTCCCTGTTAGAAGTTTGGATAAACAAAAAGAGAACCTAACATGTGTTATTCATGTTTGATCTGTCGACCTCATCTGGCTAGGGTACCACTGTCTCTGTGAAGATACTGTCAATGAAACGTTGTTTTTTTTTTTCTGATTGACTTTAAGGGTGACTCCGGTGGTCCCCTTGTGTGTGACGGCACTTTTGAAGGTATCGTCTCCTGGGGCATCGGTTGTGCCAACCCTTACTTCCCAGGTGTCTACACAAAGGTTCGCAACTACGTCCGCTGGATCAACTGGATCATCAGTGACGGCACCATCTACTAATGCTTTTGTAAATAAGAATTGATATAAACAAATATTCCTCTCTAGTACATTTCTGACCTCACATTGTTTAGCTGAAATCCATTTTAGTCAGAAATTATTCAGTGCAATATACATTACAATTCATTACGTCAGATCTGCTTGAATAATTGTTAGAAATACACCCATCAGCCATAACATTACCACCGCCTACCTAATATTTAGAAGGTCTTCCTCATGCTGCTGAAACAGCTCTGACTGTGGTGCACTGTGTGTTCCGACACCTTTTTATCAGAGTCAGCATTCACTTTTAAAACCACAAGAGCTCTTCAGTGGGATTAGACCAGACCAGCTAGCCTTCACTCCCCACAAGCCTTGGGTGCCCATGACCCTGTCGCCAATTCACCATAGGCCTTTTCTGGATCATTTTTAGTAGGTACTAACTAGGTACTTAACAATACCTGCTAATTTGGGGATGCTGTGACTTAGTTGTCTAGCCATCATAATAAGGCCCTTGTCCAAGTGGCTTAAATCTGTACGATTGACCGTTTTTCCTGGTTCCAGCACCTTAGCTTTAAAAACTGACGGTTCACTTGCTGCCTAATATATTCCATCACTGTAACAGGTGTCATTGTAATGAAATAACGACAGTTATGCACTATGCACTTCATCTGTTAGTGGTGCTAATGTTTTGGCTGATCAGTGTATACTGATGCTTTTACACACCTTTTTTTTTAATAATGATGCATACATTCGTGTTGTGTTAGGTTGAAAATCATCAATAATGAGGGTTTAGTGTACGGGGGAGCTATGTGCCAGTGGCCAATTTTTTGTATGTATGGCAGGCTTTGTCAGTAATGAAGTAAACCAGACTAGTACAGGAACCATCTCTGTCAGGAAGATATTGAAGATAACGTAAGGAAAAACTGTTGCTGCAGTGTTTCCACATCAGCAAATTGGTTGTAAAGAATGTTTCTTTCGTCTTTCTCCTCCCTTCACATTTTTTTTTCACAATCTTCTGCATAATGTCAAGGCATTTGACCCAACAGCAATTATGAAAACATTTTATTTCCTTGTTATCACAATAGTAGGTTCCTCCTGAGTAGTTAAAATGATAAATCCCATCTTATCTGTGAAGTGGGCCTCTTTTTTCAGTTCATGTTAAGCTGTTTTTTTTTCTAAAGAGCAGGATGATTTCATCATGATTTCACACAAAACATCACCATCAATGCTCAGTGACCTTTAAACACCAACCCCCCCCCCCTTCTCTCTCTCCGTGTGTGTAGTCGAGCGAGAGCTCGCTATCTCGACTTTGACACAGAGTTATGTAAGCTAGCTGCATAGAAAAGCTCTTCGAATGCAGAGAGCAGGCGGGGAGGGGTAGGTGTGTGTGTAGTCATGGGGTGGGATAGAAGATCCTAGATCAGGGATTGGCTGAATGTCAACTGAAGAAAGGTCTAAAGGAATACACGGTCAAAGGCACTGAGTAAAGCTGCAGCCACATACACACAGATACATACCACACAAAGCCAAATGGGTGACATGAAAGTGAGATGTGACCTGATCAACGGGCCAAAGAAGAGCCTTAAGACGAACTCCTCTGGGGTAACGGGCCTGATCCGGCAGTCTCTGGAGGCCAAGAACTTCGCTTACTGCCCCTACAGCAAGTTCAGAGTGGGGGCCGCCCTCCTGACCCGGGATGGGACAGTGTTTACAGGTGAGCACCTTTAGACAAAAAGAGACAGGAAGGAAAGCAATAAGTACAGGTAAATATGTCAAAATCATTGCCTGATGTACTGGAATACATGCTCAAGACTCAGCAGAATGGACTGAAAACCCCATTTATTCTTTTAACATTCAGTGCTGATTCATTGCTACAGCGAAATCCAATTCAGTCGAACCCTGTTGAAAAACCTTCAACAAAAGGCTCACACACGGTGTGTGCAGTAATTCCTCTCTACACATAATCAACAACTTCTCAGCTCTGAGAGTGGTTAAATAATAATGGGCTTGGTTACATAAGGAGCATCAGGATAGGACAGCGATGAAGCTGTAAAGAGTTTTTGATGCACTCAAGAACATATTCATAATTTAAATAAGCTTTACTCTTATACCTAATCTCAGTTAAGCTGGCTGTCAGTTAGAGAGGGAATACATAAGAGAGAAAACAGCTCTCACCATCTCAAAGGTAAGACACTGAAAATAGAAAAAGCAAAAAATGATGCGGCCATGTAAAAAAGAAAAACAATCACACCTCATGGCTACTACTGATTTTTTCAATGCCTACAAACAACCATATGTTTCTTCAATGCAGTGCCTAGAGATAAAAATGATATGCACAAAACCATAAGCAAATGTAACTTATTCAACATTTAGTTAAGAAAAATATCAACTGATGTCCTTGAAGAAAATAAGTACACTGTTGTCCACCAATCTCTGACATCAGATTGCTCAGACATTTCAACCAAAAATGTAATCAGTTGCAAGATATTTCAGGGTTTTCTTGCATGTACTGCCCTTTTCAAATCCCAGAAACATTTAAATGACAGGGAAAACTTGACTAGGCTATTCTATAACCCTCCATTTCTCCTTTTTGAGCCATTCCTTGGAGAATATGTCATTATCCTATTCAAAATGTCTACCTGCAGATCAACTTTAGCTTTTGGACAAATGTCCACACATTATTTTTAAGGACTCTTTCATATAATGCAGAACTCATAGTTCAGTCAATGACTGCAAGCTACCCAGTCTCTGAGGTCGAAAATCAACTCCAAATACCTCCACCACCATGCTTCAAAGTTGATATGAGGTTCTTCTCCTGAAAAGCTGTCCTTGGTCTCTGCCACAAGTGTGCAGTGGCCAAACAACAAGAATGTTTATTCTGATTGTAGGCACGTACACTGTATCAAAAAGGGTGAAATGTTTACTTGTTTAAACATGCTGAAAAATTTTTTTTCACACGACTGTGTATATTTGTTACAAATGGGTATCTTGATTTTCAGAATGAAGGCAGTTATCCATTTGTCAACTTAATTATTCATTTCTATCAAAAATGATATACTGAATATTTTAAATGATGCCGAAAAATATAAATACAAGGTTTAAATCCAAACAAAATATACATACAATTCAAACAGATACAGATGATTTAAACTGACAGCATATCTTAGATCAATATTTGTTTTCTGTTGTGTTAATGATTAAGAGGCAGCTTTTAAATACAGTCTAGCTTTGTAGTCTGTAGGAAATCATTACAAAAACAGTGAGTTGCTTCTGGCTGAGTCTGATATTTGCAGGTTGCTTCTGTAAATGAGCAGACGCATCGCAACGTCACTATGTACAGAAATCACAGGGACTCACGTGGATAAATCAGCAAAACAAATCCTGCCATTGCTCAACCATAAAACCTTGAACTTTTGAGAGACTATGTAATGTTTAAACCACCTGACCCACTGTATGTTCAGTGCAATACAGAACAGCCTGAACCAATAGACAAACCAACATGTCTTTCACACACTTGTGCACACTTGCTACTCAAAGAAACTGATCTACACCATCAACTGTCTAAAGGTACTCAACCACAAAATGATATAAAGACAAAACGAACAGTTGAAATGCCGCAGCTTCAGTGATTTCATTCTCACCATCATGATGCAGCAACCCAAGCAAAGAAACAATGGACATTTCTGCTCAAAACATCACTTCATAGTGGGGACTAATCTTTCTGATATGTGAAGCTATTTTTGCACATTATTATAAGTGTTTAAATGCTCACGTCATTGACCAAACACGAAAATGACAACTGACTTTCAATCTGCCTGAATAGGTTGCAATGTTGAAAATGCCTGTTACAACCTGGGAATCTGCGCCGAGCGGACTGCCATCTCCAAGGCCGTATCAGAAGGCTACAGAGATTTTAAAGCAATAGCAATAGCCAGGTATAGTAACTTTGGTTCTTACATACTAGGCACCTGTATATAAACCATGGGTGTCAAACTCTGTTCCTGGAGGGCCAGTGTCCAGTACAGGTTGGTAATTTTAAACACACTTAATTTTACTAGTGCCAGGTTTAGTGAGTGTGTTTGAGGAGGAGAAGTACTAAGTAGTGCTGAACACCTTTGAACAGAGGTTTGCAATAGGAATGGGCAATATAATATATAATAACTCAGCAATATAAGTAAAATGGAAGTGACTATTTGTCACTGTGAAGCACCTTGACACATGCTTAAGGGTACTTCAGTGGTTATCGGGCCGGGACTAGTTTACAAGAGCAAGGTCCTAACCACTAGGCCACCACTTCCCACCAATTATAACATATTTATCATTGGTTAGTCATATATATCATTGGTCTTTTTACATAAAGACTAAATAACTGCTTAACTTAAGGTTTAACACGTCCAACTACTCAGAACCAGCAACCACCAATGTGGTCAGCTCATTGTGACATTTATTTTCTAATTGTTTGACTTTCCCATACTTTAAAAAACATTTAATCTTTGCAAATGTTAAAATCTTTATTGCATCCATTTTTGTTCATAGCCTACTTTCATTTTTTTGCCCCTGCACTGTCTAAATTCTAAAATGTATTTTATTATTAACAAACCATTAACACACATTGTGCATCATGTATTGTGAGGTTACATTTTTTTTGCCATATTGCCCATCCCTACTTTACAGAGCTTTTTACCTACCTCACCTGTGAATCAGCCAGTCACTAAGCACCCAAGATTAATGTGCAGCAGTCATCCTCATCCATTTCCTTTGCTTTTTCAGCGACTTGTGTGAACAGTTCATCTCTCCGTGTGGAGGCTGTAGGCAGTTCATGAGAGAAGTGAGTATTGTCAGAGACCATAAAACACCATGAAGGCATAGGAGTAGGCAGGGTGTTTAATGTTGTATCTGTCATGTGGCTAGTTTGGTGCCAGCTGGGACGTGTATTTGTCCAAGCCCGACGGTTCCTACGTGGAGATGACTGTCGAGGAGCTGCTACCCGGTTCCTTTGGCCCAGATGACCTGAAGATGAAGAAGGTGCATTCCATTTCAAACGAATTTTAATGACCTTCACTATTAAAAAAACAAGAGGTGGGATAGGGGTGGTGTGTGAGGGGAGGCGCACTTTTAAGTGCAAGTGTAGTTGTGTCTTGTGCTAAACACAGCTCACTAGCAGGTCCCGGATGTAACAGAAGTAGTTCTATAGGGGACACTGCTTTGGTGCTATAAGCCAATTTATGCATGTGAAGATTTCAATGCGTTTTACAAGTTGTAAATATAATCTCATTTGTAAATTTTCAATCTTATTTAAGAAAAATCTGCCGTGTAATAAAGAAACCGAAGATCACTCAGGAATTTCTGTCTGTTTCTTCTAGATTCTTCAACTAATACAAAGTAGAGGAAACAATAGCCTTCATATAAACTTTATTTAAGTTTCCTAGTATGTGGGAGAAACAGAACATAACCAAACTATGCATCATCTTATAAATAAAACCTCTTCTTTTATATATAGGGGATATATAATCTACCTTCCAAAGCCAATATCCTAATATCTGATCTTCATACAGTATTAACAATTTAGATGCAATACAGGCCTACGTTCAAATAACATTCTGTGGAAAACATTTGTACACTAGTATTTCTTACTGAAGGCATCCTGACAAGACAGCAGAAAAGGCAAAGTGCAATACAAAAGAAGTGAGGGGCTTAAAAGTTACAATAGGTGGGGTCTAAGAAAAGACAAGGCATGCGAGCAACAGAGTCAAGTAATTTCTCTCAAACTAAGCATGTCAACCATGAGATTTTCATGCAATACATACTACACTCATGAAGCGAGAAATAAAAGGTACAATATGCAGGATTTTTAGTTTTTTTTCCCCCTATTTTAGAAATAAAATCCATTGATAGTTTTTCTCCTTTTCTCAGCTACAGAGAAATTCTTCTAAAAATCAACACAATGGTCAATTTTTTTAAACATTAGTAAAAAAAAAAAAAATCAATATTCTGAGCTACAGGTTAGGAAATTCGATCACTTGTTTCACCTACAAGTTGCACCTTTAATTTAGTTTATGAGAGAAGTTTAAAGCCAGCTGCTTTGGGGAAAAGCAAACGTCTTCCTCACATTCTGGAATAATTATCCAGCCCATTATCAAGGCTATTCTATTTGCATTTATTAATTTATTGTTTTATTATTCATCTATCATGGATATGCAGGACTCTGGCTAGGACTCATACAGTACCATTATATACTACAGTACATCTTAGGGCCAGAAATGTAAAGAAACTGCTCTTAAATTCTCCAATCTGATGGCTTGCTTCTTTCCCATTGGGCATAAACCGACAAAACGAAATGAGCTCTTACAGCAAAAAGCAGCAGTTAAAAAGAGGTTTAAAGTAATGTGGAAATTACATAAGTTGGTAGTGCTAGCAGCAAAAAGCATTCGTACTATAAATTAAATATTTAGTGGTTTTGTCAGTGCATAATCCAGAATAAAGTTTTCTACAAAAGTCACAATTTTATAATAAAGCCTCACATACCTCACACGAACCATACCAACAAAGTGTACCAATGGTTATTTCAGATCAGCATTGACAATTCCTGCAATAAGTTATCATGAGACGCCCCCTGCAGGGGACTCGACACACAGTTTGTTTGTTTTTTTTGAGTAGGAGTGAACTGGGTCATGCTGTGTCCCATCGAGAATGTTCATTTATGAGGGGTGATGGTGTCAAGATCAGGCCATGCTGGAACATAGTGCCTGGGAAGGGTGCCCTCCATCAGCCTCTCCATCCACAGACTGAGTCGGTCCAATTTGTGATGGGTCCGCAAGGTAGATGCCCGCTGTCGGGAACTGCCTCTGGACTTTGCCCAAGAACCCCCACCATCTTCGTCAGATGACCTGCTGCAGTCGGGCTCATCCCCTGTGAAGGCAGGTCTGAAGAGGCAGAAGTACTTCTTATGGCCATTTAGTGCCAGCACATAGCCGGTGTAGTCTGCTTTATAAGAGGATGTGCCCTCTTCCTCCTCCCTGTCCGAAGGCCTGGCACCTGGCGCCAACTCCAGAAGAGTGTCCATCCACTGGCTGTGCTTGTCCATGTTTAAGAAAGAGTAGTGAAGAGTATGGGACCTTGGAAGAGAAGAAATGTGTTAAAAATACAGTGCTTTTAAATTTGGTTTTTTACGTTTACCTGGGCTGTAGTAACAAACATCTGGTGAGAGTTTAACCCTAAGAAGCAACATACAATATTTATTACCCTAATCAATTTATCTATTGACTATTATTCAATAAATCAAGTAATTCCCCTACAGTTTAAATCACATCAAGCAGTCACAATGTTTCTTAGTCAGTTCTACCATATTTGTGCCATTTTACTGAATTATTCAAATGTAATTACCTGTTTCTAGAATTTTACACATATTTAGATTTTTAAAATCATATGAGAGACAGAGTGAAAGAACGAGAGTAAGAGAGGAAGAGAGAGAACAAGAGTGGAAGAGAGAGAGAAGGAGCGAGAGTGAGTGAGAGAGTGAGAGTTAGTGAGAGAGAGCACAAGAGCGAACGAGAGAGCAAAAGAGAGAGAGCAAGAGTTAGTGAGAGAGAGAGCGAGCAAGAGTGCAAGAGTTAGTGAGAGAGAGAGCGAGAGCAAGAGTTAGTGAGAGAGAGAGCGAGAGCAAGAGTTAGTGAGAGAGAGAGAGAGAGCAAGAGTTAGTGAGAGAGAGACAGAGCGAGAGAGAGAGAGAGAGAGAGAGAGAGACAGAGAGAGAGAGACAGAGAGAGAGAGACAC
>JBBPDA010000132.1:20304726-20319844 GCA_037974385.1 Arnoldichthys spilopterus | reverse complement strand
ATTTGGATATTTCACCTTCAACAGTGCATAACATAATTAAAAGATTCAAGGAATCTGGAGGAATTTCAGTGCGTAAAAAAGGACAAGAGCGCAAGCCTAAGCTGAACAACCGTGATCTCCGATCCCTCAGGCGTACTTTTTTTGGAATATGTTGCCGGTCTGAATGACAGGAAAGGATGTATATTTACAAATGAAATTTAGTTGACCAGACAAAACATGACCTATTTTGTGTTCATATTGTCTGCAATGAAATATAAGTCAAAGTAAATTTAGGTTTCCATGGCAGAGCAGCTGCATTAAAGCCTCATACAACTAAAGCAGAATGCCAGGACAACTGACAGTCTGATGAGTTTGGGTTTGGCAAATGCCAAGAGAATGTTACATGTCTAACTGAACTACACCAGCTGTAAAGTTTAGTGGATGAGGCACAATGATATAGGGTTGTTTTTTCAGGGGTGGGGCTAGGGCCTTAAGTTCCAGCCAATGGAAATCTTAATGCATAGGACAACATTATGCACAGTTCAACTTAGTGGGAATAGTTTTGGGAAGGACCTATTCTGTTCTAGCATGACTGTGCGCCATGGCACAAAGCAAGGTCCATAAAGACATACATGGGTCAGAGGTGTGGAAGAACTTGGCACAGAACCTTGACCTCCACCCCACTGAACACCTTTGTTCGTGGGCAAAGCCTTTTGTCCAACATTAGTTGTATACCTCGCAAGTATTCGCTTTGAATGGGTAAAAATTCCCCACAGTCATACTCCAAAATTTTTTGGAAAGGCTTCCCAGGACAGTGGGAGTCAATATAGCTGCAAAAAGGGGGAACTAACTCCATACTGATGCCACAGATTTAAAATGGGATGACGTAAAACTCCAATACTCTTGTCCACATAGTGTTTTTCATTTGGTTCAGTTGGGTTCACATAAGTGCACCACATCAGATATATAGGTGTTGATTGGTAAGAAATTTCTTTCACATTAGAGACAAAAATATGATCATATTTTAAGTTTCACAAGCCTATACAAGTACAAGCCCTTGCTTTGTGCTCAAATATAGACAATTCATTCACACAGCAACAACAGCAAACCTTACTCAATCTGCATTTTATGACTGAATGGTTTGTCAGCTTGAATTTTACCAATGCGGTGACCTTACTTATAAAATGTACACAAACAGGTATGTGTGGAGTTTTCACATCTGACAAATGGACCGATCTTAAAATGTGTTTGTGTGGGCACGAAACCAGGCAGGTGTGAAACCACCCTTATTACAGAATTGGCTAGCTAACACACTAAATAAAGTATTAAAGTCGTTACCATCCTTTGTTAGGCCTGTTTACACTCTACAAGCTAAACACCGTTCAACCACTAGTTCAACTTTGCTCAGGCTAAAGCCTTGATCCACATAAAGGAACAAGCACAGCTCTCAAACTATTGAGTGTGTTAGTTGACACAAAGACATGGAGCGTTACCTGTATGACATCTGCAGGTTTGTCTGTGTTCTCCTTAAACAGGAGTATCGTGGGAGCGTATGTGTTTACGTTGAACTGCTGGATGATGCGTGCAGTCTCAGCCAGGCCCTGGTCTACATATCCAAACCTCACGAAATCCCGATAAGTAAACGCCGTGAGCTAGAAGCAGAAGAGCAAACACAATTTAAAACTAAGAAACCAGTCACAGATCTAAAATTATATTTGACAATACGGGTTTTACAGCATAGAAATAACCTCTTACCTTATACAATAAAGGCACTGTTGGTACTGCGTCAAAAAGTAATACACTAGGTTTGTTCTCTTCACGCCAACCGTTCAAAAACTGCAAGTAGCTACTGTCTGTCACCTTAAAAAAAAAAAATGTTTATTTACCAAATGTTTTCATTTTAAGCAACATTCCACATTTATATGCTAAAAAACTGTGCCAACTAGTTTAGATTTATCAATATCTTTAATATATGAAATATTGTAAATCTACCTTATACCCTACAGTGCTAGCACTACATAGAGTTCTTCTAATTAGTATTAGACACAGATTCAGCTGCGCCCACACACGGTTATAACTTCCATAGAAAAGCACGGTCAATAGAATAAGATGCTCCATCACAGCTGCACTTGAACCTAAGGTCACCATGCTGAATGCCAATGCTGAAACCCAATGCCAGTGCTTGGCTAGAGGGGAATAAGACTCTGGAGTGTTGGGGCTCCAGCCAATATCTTTGTGGTGAGCTGAAGAGGCATTTGTGAACTAATCATCCAACACAAGGACCTCACCTCACTAATGCTCTCGTGGCTGAATGCACTACATTAAATGTTCGAATATCTAGTGTAAAGCCTTCCCAGAAGAGCTGCAGCTGTTATTGCAGAACAAAATTTTAACATATTAAAATAAGTTAGTAGTATACAGTTAAAGATCCAACCTTCTCCACTAGCCTCTGTGGCAGCAGGCTTTCCACAAACTGCCTCAGGTACTCCCTGGATATAGCGTAATGGAAAAAGGTCACTTTGCCGTTAATGAGCCCCAGAATAGAGGGGGTGTGATGGGCACCAAGATGGTTGGCCAGCCGCTTCTCATACCCAATGTCTACCACACCAATGCCAACACCTAAACCAAAAAAGAAGAACAAATATATGTGTTTCAGGTCCACTTTGGGTAGACTCTAGTCTTTGTGTGTCTGCATTGTTTGGTAGCTCAACCCAGTTCATCAGCAGCGAGGAACCGAATATATGTACACCATACAAAACCTGCCGAAACATTGTCACTGTCCAAAAAACAGGTATCTGCAAAATTGTAACTTTACAGGAGAAAGTAAATCCAATGTTGCAAGTTAATATAATAAGGATTTTATTTAGGCATTAACGATAAAGGAATAATAATCATGGCATCGGCCAGTCAAGTTCTTCCATACCAAACTCACCCAACCATGGTGGTGGTGTGTAACAATGTGTAACAATGAAATGTCACCTCTTCATTTAGTTCATCACATGTGCTCACGTGGAGCAGCAGGCAGCTATGAGAAGCACCTGGGGAGCAGTGCAGCAGGACAGTACCTCAGTGGAACATGGGCTGGGACTTGAATCTGCATTCCTAATTTTATTCTAAGCCATTTTGGCCAGTTTAATTGATTCATTCAGGAAATTGCAGAAGAGTGGGAACAATGGGAAGAGTGGCTGTTCTCTTAAAATAATACAGAAAAATAAAAAGCCACAGAGAATTAGAGACTAGCATCTATGATTAAAGAGTTTCATATTTATCTAGAAAAAGTATTAGGGATGATGACTCTGATAAGAGCTGCGTGATAAGGACACAAACCTTATTGCAGTTATTTTACATAAAAAAAACAACTAATAAATGAACCTTGATATGATGTGGTAAAGACTGGCCTGCATTGTTGTTTGTTTGCTGGACCATGTAAATGTCACGATTCATCCCAAAAAAGTCTGATAGTCAGTACAGTCAAAGGACAATTTTTAAAAAATTGATAAAAATCCATGATAGTTTAGAGGTTTGTTTGTTGCACATTTCTGTGGAACCAATAGTACAGGCTGTACATGTCCTGATAATGATTCTAGGAAGGAATTTAATTTTCAGTCTCAACTGATCAGAAGTATTAAAAGAGCTGCAATAATTATGCTTTATGCATGTATAATACACATATTTATATGTTAAATCTGATCTAATCTCATGTTATCATGTTGTCAGATATTTTCCATTAGATATAGACCGTTTCTTTAGGTATGCTTTAAACGACTCACCCAATGTCTCCAGCTCCTGAACAGTTTCCTTCCATATGGGCTCAATGTGGATGCAGGTGAAACACCACTCTGAGGTTATCTTTATCAGGTAGGGCCTCTTGAAGCTGTCTGGAACCACCTCATTCATGTAATGCTCATAATGGAAAAGGTGCTTGCTGTCTGTGAAATCTCTGGTCGACTGGGTAAAATGAAAGAATGACTGGTCAAAGTAAAAGCTGTTATGAAAGTGCCGGAAGCCCTGCGATGCCTGACTGTGGTGCTGATTTTCATCCGTCTGCCCAAACCGGTCATAGTTTGCTCTCCGCTCCTCATTAGACAGGATCTGGTTAAAACAAGGTTGTGTAAATACAAAAAGTCAGAAGAACAGAAGGACAGAATGAACTGGACTCCTTGATCCTTTATAATAAAAGACAAAAAAATGAACAACATAAATGTATTTATATAAAACCTCTCTTAAAACTCAAGGAGATGGTTTTATTGCAACTTACCTCATAAGATTTAGTGATCTTGATAAACATATCTTCTGCACCTGGATCTTTGTTCTTGTCTGGATGCCTGCAATAAAGATAGAAGCACCCTTAATGTTTATTCTGATCTGCAAGTCAATGCATTTGCTCATCTAAAAAAAAACAACAAAAAAAGAACAGTATCGTACACATAAGAGTCACGAGTTTCACACAATCTCAACATAACCACTCACCACTCCCGGGCAAGCTGCTTGTAAGCCTTCTTGATTTCAGCTTGACTTGCATGTCTGGACACTCCAAGGACTCTGTATGGGTTGAATTCAGAAGCTGTTGCATTCTCCAGCAGCACCAGAAAAGCAGCTACCCAGAACAGCCGCCCCAGGAAAGGCTTCAGGAGGGCTCCCATCTTCTCAGACTTGGGCAGGACAGCTACAGAAAGACAAGATCACGCAAAATCAAGACATCCCTCATCTCAGTCATCTAAGATGATGCAGAAGAGGACTTGCTATGGTGCAGTGAATATAAAAACTCATTTTACGTTAAAAAACGCATAATACGATTGAGATCACATGAATTGACCATAAAAGAAGAGAAGTCCGGGCTGGAAAGATGTCTTGGGACAATTTTGCAAAAGTACAGAGCCAGAAGAACTGAACAACACTCGCGAGCAAATATAGCCACAATGATTTATTACATAGAAGCGCCGGTATAGATGTAAACACCTGACATAAGCGTATTTAGCAGCTAGCTAACTTAGCTCCATGCACGGTCAACAACAAACCCCTACCGGCAACCGGTTATAAGTTAAATGGAGAAAAGAAAAGCGGGCACAACAGACAGAACTTAAAAGATGAATAAATCCGACAAATTAGTTCGAAACTCGAAAACACAAGTGTAAACTGCACAGCGCACACTCCTGGCAGCTAAAGGCGGCTAGGCTAATTTTAGTTTAGCCGGCTAGCTTAGCTTTCTTAGGCCGCGTTGGGCAAACAGAACTACCGTGACAGGCTCGGGACAGTGGAGCAAACGCTGTGGAAAAGAAAAAAAGAATAACAGGAGTGACACACAACCTTAAATCGAGCTCTGTGCATAATCGTAAACAGTCACGTTTCAGCCATGGAGCTTCCAGTGCTGATCCACAGGGCGTCTTCCCGGTGTCACCCAGTGGTTTTCCTTAAACTCACAGCGTTGGGGGTGATGGAGATAAAAGCCCTTCGAGATAAAAGCCCCGAGGACACACAGGAAACAACATTAAAGTAAATACAGCCCCACACACATTTCTGCTCTAACACAGAGAAAAAAACATCTTATTAATCTAGTAGTTTAAACATATTACAAATGTCTTGATGCATGTAAAGGAGAAGTGATTTATATACTTATAGTACAATGTGCATTAAAAACATGTTTATGGAAAATGGGGATAATTTTGAGAGAGAAAAAGAATTCAGACATAAATTGAGCTCTCCCTATTTCGTGCGACAGAATCAGAAATATTACACACAGCTAAAAATATTATACAGCGCTATATAGATTAAGCTATATAGTTTCTTACAGTATTAGCAGGGTTTGGCATTCCAGGTCCAGAAAGTCAAAATCCACGCCAGGATTTTGCTCCAATTGCCTGGATGCCTCCGCTGCTGCACTCTGGACCTGAAAAACCCAACCCAAGACTTTCTAAGCGATTTATATAATTCTAAATGCATTTACTACTAATTACAATTAATACGAATTACTTTAACTAGACTTATTTGTAATATCCATTAATGTATATGCATTTCGAGTAAACTGTATCAAGGCTGATTTGAGAAAAGGGTTGGGTTGTCGTGACAAATCACATACTAGATATACTAAATCAGGGAATCAGGGGTTCTCAAATCTGGACCTTGAATCCAGATTCCATTTCTGGATTTTGGAATCACCAGTAGTTACTGAACTGTTGATATAATTGACTTGCCCCTAGAGTCACATCTACTGGCGATTACAAAATCCAGGAGCAGAATATGGATTCAAAGTCTGGATTTGAGAACTGGATTTTGAGAAAATATTAGATTAGAGCAAGCAAACAAAAGCATGCACGCGAGACAGTAGCGTGTGCATCGTGCACACGACGGAGTGAGAGAGCAAGCGCGCGGTGGGAGGGGTTGGATGCAGGGTGGTGGTGAACAGCCAGTTCTTGAAGTTGATGTGCTGGAAGTAGGAGAAATACGCAAATGTAGGAATCTAAGCCACTTAGCAGCTCCAAAACGGCAGGTCTTGTGGAGTGTTCAAGGTATGCTGTAGTTACCGTAAGTGATCCAGGGAAGGACAACTGGAGAATCTATGACAGAGTCATGGGCCCTCAAGGCTCACTGATGCATGTGGGGAACTGAAGTGAATGCTAACTCTGATAGAAAAGGGTCAGAACACAGTGGACCGCAGTCAGAGCTCTTTCAGCAGCATGAGGAACTCACTCAGTATAAGGCAGGTGGTGTCAATGTGATGGCTGATCTGTGTATAAACGCTACAGAAAAGCACTGCCAGATTCTGCAGTGATAGAGCTCCATCCACTGCCTACAGGAGGAGCTGAATTCTGTGATCCATGAGTGCCTAATCTCACTAATGCTCTTATGGCTGAATGCAATCAAATTCTCACAGCAAAGAGCAGCAGGTACTGTATATGCCCTCATGGAGAAGATTCCTCTGATTGGAATTTATAGTACTGTGTAAATGTGAGTCATTCCCCCTAGTGGTCTAAGTGGTGTCAGACAGGTGAAAAGGGAAATTCCAGCAATTATGCAAAATATCTGCAAGAATTCAGTGCTTTAGATGTATGAAAGCATTCAGTTGGATTGAAAATGGTGCATTGTGGGGAAACTTTAAAAATTACCATCCGTTTTTTTTTTTACAGTGGTGGAGACTAGGGGTGTCGATGTCTACAAAGCAAGTATAGCAATTTTCTTGTTAAAGTTATGGCTTTTTCTTTTTATGCTCATCGCTATAAATGTTTTTTTTGGGGAATAGTGTTTGTCAAAACCTATAACTCAGAATGACAAGGTTTCAAGCATTATAAAGTATATTTGTATCTGTTTCATGTTGTAATTTTCCCTGACGGGCATGAAACTTTTCATACAACTCAGCCCTGCTGCAGACAATTCTGACGACCACACAGAATTCATGTTAGTAGTTGTTTGCATCGTCCATATGAAGTGAAGTGACTATTTGTCATTGTGAACGCACTCAAGCACCACAACGAAATGCAACCTCTGCATTTAACCCATTACACATGCACACGTGGAGCAGTGGACAGCTACCAGCAGCGTTCAGGGAGCAGTATAGCAGGATAATACCTTGCTTAACGGTACCTCAGTAGTGACTGGGCCAGGACTACTTCAGGTCTCAATGGCAGCATCCTAACCACTAGGCCACCACTGCCCACCTTGGGTTGGGCTTTTCAAACTGTAGGCTCCAGCTAATCTTAAAAATCTTGGTCATGTAGCCAGAATGAGACTGTTAACCTTACATAAACACCCATCAAAATGAAAAAAAATATCTCTTGCTCACACTCTTTCTGTCTATCACTCTCTCTGTCTCCAATGAGCTAACCATGCTACCCCTGAAATACTAGTGATCCTGTCCCATCCTGCTGTCTGGACCAGCCTGACCCATCCCGATACCCTGCTTCTTGTCGAAGTTCTTAGCACTGAAACCCATTCACTACTTCTGAGAAAACCCCATAAAAACAGCCCCATATTGCCCCTAACTGATCGAAACTCACTGCGGCACCACCTGTACACCAGGAACTGCTGCCGCCTCTTTAAACTGACATTATTATATTTTTTTCTTTTCTATTGTTTGTTATTGCTATCCGGTGTCGATCACAAGAAGAAGGGCTCCCCTTCTGAGCCTTGGTTCCTTCCATGGTTTCTTCCTCCAACTTAGAAAGCAGCTTTACAGAATCCGGGTCCGAGTCCCTAGTGAGGCAAGGAAAAACTCCCTGACATCAGATGTAAAAGGTGCTATAGAAATAAAATTCACTTCAAATGACTCGACTACAAGTGGGGGAAAAAAACATAGGAAAATGACAGAAAAACATGACGATGGACCCAAAGTCACTTTTAAAACAGCCCGTTTATTTAGTTTTAAAAAATAAAAAATAAAAACTAAAAAGGACTATTTCATTGTTGCTATAAGAAACAGTACGGAAGCACTGAGAGTCTTTGAGCCTTTCTGGCTCTTCAAGTATGTTCGTTTTGTTCATGAATCGGAGGCAGTGCCTCGATCAGAGCAGGCCAACGGGGGACATGGGACGCGGGGCTAGAGATGAAGAGGCGAAGCAGCCTGGACTCTCTACAGGCCAAGAATGTTCCCAACTTCATGGCCCAGTTCAGTAAGGCCCAGCTAATTCAACTTCGAACTCATGAGCACCAACTGAACTCATCTGTTCCTTCATCCAGTGATGACTACGCAGAAGTCCGGTCAGCAGCAGAGGATGACAAAGGAGAACAGGGGATGTGATGCAAAGAGAGCATACGAGTGCAAAGCGAGGAGGAGCAAAGACAGATGTGTAATGCAAAAGAGAAGAAAACATGACTAAGGAAAGTAGAGTTTAAAAGCCTGGGAGACAGCTAATTTTAGCAAGGGGAAGAAAAGGGGGGAGATTGTGATGAAGGTTATGCTGATGAGCAGGAAATACGTCCTGTTTGCATTCGAAACACTCCGATGTTATTTCCATGTTGCAAAACCAGATCCCGGTTATTTGCATAAATGTATATTCTGACGATAGTTACAAGGACACCAAGCAATAGAACTTGCATCACTTTCAACATCAAATGAAAGGATAAGAAAAAGAAACAACTTAGCATTAGAATTTCTTTTCCGTTGGCAGGGGGGGGGGACTTCATCAAAATGTAAACAAATTCACTCATTGGGTAAGGAAAAAGCAAAAAAATTAAATAAAGTCTGAGATCTCCCTTCACATCAGTTTCCACCGAGCCCCGCCCCTATGAGCTCAGAGCAGCCAAGGCAGCGCGCCATGGCTTTGTCCCCTTCGTTAGGGCCCGCTCATCTGTCCCTTTATTATGCGAGATCTCCCTCTGCAGGTCATCTTGGGTGAAGCAGGAAACGGTCCAGATACTGCGACAAGACCTCCCAGTTCCGCCAGAGAAAGGCCAGGAGAATGAGGAGAAGCAGCGTGGACAGCGTGCGGCTGCGCGTCTTCATCAGCGGGACTACACAGTTTGCCACGGTGGAGACGAACACCAGCAAGACCGCCATGACGGCTAGCAGCACATTGATGAGCTTGCCAAGTAAAGTGCGTGCTGTGGCATTCTCCAAACCCTCCAACTGCACCACCTGCTGCTGTTGCTGCTGCAATTCCATCTTGGAGATACGTGTTTGGCAGGCCTCCAGTGCTTCCTAAAGGCAAGGAGGTTTAAATGTAGTTAAAATAATAAATCAGGCTGAGTCTAAATCAAATCGGCATTTTTTTGCTGGCTCCATAAAAGGGTTATTTAACCTTTTGTCATAAACCACTGTAAATACGTCGAAGGTTACTTTTACAGAGGTGGCGCCAAAGTCATTTTATGGCTGCCACAGAACAATTCTGCTCTGAATATACATACTGTACGACTGTACATACTGTACAGTACCTGTATGTCTCTGGCTCGTTCATAAGATTGGTATGCAATTTTCTCCTCCATGCTGGCCAGCTCCTGTTTCAAATTTAAAATTTCATTCTGGTGGAGTTCTGTAAGGTCATTCAGTTGCTCTTCTAGACGTTCACACCTGTTAACACAAAAATGGATAAATCCATGCTAGAAATAGGACAATTTAAAATGTTATTTCCAGAACAAACCCACATATCAATTGTAGCGCAGACTCCTAGGCTGCCTCTTAAGAGCGCAGACTCCTAGGCTGTTATGCCTCCTAGGCTGCCTCTTAAGAGCGCAGACTCCTAGGCTGTTATGCCTCCTAGGCTGCCTCTTAAGAGCGCAGACTCCTAGGCTTTTTTATTATTCCTCGTTATTTTTCTGTTAATGTGTGGTCTGGATGATAGATATTGTGAAAGTCAAATGAAATTTATGTCTCAAGTCTGAATGTTGAATGGGGGTGTGTACCTGTATCTCTCCTCCTGCAGGGCCTGCATGATGAGGGTGTAGTCCCTCTGATAGTGGCTCTTCAGGTTATCAAACGACTCGTCCAGTCTGTTCTGGTTTTCTCTCAGCTCATGGATCTCGTGAAGCAGTGCGTCAAAACCCGAGCTCTGCCCCTGCTCCAGGGTGTTGCCTTTGGAACTTGGGGGGCCTCCAGGAGCCCCTGTGGTGCTGTTGGCCCCTGCCGAGCCTGAAGTAGCACTGGAGCAGTCGTCCTCACTGCCATACTTTGGGCTTGATTGCAGCTGGCCAGCTCCCAGGGCCCTAGCTCCTGACGGCCCGGCACCTGACATGGTCTCTTCACCCTGAGGCTCATCCAGGGAGTCCTTCAAGGCCGTAATGTTGTCTGCGCTGCCGAACTTGTTGCGAATGAGTGAGGCGAACTCGCGGGGTTTGGACACCACAGCACCCGCAGCCGAATGAGTGGCCTGGGAGAAGCTGGAAAGGCCACCGGTCACCTGATGGGGGGGGGGGATAAGGTTATGAGAGCAAGGAATTAAATGACTGTCAATTAAGTGACTTCACTGACTCATAAAACCATACAAGCATAAAAATCATGTCGAACAAAAAGCGATTAAAAAAAAAAGCAAAAGACAAGCAAACCTAAATCATCGCTCAAACTGCCAAATTGTAATATAAAGATAAGCAATAATTTGTCTTGAAAAAATAAAATTAGATTTGTTCTTACCATATTTCCTTTTTATAACTTACTGAAGGTCTTACTGGGTCTGTCCTTTAGTTCTGTGGCTTTGTTAACTGAGCTGCCTCCTGTTTTTGTTCATTATGATTGCATGAAGCTAAATGGAGAAGGGTCTCACATGTGGCTTTGCCTGGGGCCTTCATCTTATTCATTCATTTGGCTGACGCCCTCCAAGACGTGGAGCAGGGTAGTGGGATGGTACCTTGCTCAAGGGTACCTCAGTAGTGACTCGAACCTGCGACCTTTAGGTCCAAAGGGCAATGTCCTAACCACTAGGCCACCACTGCCCACTTCAAATCACTAAAACTGCCCCAAGCCTATGGATTTATGCCTGTGTGTAAAAGGAAATTCACAGTTAATCTAAGGCGGCCACCTATCTTTGGTACTGATTTGGGTAGACTGCTTGTTTCACAAGACATGATTCTCTTAAGCTCTTTTTTTTTTTTAGCTGCGGCTATGACCATGTAGCTTGTGTTAATTTAGTGATATTACAGAAGTGTGAGGGCCCACCAACACAAATGAATGAAATCAAACGTATATAATAATCTTTAAAATGTTCCAAGATGAAAATGAATCTATTCATTGTTTGTTGCAGCATACGTGTCTGTGACATTTGCTATATAGCGAAGAGTCATTCTGTTTTATAGTTTACAGTAAAACTAACCACATCAACAAATACGTGCAACCTTAAGAGCTGGATCTGGGATAAGTTGGTTCAGAAATTTCTGGGGATGTATTTATGGAAAAGATTTGGGTGACTATTGACTTATTAGCAACACCAGAACCAAATGTGGACGTCAAGCATCCCTTGGCTGATCTCCTACATCTTAGATAAGTGAAAACTTATTCAAACAGGATTCTCCACCAAAGCATTTCTTAAAAATCCAAAATCTATCAACCTTTTTGTCCATAGTGAAATGTCGCACAGCATCAAAACACACACACACCAGTGTGTTTGACATTAACAACTTAGAAAAACATAAATCCAATAAAAATGCAGCAGATTCCATGACTAAACACAGTGGTCATTATCATGTATATCAAACTCCGCACCTAGAGAACTTCTACACTGCATTTTCATTCAAACCACAATCTACTGCCCTTTACTCCAAGATGCACCTGTAGACCTTGCCTAACTGGATCAGATTCACAGAACATGGCTGGGCATGCCTAAATACTCTACACGAGGACTTGTGTGTTAGACACACACATACACACACTGTTCAAAAGTTTAGAATCAATAATTGTTAATCAATGTTACCAAATATCTTTGGTTGCAGACCAGATAAATCATCCTAATATGTTAAAAGCCTGCGACAAGAAAGCTGTAAAAATGAATAAATAATACTTAGAAATATATATTACAAATCAGCATGGTATTCAGAATTGTTAATATAATATTAAGATTTCACCACATTTTAAAAGCAAAAGTGGATATAAAATAATGTAAATAAATTCAATATTATCATTAAGAAAAGTCTTAATATTAAATGCAACATTAGTGTTTCTTTGCAACAGGTTGCCATACCAAAATATGGTTTTGAACAGAAGCATATGTCTTAAACGAGTTACCTCATTTAAGGTTGCCCACAAAGAACATGCCCCAAATTAACGGATTCACCACAAAGGCCCACAATATTTTCCAACACATTACATTCTCCCATGAAGCAGTTATACCTTGGCTCCAACATCCTTAAGCCCCTGGTGCATGTCCCTTAGTACATCTTTGGGCTGGCGTGGTATTCCGTTGTGCTCCACCTCCCTTAATTTGCGGTGATAGTGCTCCAGCTTCCTCTGTAACTGCTGGATGGTCTGAGCTGATTTCTGGTTCTTTTTCTCAAACACCTGCTTGATGCGTGCACTCTGCTGCTTGTCAGCATTGTTGGCCAACTTCAGGTACTCGGCCACATTGTCGTCGCGTGCGGTCTGCTCGATCTTGATCTGTTCCGTCAGCTTGAGGATCTTCTGCTGTAGCTGGGCAATGGCCTGCTTGGTGCGCTGTGGGTCAAGAGTGCCATCCACAGAGTCCACACCATATGGGCCACCGTCCGAGCTGCTGGACAGAGCATTGGGTGACACAGCCGGGCCGGACACCTCCAGGCGATCCACCTTAAAACAAAGGGGGGAAAAAAAACTGGCATGACCACTGTGCAAATGATTGTTCCCTCAAGAACAGCTTACACCCTGAACCCACTCTCATACGAAGTATACTCTCCAGTCTTCATGAACTTTGCCATTCAAGCTTTCCAAGCCTTCACCAACAGAAAAATGCCAAACTACAGTAACTGAGAAATCACCATGATTACAGGCTCGCTCCCGTTGCAGTCCATAATGGAGGAGACTGCAGCCACCCTTTCCAGTACTGTATCTGTGCCTCTACAGCAGTCGTGAAAGACTCCGCTTAGACCTCTGTACTACGATAAAAGTTCTCAAATGCTGAGAGATAATGGCATAAGCTCATATCACTGTGGGGAAGCTACTCTACATTGTAGTCTACATTAAATCTGCAGGAGAGAGAAAAAAAAAAACATACCAATAAAGCCTTAAAAAACAATATTAAAACCTTACTCAACTGAACGAACCTATTAGAAAGTGCTAAACTGAAAGTAGTGCGAAATATTACAGATATGCTCTGCTTGACTTGAACTATGACCGTCCACATTGACACATACGCACTCACATACAGAACTAAAAGGTCCAACGCAGTTATCAGGAATATTGCCTTCATTGATCAAAGATAAGACAGAACACTCAACCTTTCCAGTAAGTGAACCAATGCGCCAAAAGCACCGACTCACTTTCTCCAAGTACACAGAAAAAAATCAATAAACCAAAGCTTTCATCAAAGTTAAAGGCCTCACTACCTGTACTTAGCTGGAGTCCAGCATAACACAGCCAGACTTCCATGAAGGCATAAAAAGCAAACTATTCTCTAGACAAAAAAAAATAGTGCATCTTATCTACTGAATTTAACTGTGGCCTGGGTTAATGTCGGTCAGAAGGAAACCACTGGTCTACTGCCTGGCCTACAAAAGCTTTCATATTATTACTGTTACCCTTATAAATTCCTTTCTGAGTAAGTGTGTAATGATACCTTTTGACAGCTTGGACCATAACACTACATTTATTAGTTGCCACACAGAAAAAGTGGTTATAAAGTGATTTATATATACACAAAAACAATTAATAGAGAAGATGAAAAAAAGGATCCACGTCCAATTAGGTTCGTAAGATTTAAAGCAGTGAAGTAAACACTCTGTTACTGCAAAACAAATTGTGGATTTAAAGGCTATAGTCATAAAAATACACAGTAACAATTTTAGCAATATTTCTCAGTGGGTATTAGTCATATGTTAAAAATGTTAAGTCAATTGTATGGACTGCGCACTCCTGGTTCAGGAAAAGATTACTTTTACCTACTATGAAATAAAGTAATAAATTCTGATTTTACATGTAATCAATTAAGTAATTATTTTGATGATTTACCAATCATATAAACACACACAACTCAATAGTACACATTTAATTTTACTCCATATACTCCATGATTTCTTTTAACTAAAAATATGCACAATAATCAAAACCTGCTATGTGGATTTCTTCTTTATCAGTGATGCCTGCAAAAACTATATGGGGGCTAACAGACCGCTCAACACAATTATAATGAACTGTGAATACATGCTTTATTACTACAATGTCAAAATGAAATTGATTTTATATTTAAAAATTAATTTGAATAATGTAACAGTTGAATAATATAACTGACCTACTTTACAAAGTATTAGAAACAGGCTAATCCCAGGTTACATGTACCCGGTTTAAATTTCTATGGAAAATGAGTTCAGGTGTGGAGGCACTTAAAGTAGCTTTTGTGTTCTCTGTGGCTCAGAATATTTCACTATTTGTACCAAATCTACCACCTCACATCTACATCAAGTAACCACTCCCCTCTCAGTCATCCATCCATCCATTTTCTTAACTGCTTCTTCCGGGCGGGGTACACTCAGGACAGGAGGCCAACCCATCGCAGGGCAACACATAGACAGACAACCATTCATACACACATTCACA
>JBBPDA010000132.1:20289274-20304626 GCA_037974385.1 Arnoldichthys spilopterus | reverse complement strand
CAAACATAATACTAATTATATCAACAGAACACCACAAAGATTTTGATCTACTTTACACTCAATCAAAACAAGTACAAGCTACTTCTGCTGTGCTTTCATTCAAGTCAGGCCTGACTGATACACCACTGAATGAACATCAGTCAATTTTGAAAAGCCTTCCATTTACCTGGCTCACCCAGAGACAATTTTCACCTTGACCGTGGTCTGCTCAGACCCCGCAGTTCAGTTTGATTAGGTAAGTGTTAGTCAGTATCTTACTGAGCTGAGTGATATGGGCCATTTCTCACCACAAAAACACTGCTACTAAAAGATCCAGTGCACCAGTATCGCAGTTTAACTGCTTGACATGAATGGGGTGAATATAAGGACTAATAAACCTTAAGTTCATATAGACACTTCAGAAGCTTCACATCCTGCTACTTTGCACCTGGTAGACCCATAAACTGTGCACTGGTTACTGCTGCATGGTCTTTGTTGGTACCAGTCTGTCTTTGCACCATCCTGCAATGTTTGCACATCTGTGCACACAATGCACTTTATGTTGTCAGATGTGTAGTGTTCATGGTCCTGTGTTTTATGTAGCACCCTGGTCCTGGAGGAACGTTGTTTCGTTTCACTGTGTACTATGTACATGGTTGAAATGACAATAAAAGCTGACTTGACTAAAATGAACAGTGCGCTGACTGTTGCATACACTCACTCCATTGAGCTAGTGGCTCACTTATAGACTCTGGAAACGCCGACAAAACTTCAGCATGCCATTCCACTCGTTAAGGAGGAGCGCAGACCTTCTGGATGGTTCCGTCAAGCCCTCATAGTACTAGGTGAGTCAAATGACTCTGGCATACTACCAGACTCCTCAGTGCAGGAGTGGACTATGCTTAGGTGGTGAAACTAGAGTACTAAAGCAACAAAACCACATGGTTCATCTTGATTATACTCATGCTGTAATAACAGCTTTATTTAAGTCCTCAAAGGTTATAGTGAAAGAAGAGATGTTTTCTAAGCAGATGCATGACTGAAGTTATTCTCAGCTACAGAAACCCCACTGTCAGCAGTACAAAAGCCATTACTGTTCATCCCAACGCACAATAAAGCACCTGCTCTGTATGGGTAAATACATCCTAGAGCTAAATCCTTCAGGACAAAGAGAATATGCAGGTAGCCAGATGCCACGTCCTGTTCTGAAAACAAAACGCACAAGGCGTCAGTTTTTACTACTGCTTGTATGAGTTCACTGACCCAGAGTGCTCCCAGAAATGTCTAAATTTAGCAAGGCTTAGAGAACATAGTGACCCGCCACACAAGCTCCCTGACCTGCGAGCACTGTCATCCCAGCCCATCCATCCTGGAGTATAATCGGAATAATCAGAGCCTAGAGGCTTCTCTGAGATGCTCATAGTAGGGAGAAGATTCAGGCAACCTGCTATGACGCACAAGTACACACTTTCAGGCACATACATCCAAAATCCACGAGTCCCATGACTGTCTATTGATTCACGGTTCATAGGTTACAGAAAAGAGAATGCAGTGACATTAGCGACACTAAAACCGCTGGAAATAAATGGGGCGTGCCAAGAACGTGCTAACCTACACACACATTAAAGCTTATATAACAAAGGATACAGGCCCATGCAAAATAAACCAACTATCACAGGTCATGACTGATATTTTGGGATTATTTCGTAGTATAACAACAAGTCAAACTAAGAGAACAGTCAGATCCAGGCACAAGTATTACCCATATGAGCCACTACTCTAATCAGATTACTTATTGGGTCTGATATTACATTACAAACTTAACATTATGTCTACTGTTATGCATTGGCAAATGTAAATCTTCAAATAATTTATAATGGATACTAGAGGCAAATACTGTTGGCATTCTATCCATTCATCCATCCATCCATTTTCTAAACTGCTTCTTCTGTTTCTGGGTTGCATGGAAGCTGGAGCCAATCCCAGCTGACCATGGACCTAAGGCAGGGTTCATCCAGGGCTTACTCCCACTGTGCAAAGGCTTGCAGTAGGTTGACTGAATACTCTAAAAAATTGCCCATAGGTGTGAATGTGTGTATGAATGGTTGTCTGTCTATGTGTTGCCCTGCGATGGGTTGGCCTCCTGTCCTGGGTGAACCACCGCCTTAGTTGGCTGGGATTGGCTCCAGCTGAAAAACTGCTGGAACACATGCAGAGCTTGCAAACTCTGCACAGAAAGGCAACAGTGATTGAACCCTGGACCTTCCTGCTGTGATGCTGTGAGGCTAACCACTGCACCACCGTGTCGCCCTTGTTAGCATTCATAAATCTAAATCCAGATTAAGCCTTAATCCTGTTCTTAAACAAAAAATATTATATGGAAGTTTGTCATTGAAAAAGATACTATTAATCCCTTAAGGTATTTTTTGACCCAGCAAAAAACTCCTGACATAAGCAAAGCATAGAAGACACATAGACTAGGTACAGCTACCTTGTATCCACACTCACCATAAATGTTATGACCTTCACTTATCATACGAGTACGCTTTGTAGTTCGCAATTACATAATGTAGTACAACTATACAATTTATTAGCCCTAATAACCCAATGTTTGTGAAAACCCCACACACACACGTCACTACCATGTAAAGTCACTGCTGTGCTGAGAATGATGCACCTCTCAAACACCTGTTCACTGGTTGTCCTGTAATGGTCTTGACCATTGATAAACAGGGTTAAGGGGGCTAACAAATTATACAGCGTGCACCTACAGTACTAAATTCGCCTATGATATTTCAGCTATCTGTTCTTCCTTGTGTGCTTAAGCCAGCGGTTGCCAGCTCCAATAGTGTTTTGTGATAAACTTAGATCCGAAAACCTGTATTCTACAGAGAGGTTTCACTGTGTAAGATTACGACTCAAAGATTAAGTCCCACACTCAAAAAGAATCGCTATAGTGTTGAGTCTGGTCTCTGCCCAGGAAAGTGGCTCTAAAAGCTTCAACTGTAATTAAAGGACCTCACCTTGGCCACCGAACAAAAAAAAAAAAATCGATTCATAAGGGGCTTGTATTATTACTTACTCGATCTGATTCCTCAGTGGAGTGGTACCCGGAGGTCAGCAGCATGTCTGCCAGGGCAGGGCTGCTGGGCGTGTCTGTGGTGGAGGACGAGCGTGGGCGTCCGGCCTGCAACAAAGCCTCTTGGGTGCTGCGCCTGTGGATCTGGGGGCTGCCTTTCTGGGGGGCCTCCCCGCCCCCCCCGGCCTTGCTGCGGCGACTCTGCAGGCTGGTCCCTCTCTTCATCATGGGGGGGGCGCCTCGGATCTGCTGCAGCACGCGGCTCAAAGCTGCGGGGGGGGCGGAAGCGGGGGGGTCAGAGTCGGAGGCGGTGGCGCTGGGGGCGGACGCTTCACCCAACTCTGGCCCTGCCTCCGTGGCCTCGGGGGTGGGGCCCACGGAGGAAGAGGCGGAGTCATGCGGAGAGACAGAAGAGCGCCGCCGCTGAGGCTGGAAGAACTGCTTCAGGCCGTGGCCCAGCGCGCCCATGTTCTCCAAGGCATTGTGGGTCATTTTGGATAGGCCATGCTCGGGCTCTGAGGCCCTCCTGCCCACCTCCGGCTCCGCCCGACCCCCAGTGTCCGGTTCCTCCGCACCGGGTTGTTCACTACCACCCTGATCCATCAGAGGACGCCAGTCTCGCTCAGAGGGTCAGTATGGGGGCGGGGTCTAACTCAGCCCCGCCTCCACTCGCCCTCTGAAAGGCTGATTGAAAGCCAGGAAGCAGGGGGGAGGCTGGCGCTCAGGTGGACTCTGTGAGCGTGCATGCATCTGCGGATTGGCTCAAAATCATGCTCGTCTACCACAAAAGGAAAATAAAATGGATTATGACATGCGGCACAGAGTGATGGAACACAAGCAGCAACTACAGGAGAGCACGAACTAAAAAAGAAGCGGCAGTACGTTGAGTTGGCTTTGAAAGATAAGGGTGTGGCGTTTTCCATAATCCTATTGTAAGATGTCAGGTTCCTCAACTGAGGTCATTAGGATATGACTCACTGGCATACCAACCCTTTAAGCACAATCCTAATTCACAGAATAAACAAGCCAAACCAGTACATTTCTCAAAGCCAAATCATTATCACTACAATGGCTACATTAATGATGATATGCTCTACTAAGCAGTCTACAGTCATGGTTGATGAGGTGAGGAAACAACTGCAAAATAAAGCAATTAGAATTTCTGAAATGTTCACTCTGTCTCCGGGTCAATCGGTTAATGAGCTTTACATGTAAAATATCAATGATCGTAGGCCAACATTTCAATATGACAAAATAGCCTCGTACAGAGAGCTCTTGGGTGAGATTCACTGCAGAAATTCATTGTTAACCTTGAGGATGACATCGAAAGCATGAACACAAGCCATGGTGACGGAACGTGTGTTGGGTGTTGGTGAGTCATGTGGGTTGAGTGGGGTGTAAACTGAAAAACTGAAGCGAACTGAGGCAGGGTGCCGAACACTTAACGGCAATCTCTCGCTGATGATATGGAGAGACAGGAGGTCCGGTACCCTTTCAGCCAAGCTCTTATCCGTCAAGTGCGAAACGTCACACACTTGATCGTACACGCTTTCAGAAGTGAATGTGTTATGTTACATTGTCATTAGGTCCTGTAAAACAAGGCTAAACATCCTCTTCAGAGAATACAGGGCAGAGAAAACAACACCCACACAATACAGCTATGAACACACTTTCTAAGAAAGGGTTAGAAATAAAGAGAAGACGCACTGTTCTGTGTAAGAGAGACACACAAAAAAACAAGAAAGAACAAGTAACAGAGAAAAAGAGATCGAGAGAGTGCACTGCTTACCATCAGTCCAGCCTGGCCTCCTTTGGCTCTCAATTCAGCATCGACTGTGGAAGAAAATGGACGCAGTTGTCAGACTCACTGGATTCAAACCAAAGACGTGGATATAAGACACACACACGTGCAAGTACACATCCTCGAATAATCAGTCAACTGTTTCTACAGAAAACTCAGGGCCCATATCATGGATATATATAAACTCCATCACTTTTTTAAATAAAATAGTTGTGTGTGTTATCTAAACATTGTGGGAAGTCAAGATTACCTTTCCTTCCCCAGTCTGTACAGAGCTTATATGGAATCCAAATTGCAAAAATAGTCCATTTTGAATTCAGCGTCTTCGTGGCGTTATGAAAACCAATGTATTTACATATCAGAGCTAGGCTGGTGGATGGTGCGATTATCCGTCGCCAACAGCTAACACTCGTTATCTTGGAGAGACACAGTGATACCTACCCGTGCTTTTCACAATAATACGTTCTTTAGGTTATGCAATGGTTGTCTAATCTAGTCTCACAGCTGCACGTTTTGCCGAGACAGGTTTTATCAATACATTCTTCCTGTTTTGCTGTCTGATGGCTTATATTTGCATTACCACCTTACCACTACCACAAGCACTTGTGCACATTGCATGGGAACATTGCACATCTGGGAAGGAGCCATTAATGCTGAACATTATAAACAGGTTTTGGAGCAACATATGCTACCACCCAGAGGTCTTCCTCAGGGAAGTCACAGCAAGACAACGTGAAATCTCTTTCCACATGTATTACAACAGCATGCCTCTGTAATAAGAGTCCAGAGGCTACACTGGCCTGCTTGTGGACCAGACCTGTTACCCATTCAAAAGAACTGAATACGATAAAGGAAATCCTAAACCACTGAGCAACTAAAATCCGATATCAGGTAAGAAAGAGTCAACATCTTGCGTTAAAAACTGCAGTAATTGGTCTCTTCAGTTCTCAAACATTTAAAGAAAGTTGTTGAGAGGTGACTCAACAGTGGTAAACATACCTGTGCCATTTTCAAATGTGTTGCGATCAACAAATTTTGAATGGGCATGTATGTAGTTAAATATCGGCTTGCATAATTCACAAAAAAAAATCACATTCTGTTTATATTTACATTTTACACATTCCCAACTTACTTGGGAACACGTTTCTTCATATTTATTTTAAATGTGACCTCTGGATGTTCTTCTAAATGCACAGTAAGAAAACCTATTTAAGTTAAAAGGCTAAAGAGAATTTAGAAAATGGCCATGGTAAAATTAAGAACATTTTTGACATAAACCAACATAAAAATCATAAGTGGACTTCACTGAAGTTTATGCAGAGAAATATTCACAACAAAAAAGTTTAAGGTTCATTTAACACAAAACAAGTCCTGCAGGACTCTGCGGTTGTAATGCAGCTGCAAGAGCTCTCAGTGCGGGTCAGTTGCTACAAAGATTCACACTGACCCCACTGCAGGCCAGACAGTTACCAGACTGCACTCCCTAGCGAGACTCAAACTTACATTCCTCCACAGTCTTGCACATTTCTATGCACCTTAAACAGGAGATAAATGTAGAAGTTCGATGCTGATGTTCATGAAGTATCTCAAAGTGTGAGCGGTGCAGTAGGACTACTGTAAACAAGCTACGAATTTGATCCTGTATCAGTACTCTGTGGCCAAGGCTGCTTAGGAATAAAGGTGTGTGTTAAGGTGTGTTAAGCCTTGGTCTGCTCTGTCCAAAAGGCAGAGCTTAAGACAAGTTCAAGATAAAGCAAGACTGGAAAGGAGAGAAAGGGAGAAGGTAGGTGTGTGTTGCCCTGCTGTAATCCTCTTTATTCTGTGTCCTCCCACTAATACAGCTTCTCGCAACACTGCTACACTACAACAGCACAATCAAATTATTTCAGCTCATCATAGTATTAAGCTTTTACCACCTCAGGGTCACCCATCAGCCAAATTAAACTTTTTGGTCAAACATGCAAACGATCCCCATTTTCTGTGATTGGCAGTCATGCATTCACAAACACACTGAACAACCATAGAGGAACTGCCCATGTTAAAAAATCAAACAGAGCAGGGCAAACACGGACTGCCCAAACAGAGGCCTTCACCTGACTTGAACAAATTACGAACCAATTTTATGGCCATAGTGAACAGCTGGCATGACTGAGGGTGGATTATGCAGCTAGTCATTCTGGAAAATTTGTGTATATCTTTAAACTTCTACTGTGAGACTAAGTTGGCCATAAAAAAAATTTTAATTCACAACCTCAATGAATATTTTTTTGTTGCCAATTTCCATGATGAATTAACAAAAACAAGTCTATGCTAATTTATATTCACTTTGCCACACATTGGTTTTTAAATATATAAAAAATGTTATTTGCAAAGGCTGTCACTGTAATGCATTATAAAATCTTTGAAAAGCTACACCAGTTTATTGCTCAATTAAGTGCAATTTAATAATTGGCCTTTCTTAAACTCAGATTACGAGAACATCTATACTTGCTTAGTGATATAATCAATAGTGACTGGCCACCAACATGCGTAAGTACAAGGCTGTACAATCTTCAACTGTTGGCCTTTTTTAAAAACTCTGATTACTACATTAATTGACAAAATCTATACTTGTTTATTAATGTAATCAATAGTGACCTCCCTACAAAACATGCTTAAGTATAAGACTGCACAATTGATTTGGTCCCTCATGCCAGACACTGAGCAGCTGGCCATAAAAACCTTTATGAGTATTACTGGAGCACTGTCAGGTTACGGGCAGGAGCATACATAAACTGCCACAAGTCCTGCAGAATCTGTTGTGTCTATGTGCATCATGCATAATTAACAAGACAAACAGCAGAGTGTCACACTCATACACGCACTATGGCTTTTATAGGCGACGCACTAGAAGCTTCACCCACCCAAACACACCCAGAACACCCTAAGGCAGTGTCACATCAGGCAGGAGATGGAGCTAAGGTAAAAAGTAAAGAAAGCAAGTAACCACCTTGAATGGTTTACGCAAGCAGCACAGGTTACGGACCTGAGCTAAAACTCAATGATTTAGCTTTCTACGCTTGGACAACAATACCTGACTGAACTCAGGGTCAAAAAAGGTTAAGGACAACTTGCATGCTTGGGTCAGTGCTGTAGAAACCTGACAGGGCCAGGCACCAATAGACACAAAGTCTTCAACTGCTGAAATGGGTCAGCTCAAGCTCCCCTATCTGTCTCTCCCCCAGCCTCACACAGCTCTGCAAGGTCATACTAAAGATCGGGGGGGGGGATGTGTGAGTGTGTATGTGTGTGAGAGAGAGAGACAGACAGACAGAGAGAGAGTAAACAATCTCACTATTTCAACATGAACATACAACAAAGCAAGGTGGTAGCTTTACCTAGTATAACAAATATTAGGAATCATTCGGTACTGAATAAACAGTTGTTATTCATTTAAATACACTCTGATTTGTGATGACTACTACTTATTCCTCACTTACTGAGCCCAGGAACATAGATGCACTAAGCACACAAGTCACTCGAAATCAAATCACTTGAGAACCAACATTCTCAGACTCTGTCGTGACAGCTCACTCTAAATGCCAAAACAATTGCCACGCAGCACCATACCTCTGTCCATTCATCTGTTTGTCTGCTCTTCTCTACATAGAAAGATGATGTGAATTAATCCAAGGGGTAATCCACAATAATCTCTTCGGTCATAGACTATGACAGGCATTCGATCCAGGTGAGGGTGGCGAAAGTCTTGCTGCTCCAGTCGACTAGTCCGACCGACTGGGGAATATCACATGCTGAAAAGAGAAAATAACATTTAAAAAAAATACAAATTGTAACATTCAAGCACCAAAAAGTCTGACTAATGTACAGACAGAGAAAAATGCCTTCTACACGAATCCCCACTAACCTACTTGCCCAAAGATCACCTTAAAAAAAAGATGGTGAATTCATCACTTTGAGCAATCTAATATGACTGGTACACCACGGGCTATGGTCAGGATTAGCTAAACACGGCTTTCATAACTTACCCGACGTCTTCCAAACCCGAGTGTGAACTTTCATCGTATACTAACAAAGTACATGTGTACTTCTGATCTAAATGAACCGGCTTCATGAATACCATCATGGCATCATTGTCTCTCTGTTGATTACACTGCTAGCAGAGTTAGCTTGCTAGGCTGTTACATACAACTCCTAGTCGGGATGGCCAGTTTACGCCCAGAGCTGGCCATCAGCGTCATTAAAGCAACGGTGTCACAAATAGCAGAACCAGAGCACAAAAACTGGGAAAAAAACATTAAAACCATAGACAAGAACAACAAATAGCAGCTTGTTAAGTTTATGAGCCTGACAGGCACATCCTCATAGACTGACGTGCGCTTCAGTGTAGCTTAACGTTAGCAAAGGCGTTAGACACCTGCTTCACGAACTACAACCGATCCCGGATTTTGACCTCGCATCACGAAAAATATATTTACCCATCACAGCCGGATCAAGCACTCTCAGTTGGCGAATGCAAGCACACCGAGGACCTGGCAAGACAACTTAAGGGGGAAATTTTCCCAGGCCAACTTTTTTGACCACCGTTTAAAACAATTTCCCTCTACGATGCTAGACAAGGCGTGTTTACAGTGTTAGCCAAACATGTCCGGATTTCTGACCCCCTCGTTGGAGCTCCTTGCCCTTTCTTAAGCAATGTCTCTCTAGCTAAACACGCAGGCCGGTAACCCAAAGTCACACACACTGCCATATCTACGCTAGCTAAACATGCTAACTCGGCTAGCGTTAGCCTGCTAGCCAGCGAGAAGGGAGGTCGAGTTAGGGAGGCGAGGGCAGCAACGCCGCGGACTCCTCACGCTAACCGGCGGACGTTGCGAAAACACCGCGCTAACGGGCGACATTAGCGACGAGTGGAGCGATTTGGAGCGAGTTCGCGCCACGCCGAACGATAATATATTCCGATAATATATAAACTCACATGAGCCCTGAGAGGATTGTGCCGATGACCGTTCATCTCGCCCGTTGAAACACGCCCACGGTGACGTCACCAGCACGAGAGACGCAAAGGGGCCAAAAGCATGCGGCGCGCGCTACAGTTACAGTCACAGACACCACAGCTGAGTCTGAAGTCACTGGCCCAGCCCCTCCACCGGGATTTTTCCCCCCTTTAAGTTAACGGTTTTCCTTCACAATATATACATTTACACTACAGACGTGAATAGTCATGGTGCGCTTAGATGTACCATGAAACAGTTGCATCCCCTAAAAACACCCCCATGCCCACCCCCTTTCATTCCAAGCCTCTAGCTTGGACACAGACAAGTATGAGAGATGTTTAGTCTTAGCACCAGTCTATTCTAGGCAAGAATCACCATGGAAACAGCTTTATACTCCTGCCCCCCCCCCAAAAAAAAAAAAAAAAAACCACAAACACCACAACTCAATTTCTCGTTTTTATTTTTACAAAGGCAAGATGAAGGCTCCAAGCCCTAGCACTGCCAATGCTCCTTTGTGATCTAGTTAACTGGGAAGCCTCAGAAACCAAGACCCTTCCTCCATTTGTACCTGCTGTGACCTGGATGGTCAGATCGCCTTCCGTTTTCCATGTGACCGGCAAAGGCCTGATCATGGGCAGGATTGGCCATGAAGGGGTACACACTGCCCCCTTGAAGCCTGTTGGAGTGGGTTGTAGACCAGAGGGGCTATAGTACATTGGCAAGGCACAGATCTGGTCCCATGTCCCAGTTGAGAATGGGTTAAATACTGGAGAGCCTGGTTTTTGCAGCAGATCAAGCATTTTATACAGAGGGGGATCCCATTTCTGCAGAGGGTGTATTGCTTGAGACTTTAAGTTCCATTTTAAATCTGGAGGAAGAAGCACACTGAGGACCTACTAAGGCAACTGTTACTGGTTATGAGCCTTTCTTCTAGATCTTCTGTGAGGGAAAGGCATCCAGAGCTTTTGGTTCGTTTGCCTGACACGACTGGGAGGGAGGAAAACTGGGAGGCTCTGTGACTGCATGGGAATGAGAGGATCATACACTACAGGCACCCAAGGGAAGTCATGCCAGAGCTGTTCAGCACTGAGAGGTTTAACTGTGGAAGTAGTTGCTTGAACAGTAGTTTTGGGAGCCACAGTAGGATTCACAACAGGGGTAGGATGACAGCCATGGTAGAAAGGCCAAAACCTACTATAGTCATACATATACCAAAATGGCTGGTCTCCACTAGCCTTGGTAGATACTGTACTTTTTGGTGCAGTAGTTTTAGGGAGAGTAGTGGTGATAGGTTTATGAGGAGCATGATAGGCATGGTGCCAAGGCTTAGTGTAGTCGTAAGCTAAATGGTGCAACTGCTGATCAGAACTGGCCTTAGGTGTTGACCTTGTTGCTGGGACAGTTTTAGGAGCCACTGTGGGGCTTTTATGATGCCAAGGCCAAAATAAAGGCATAGGATAACCATACAGGAAAGGAAACACTGATGGAGTGGTGGCTGAGGCCTTGAATAATGGGCAGGAAAGTGTTAGATATCCATACATGTACTGCACAGTCAACCGCCTCTCTGCACCCTGATGAGGTAGGAAAAAAAAAAAAATAGTTGGAGTCTCTTCAAGACCATAGAAACAATCAGTTTACATCTCTATTTCTATGAAGGTTCTCATTAGTAATTACTTTGGACCATAGCTCTGAAATGACATTTGTCAAAGCAATACCATTGTATTCCTAAAGGAGGGGATAATAGTATGCTTGGAAAACAGTCAGGACAATCAGGTCCTGTGTGAATTTACTATCTACAGATAATGTTTATTATAGCTGAAATATGAACAGTGTCATGTCAATTTAACTGTTCCTATAGGCTTTGTAGCATACTCCTTTTTATTTTACAGGTCAATTAAGTCATTAGGTATGTATTGTGGAAAAATACAAGGTGCTCACCACAAAGCATTTAACAGTACATCAGTAATTTAGCTCTTAAATTTAAACTCTTGTAATGGAGTAATTTAATTATGCATATCTATACTGCAGCTCAAGTCAGTCACGTGTTGCACCATGCTTACAATGACCTTCAATCAAAGTACCTCAATTTGCCAGCAGCTGTTTGTATATGGAGCAGTGACGATCCATGCAGTTGCCTCAGCTTCCAAGGTGAATCCACAGGTGGTTGAGGCTTGAACCAGATCCTGCCATGCCCCATTCACTATCAAGAATATTCTATGTAAAATGCATCGCCGCAAAACAATTCACTGAAAAGATATTAGCGTAATTAACCTTACCCTTCAGTTTGACAGCACCCATAGAGACTCCAAGATGAATCACCATAGCAAAGGGGGTACATAATACTGTAAGGGGAGGAGCAGCCACAGGACAGGATATTGTCACTGGAGCACCCCACATGCGCAGTTGCAGGATATAACTGTCCCCCTGCAATCATAGCCAAATCAAGGACATGCTCATAGGCTTAACACTTCAGAAAAGAATATGTGGGGCATAAGTTACAGGGCAGTCATGTTAAAACACTACATTCTTTTAGGATTAACATCATGCCTGAAGGCCTTGGCCCAGTCCAGTACAAGGTATTGTACACAACCTCTGCTCAAGTCTTTCATACCAGATCAGAAGTTACCTGCTGCACCATATGACATGCATCATACTTGGAAACAAGTGAAGCATGTCTGCGTGCCCTTTTCACAGAGAAGCCACAGTGGGCCGGCATTTCAGATAATGGCACCGGGTCCTCCTCACCTAGGAAACAAAGCCCCGTTTTATACCACAGAAGAGGGAGCGTAGACTGTTTAATCAGTGAAACAGGACAACCTGTCATTTTTAGGCATAGAATGAAGACAATTTTAAGCTTCTCATGGTCAGATGCACACAACTTTTGTTTCCAGACAGCTGACGCTTGGACACCAAGACCCCAAACAGTTCAGGCATATAATTGCTATGCTTCATATATTCATGGGTGAAAACTTAAGAGGCCATGAAGCCAACTAGCCAACTTCGTTATTCAGTAGTGTCATGCCACCATAGACTATTAGAGTTCTTCCTATTTTAAAGATAAGTCATTTTGCATACCAGACTTCAACAATGTTAATGAGTTTAGACAAAAAATTGCCCAATGTTTACTTTAACCTGTAAAGCACCTTTCATACAGGAAATGCAGCTCAAAGTGCTTAACAATTGATTACAACATTCAAGAAAGAAAAACTATAGAAGGCAGGTGAAGAGTTTGTAGTTTGAGTATTTTAGGAGTTTACTTCACCAATATCATTAGGTAGTGTATTCAAATTTTTCTTAGCTGCTAACTTTCAGTAGACTGGTCAAGGATGTTTTATCTATTTAATAATTATACATACACAGGTAAATGGTAACAGTGGACAATTTTGCCTTGTTCTTTAACCCATTCAGGGCTTGTATAGGATAACCTTTATTCATTCTAAACCAAATGTAGGCTAATGGGCTCCCTTTCCCCTTTTAATTCTGGTTAATAATCAAGCTGCAGAATTCTGAATGCCCTAAATTCTGCTTCTCTTCAAGAGGCCAGTAATGTGCATTACAGTAGTCAAGTGTCTGAGAGGCATCACTCCTGGCATCTTTGGTTTACATGTACTTGAGCTGTTTCTAAGGAGGCATGAAATATGTTCCCTTGTAAATAATGGGACTCCAAGTCCAAATCCAAGGTAACACCATGACTTGAAACCTCAGATTTAATCCAAGGAGGATTTAATCTCCCATTTATTAAACAGCTTCCTTCTTTTTGCTTTATGGGGCAACTAATAGGATTTCAGGTTTGTCCTCATTTAACTTCAGGAAGTTTTGCAATATTTTCCCAATTTCTTACTAAGAGAATTTAATGCTATATTCATTTCTGATCTTCCATAGGTCACCCTGGTCCTTTAGCCATTAACATAAATAGCAAAATTTGCAATGTAGATTCTCTGCAGTGCACAACAGTTTACATCTTAACCACTAGCTACATCTACTTAACCATGAGCAGCATGTAGCCTGTTACAAAGCTAATCCTCACCGCTTTCAACCAAGAAGTCAGGTACTCTTCTTCCCACAACACTCAGAGTCATGGAGTCTTCATTACACCGCACAGAGGGCCTCAAGCGTTGTAGTTCTAGCTCAGCTAGCTGGTACCCCACTAACAGAAGAGAGAATATCAATTACAACCACACCACCATAACTCAGACAACAGCCAAAGCATCAGTCCATAAGCCTCCATTATACCTGCACTTCAAGCACATAGGGTTTCTGTTCCTTCACCAAGTACAGACAAATGCTTTGGAGTCACACATGCAGTCATACATCCAGGTATCCTTGAGCAAACTACCATCCTGCTACACTGTTCTCTAGGCACTGTTGATACCTGTCTGCTGCTCCACATGTAGATGGGTTAAACACAGGTCAGCTCACATTTCATTGTGTGTACTTTATGTGTTTAATGACAGCCACTTTCATTCACACTTAACCTGGTGTCTCAGGCTGATCAGCTTGGTGTCCAGCAGCCTCAACATGCAGCTTTGTGCCAGAATCATCCTTCAGTTCATCTGAAGCTCTGTTACTCCAATCACCAACAACTAGCTTGCCATGTCGAATCACCATGTCTACTGGTGCATAGGGAACTCGGGTTGGGTCAAGGCAAAGTGCAACAGAGCTCAGTGTCGCTGCTATTATAAGAAAAAGTGTTTTTTGTGTTGTCCACGCCATTTGCTTATTGGGTTAGGTATGTGAATAGGTCAGCTTGAAAAGACTGAAAGATGTGCATTCATGTTCTTATATACTGCTGTGGGGACCGCTGTAATCTAACTCACCTGTGAACAATTAGTCACATGCTCTGCTCACCAGCCAGGTTTACTGGGCCCAGTACAACTTATGAACCAAGTGAGTGACCACCACCACATTCACCATACATCCAAAAGCTTAATGTTAGATGTTGGAATTTTACTGTGAAGATTTGACTGCAGCTGCAAAAGCATTAGTGAGGCCAGGTACTAGTATTAGATGATTATTCTGGATCACAAACAGCACTTCAGGATATATAACTTTTTAAGGGCTCTTTAAAGAACCATAGACCACATGTGTAGGTTAGTTACAGGTCATGGTTATATATATAATATATATAGAACTATTTTTAACATGTCCATTGCTCCACAGCCCAGATCTATGGGGGATTTATATGCTTGGCCAGTGTTCACCAACCCACTCCATGGAGATCCACCTTTCTGCTGAGTTTAGTTCCAATCGGTATCAAATCCTTGACCCTAATCCATCTGAAGAAATTAATTAGTCAGGGCAGATATTGCCGATTGTGGTGGGAACTACACTTTGCTAAAAGGTAGATCTACATAATCACTGTTGTTGACCACTGCACTAGGAACTGAGCATGGTAACGTTAGCCTCACATGTGGCAGCATCTCATTGTGCTAGAAGCACTTTGCTCTGGATATTATATGTGAACTCTGGTGTTGTGTGTCAGTAATAGGGGCACCTTAA
>JBBPDA010000132.1:20277384-20289174 GCA_037974385.1 Arnoldichthys spilopterus | reverse complement strand
CATTGTGCTAGAAGCACTTTGCTCTGGATATTATATGTGAACTCTGGTGTTGTGTGTCAGTAATAGGGGCACCTTAATATAGCTGAACTGTCAGATTTGAAGAGATGTTTGAATTGTATTGGACATATAGTGTATGTACTGCATGAGATTATCCAGATTATGAAAATGCAAATCCAGCACTCAAACGCAGATTTGTATACAAATACCCATCAAATTTGATTTTACGCTGAAGCCAAACATCTATATATTCATATTGTACTTTTTTAATTAGGCCTGACAATTATTATATGATCTCCATCACATTTTGTTTCACAATCATTAGATTTAGCAAATACATTGTGTCAAGCAGAATGTAAATTTGGTGCAAGTAATGTTGGTTTGTTTGCTAAGTAGCTGATAACACATTGAGGATAAACATGTAAGTGTTGCCTGATTGGCTACACAAGTTTCCATGTATCTGTGTGCGTGGCACAACAATGAGATACATCATTTCATATTAGTAAAACACTGTATTGGCTAAACTGTAAAGATAGCTAGAAAGCAAGATAACCAGTCAGCCAGTTTGGTCACCTAAAGCTTGTACTGTAATTGTTGCAAAACTTAAAAAAAGGCTGATTACGTCAATAAGATTTTATCTATAATATTTATCATTTTATGATTGTGACAGGCATATTTGGACTTGCACACTTTTATGTCAGTGTTACTATCATCTATTTGCAGAGTTTTTTAAGGATAGACACAGTTTTTACATCTCAAAAAAGCATTTTGTAAAGTGTATGTGCTGAGTTTAGACTATTGTGCATTGCAGAGTTAGGGTTTAGCAGTAGAATGGATATGGCTAAGATATTCACATAAATGGTAAAGCTCACATAAACAGTCACATAGATGTCTTTATACAGACAGCCTGTTCAACAACTTTCTGCTTGCAACAAAGAGATACATCATAAACATCTGTAATATTAACAAGCAATCTGGCATATATAAAGCTGAGTTTAAGTTCTTGCATTCTAGTGTTGTAAAGCAGTCATTGGCATAATGTGACTATGAGGGAGCAATTCAATATTACTCCAGTAGCTAATAATACATGAAGAATATGTTTGATCACATAAGCAGCAGAAACATTTCTATGATGTTACATTACATTTCTATTTCAAATCACAAGAAACTCCACTAAAATGAGGTTGAAGGTAAACATTTATTAATTTCTTCTTTTTAAACATTGTTTTTATTGATTCTTTATCGTACAAATGTCAGCATTATTGTGCAGTGTCTTACACTACAAAGTAAATATCAATCTCTTCTTGAATCCATAAGACCATTATATTCATCTTCCAGCTTACATCACAAAACAACGAGGGCAAAAATAACATTTCCTTTGTAAAGTGCTCTTAAATGTTTTGTTTTCACTATACAGATGTATTGGTTTAATCACTTTGTGACCTTTGAAATGAATGGAGTGATCAAAGTGGATGTACTATTATGGCATTTATGATCTTCAGGATCTATAGGAAAGCAGGAAATTCTCTGCTCAACTGAAGAGTAGTGCAACAAACAACTAAGGGCCAGTTTCTAGTGCAGAGATTTAAGTGTAGTCATGGAATACATTTTACCTTCAGCGGAAAATCTATATTGCAAAGCCTATGTAGTCATGTGCTAGGCTTAATCCCTGTCCAAGAAACTGGTTCTTTGAGCCTAAGAGTAGTTTAAAGATTAGTGATGTCATCCCCACTTGTTATGCTGATCCAGTCACCGTCTTCGTTAACTGCTGGTATGGCTGAATTCCTTTCCCACAGCATTCTCTCGCTGGTAATGTCTGGCGGAAGGAAGGTGTGCTGATCCAACACTGCCACTTCAGGCTGTTGTACTATCCTGAAGCGCTGGGGAGAAATGGGGCTTGAGCCTGCATCCAGAGCCCATCTGTAGGCTATGTGGGTGGGTGTGGTCTGTGTTGCAAAATCACTACCAGGGGGTGCTGTGGAAGCCTCACTTTGGGTCCAGGAAGGAGGTGGAGGGGTGAAGAGGCTACCCATGCTGCCTAGCAGGTGGCCAAAATGCAAGGCGTTATCAATGCTTCGTCGAAGTTCAATGGGAGAAGGGGGGCACAGGTCAAATTCAATAAGAGACAAGACACAGTCCCGCTCTTGCCATTCCAGACCATGAGGCCACCGAGCAGCTGATTGAGAGTGATTGTTATTATAGGCTGCAAGATTAATATTGTCAGCATTGTTGTCCTTGCTAGTGCATGTAGGTGTCTCATAGTTTCGGACCACTGAACCTCTGATATCTGCTCTGGATTGCTGATACCCCGCCCAGTTATTAGGCAACAGATCAGCCCAGATGTTTTCTTGCCTCTTCCAGGGTCCTGCTGGCATGCACTTCAACACTTTGTCCCAACAGGAAGCCTCCACCTTTCTGTCAGATCTCTCTGCACCCCCTTGACCATGATCTCCTCTCCTGTGCCCTCCCCTAGGCCTCCAGAAGGCTCGCGAACCCAGCAGCAGCAGTGAGAAGCTCCATGACAGCTCCAGGAGGCGAGCCCAGAATTGCCCAAGCCACCAGCCCCAGCCGAAACGGCGCCAGTCCCCGAGGAGCCCATAGAGCCAGAGCAGGCCATGGATCTGTAAAGCACAGCAAAATACACCCAGGAGGGCACAAACGATTAGCACCCGTCTGGCACGTTCCTCAACTCGCTTGAAGGCCCCCCACCTAGGAATAGGAGTTCTGGCAGCTGGCCGAAGTGGAGTAAGAGCCCGGAAGAGAATTCCCAAACAGAGTGGTAAGCCCCAGCAGATGGAGAGAGTCTGAAGCATTAAAGGCAGTGCTGGGGACAGAATGTGAGACAGGAGGTCAGCTGCTAGGAGGGAAGCACAATGCAAAGCTGCAAGACCCCCAGTTACTTGGGTGCGCTGGAGAGCAGGAGCCAGAAGGTTTAACCTCGTTCCTTTCAACGCAAGCAGGTCTAGGGTGACCTGTGCCCACAGCAGCAGGGCAAGAGGCAGATTATACAGTGCAGCAAGGATAGGACGGGACAGGATATGCCTCGTACCATAAGGATCCACTGTGAACTGAACAAATCTGAGCAAACCTGCCAGCAGAAGCAAGGCGTTAGCCAAAGTCAGGGGTCCACAAACGGGGTGACGCATGCCAGTTCCACCAATCACTCCCCAGGCAGCGCTGCCCACCACTAACAGGAAAAAGAACGCAGAACCATAGACATGGAGCTCCCAGGCAAATGCCAGAGTGCGCCGCAAATCCTCCCACTGCAGGAGAGTGCCGTTTTGGCTTGTTGGAAACACACAGGGACCTAAACCCAGCACACATGGATCTGAGGAAGAGTCTGACAGGCTTTTCTCTGTGATTGGCCCAAATAGCCCTCCAAACCATCTTGCCATGTTATCATCTGAGAGAGAGAGAAAGAGAGAGAGAGAGAGAGAGAGAGAGAGAGAGAGAGAGAGAGAGAGAGAGAGAGAGAGAGAGAGAGAGAGGATATTATTAGACCTAACAAAAACTGCAATAAATGCCATGTTGCCTCTAATAACACTAACAAATCAATAAGCAGCAGGACATAATCAACATCAGGGATACTCTTACTGGTCACTTTTTAGGTACAACTCTCTTGTATCTACAATCATTGTCCATTTTTTTAGCTTCACCTACCATATAATAGGTGTGTTTTGTAGTTTACAATCACAGTGTCCATATATATATACATATATATACATACGTATGTCCTTTACTCTGGTAGAGGTAGGTGTGCCTAATAGAGTGTCCACTGAGTGTATATGTATCTGAATAAGGAACAAACAGTAAAATCCAAAAACAATGTGTACTGCATAACTGGGATGTTTGTGCAGTTTGTGATTATTGATTGTATGCCACCCTCATTAGTAAGAAATATAATAGAAGCACCGATTCCATACATATACATATATAGCTTCACTAATAACTTACTTGCCATTTAAAATAGATGAACTTATTGCCGTACCTTTCTCCTCATCTGACTCCACTGACTGATTAGTTGTAGCTGAGGATAATGACACTGGAGGTGTCTGGGCATCAGAGGGGGTCTCCGCAGAGATTGATTTAGCTGAAACAAACAAAGCCATGAAACACTGTTTTGGTCTTTAAAGGGCCCATAGCCTTTTCTTTCCCCCTGAGGGCCATGTATGATAAATATGTGGTTTATACTGCCTTTTGACAATTTTGAATAAACAGTGTTTATTTAAAAATAACAAATTTGCTTTTTACTGGGCCCATGTTCTACATTTTTCATACTATACATTTTTTTAAATATCAAATTAAGCATTTAACATAGTTATTTTTAACCCTTACATTTGGAACATTAATTCATTTTACCCAACAACTTTCCAACATCTCTATCTATCTTAAAATGAATCTGGCTCTTTTTGCTCCAATGCCTTTAAGGTTGTTATATGCAAATGATCACTCTTTTGATCTTTCGCCCTGTATTGTCACTTATTGAGAAAGAAATCTGGACTGAAACGCTCCATATAACTTTAGTGTGAATGGGCTTAGGTGAAAAGCTGAAGGCTAAATGGGCATATTAATAAGTGTGTAGGTAATGTTTTTGCATGAAGTTGCAATTTTTTCATTTTTCACAAGCTACAACAATATTAAAGCCCTTACATTTACCTGTCTGTATTGTTTCAGTGTCCACTGGCAATAGTTTTGCTGCCTCTTGTTTATTTTCTGCATTTAGAGGTTGTACACTGGTCACATCTGGTGAATGGTTGCTGCCTGAGATCTCAGATTCAGCTTTAACCATGGACACTTTATCTTCTTTGGCTTTTTCAACCTTTTCTTTTTCAGATCCCATGTCATGTAATAAGACATCAACAGCAGAAGCTTGTGAAAGCTTAGTAATGGGGATAGCCTTTAGAATGTCCTTTTCTGTAGCTGTTCCCACTGCTTGAGCCACCACGCTGGTGTTTCTGTTGTTTTTATCCATGGTGTGGGCTGGTGTGGCAGAGTGAATGGGCAATATAGATGTGCCCTGTGGAAAGCCAGCATTATTTCTTTTCATTATCATTATCTCCTGATCATCATCATCATAGATAATCCTTTGCATGAGCTTTTGTGGCACAGCGGGGGGAGGAGGTGAGTCTGTTACACTTCCCTCCAAATCTCTCTTCTCTTCACCATCTAGGATGGACATGTTAATCTCCAACACACCGGTAGATGGTGCCCTCCTCCCGTTTCCCATCACGGTCTCTTGCAGCCCACTTCCTTCTCCAGAGTTTTCAATGTTTGGCTGAAGGGGCAGAAACAAATCTTTGGAGTGCCCATCAACCCCTCTTTCAGTCCGACTCACAGGTTGAGCTGGTAGAAGAGCCTGGTTAGTGTGAACGATGCTGCTGGAGGTCAGGCATATCTTATTTGGCTTCTTTAAGTCTGAGCTGCCTGCTGTTTGAACAAATGCAACAGCAGCTTGCTGGAGCAGAGACAATCCTAACACCAAAGCCAAGAGGCAAGCTGTTGGGATTTGGAAGTCTCTGAAGGCAGCCATGTCCAAAGGTTGCCAGGATCTTTTGAAAAAAAGAAACACACACACATTATCCATATAGGAAATGCAGTGTTCCTACTGCCTTTTTAAACCATTTGAGTATATGTGGTACAACCTTATGGTCCTTGCCTTGGTTAGTTCTAGGAAAAAACTTTAGTTAGGTAAAGAACTTTGCATTGTTTCCTTTAAACATAAAAACGCTCCTCACACTCACTTTTGAAAGGACAATCCATGAAAAGGTTGTTTAGGTTTTTCTGTGGCATCACTCCAAAGAACCCCTTTTATAAAAATTTAGAGTTTGCAAAAGTCTACTGATGTCTATGAGAAACTTCATCTAGAAAAATCATCTAGCAAATTAACATAGTTCCATAGCTCTGAAATCAGAATTGTATTAAAATCTTATTAAATATTAATTATGAACTGCTTACTGGCTGCAGTCCTGTTGAATTGTTCACAAATTAGAATCAGAGGTGCACATACTCAATATAAAAAAAACATATTATGATAAAACTGCAGTCACACTTAGTTCTGTTCGGTTTCGGTTCTGCTTTACCAGTAAAACTTGTGAAATTGTGATGCAATGCTATAGATGATTAATCTTCATCTAGGCATATGTGAAAATATGTGCAAAAAAAAATACTACCAGTCTTAATCAGTCACACTATCAATACTGTACTGTCATATGCAAACGTTTGGGCCACCTCTGGTAAAATTGTGCTGTTACTTTTTTGTGAAAATAACATATTTTAATCCACAATTACTGTTTATTTACTGAACTGGATTGCATATTGGAAGACAATGCTGCCTGTGCATAAATGATGGTACATGAAATATGTTATTTTTGCCCATAAGTTAAACTCAATAGTTAAATCTGCAGTGCGTTCTCTGTAAAATAACTTACTTTTACATCAGATCAACAAAAAACAAATGTACATGGGTCTGTCCCTTTTAATCTCCAACACTCACCTGGAGGTTTGGCGACAACTCCAGCAGTCCCCCAGTTGTTACAGAATCCTTTAAAATGCAGTCAGTCCACGATCTGTTTGCAAATAGTCCGAGCTCAGACACAGAGTGATGCCCGAATATGACATGACACAGTCTCAGCCTCTGCACTGATGCTTAGATCGAAGTCCCTCTGACGTTGTACCATAATCTTTCCACCATCTGGTTCATGTTTTGTGCAATCATCTCTGTTCAGTGTCCTAGTACCAGCTCCTGAAATGTAGTTGAATAATCATCAGGTGCTGCCACATATAATAGAGAAGAGAGATATATTGTGGGTCAAAGGATAGTGAACTGTGTGACTCAACAAATGCAGGCATTCTCTTTTGTTGACTTCTTTATCTCTTGCTTTCTGGTCTGCTCACAGCTGCAGAAAGCTAATCTTCTCAGTTTAACGGATTTCTTTAAGAACATTAGCTTTGCATTTCGCCAGCCTGTTCGCACGCAGCATGACAAAGCACAGACTGTGGCATTAATGCTGGTCTATGATTAGTTGCTTCTGTGGTACTTTTGTCAGCCCATATGTATTTGCTGGATGTCCTTTATGGCTGCCTACAGAGGTGCTGCTACCATATGTTATTCATGCTAACCCATATATGACCTTTACTGTGCATTTGCACTAACTTTATATATTGCACTGAGGTAAATATGTCTGGGTAGTACTGTGCTTGATTCATTAAAATGTGTTGCAGTTCATTAGTAGTTTGACTTTCATCTCTTTTATACGGATTTGCCAAATAGAGCTTAACTCCTTTCTGAAGGCCCCTAGTGGTCATTCCTGGGGAATGAAATGTGTGAAACGCGGAGCTGCTAGCAACCAAAAAAGTGCAAAAACAAAAACCCGAGGTGTAAATTTACCCCTCTTCTTAAAGATGGTCACGTTGAAAAAACAAATCACTTCCACACCAAAAAATGCCTATAAAACACACAAAATCTGTCATAAACAAAACAGGCGGACATAGAAATGTCAAGTCACACTGACATTGTCACAAAGCAGCTTTACAGAAACCGGGTCCGAGCCCCCAAATATCAAGCCAACGGCGACAGAGGCAAAGAAAAAACTCCCTAGCTGTAGGAAGAAACCTTGGAAGGAACCACGGCTCAGAAGGGGGAACCCATCCTGCTCTAGTCATCACAGAACCCTAACCCTAACCCTAGCAATAACAAACAAGAGAAAAGAAAAGGAGAAAAATAATAAATAAAATAAATATATATAATAATAGTTCTCAGTGTAAACAGACAGCAGCAGTTCCTTGTGTACAGGAGCCGTGATGACTTTAGATCAGTTCTTTGGCGGATAGGGCTATTCTTATGAGCTCCTCAGCAGGAGCGAGTGGGTTTAATGCCCCAAAACTTCAAACAGTAAGAGGCTATCAGGGTGGGTCAGGCTGGTCCAGACAGCAGAATTGGGCAGGATCATTCATAACTCAGTAGGGCAGCTCAACAGAGCGGAGGAGAGGGGAAGAGAGAGAGAAATGTATAACGTGGGAAAAAAAGTTAAAACCTGTTTCCTTTGAATAAGTTAATAAAAGGGAATTAGTCAAGACAACTCAAGTTTATGTGCATAGCGCTTTTTACAACTGACGTTGTCACAAAGCAGCTTTACAGAAACCAGGTCCGAGCCCCGAAAGAGCAAGCCAAAGGTGACAGAGGCAAGGAAAAACTCCCTAAGCTGTATGAAGAAACCTTGGGAGGAACCAAAGCTCACAAGGGGGAACCCATCCTCCGCTGGTCGACACCGGATTATTTAATTACCCAGATTATGTTTGGATGTGGCCCATTTGCATGTAAATACATGCACACTGAGATCAAGGTCTTGTGAGGCCTTAAGGAGCAATAATCTTTGGAAGCCCCCTGCACTCCAACAACAAACCCCAATTAAGAAATAATAGATGCAAAAGGCACTGTATAAAGAAAATTATATTTAATTTAATTTAAAAAATATATATATATATTTTTATAACATTTTAAAAACTCAATTTAGTCAGTTTATGAGTGAACAGAATGTAAAACAAGTTTTTTTGTTGATTCAATTTTAGATGTTCAATTAACTCAGCCAGGTAGATATACATTAAAAAAATTAAGTTAAATTACATTTTTACTAGATCCATGTTTTACATTTTTCATACTATGCTTTTTTAAAAAATCTAATTAAACATTTAACATAGTTATTTTTGGGGGATTATGAACCAGTACATTTGGAACAGTGACTCGCTTTTACCTGACAACTTTCCAACCTCTCTATCTATCTTAAAATGAATCAGGCTCTTTTTTGTTCCAATGCCTTTAAGGTTGTTATATGCAAATGATTACTCTTTTGGTTGGCTGCCCTGTATTGTCACTTATTCAAAAAGAAATCTGGACTGAAATACTCCTGCTCTGTCTGTTTTGTTTCAGTGTCCACTGACAATAGTTTTGCTGCCTCTTGCTTGTTTTCTGCATTTAGAGGTTGTACACTGGTCACATCTGGTGAATGGTTGCTGCCTGAGATCTCAGATTCAGCTTTAACCATGGACACTTTATCTTCTTTGGCTTTTTCAGCCTTTTCTGTTCAATCAACAGCAGGAGCTTAGTAATGGGGGTAGCCTTTAGAACGTCCTTTATTCTTATGGCAACAACAATCCAATAAGTTCATATATATATATAAATAGAATATATAATATATATTGTTGTGTAAATGTGAAAGTTGTGATGTGGGCAATAATGACGCATCACTGGGCTAATATTTTTTCCCCATCTCTGCCATGCCTTCTTTGTTTTCACATTTGAATTCAACAGTAAAACAGATAGAATTGCTCAATTCTAAGTAAAGTGTTCATGGCGACGTCTCGGGCTATGCAGGAGCTCAGATCTGCCCTGCTCTATGTGTGCTTCAGGGAAAAGTGCATTAACATTAGTACATGGCGGAGTGTTTTATGGGCAGCTGCGATATACAGTAGTATATTTCCGAAGCTGTTGGTGCATTTGTATAGTGATATCAATTACAAAATTACTGAACAGGGTCACTGTAGGGTTAAGGGATAGACCGTGGGAATTAACTCTTTCTTATGCCACGCTGGTTAGACAGAGTTCGCTTGCATGGCACATCTCCGCCGGTCCACCTTAAGAGCTCAGTCAGGCAGCGCTTTGCAGCGCGAGCAGGGGGAGGCCCTCACGCACACATGCCTAGCGCTTTAAGGCGGACTGGAGCAAATACAGCCCCACTTAAAGGCACACGCACGCCGAAATTAGATAAGCAGCGGATTTGAGCAAATTCACTCTCGAATGGGTGGAAATAAATGTTACATTGCTTAAGTCGATATGTGTACAGACTAATGAGGAAATGTGTTCTTTTATCATCAGCATCTTAGCCATGATACTGTCCTACTGGGTGTCCAGCTGTGGCCTAAATACAAGCGAGACAGTACAGACGCCTGGGGACAACAAAGTAAGGTTAATGCAGACCTATGTAGAGTGACTACGTAAAATAAAGACTATTTATGGACAAATATAAAGCATTTTAGATGGAGTACGACAAAAATAATACAAACCACAAAAATTACATATGGTATTTACACCATTTAGCCCGGTTTAAACCTACTGAAGTGACTAAACTTACATATACGGATAATAAACAGTGTGTATTTGGCAAAATGGTGGGACAGTGCGTGGTAATACAATGTATTAAAAGTAAGTGGAGACTATTTCCAGTGATAGAGTGTTTTTTCTGAGCAGCGGTGCAGCCTGAAGAGGGAGCTGCAGTCCCTTCTCCGCCTCCACTGAAGCGGCGCTCTCCAAACACCACAGTCCGGGGTCCCGCACTCTCACAGGAGGCCTACTTCCGTCAGCCCGCCGCTCTTAAAAACATACATTTGTTAAAAAATATATATATATCGGTCCTCTTCTCCTTTGGGCGATTTGAGAAGCGCGTTTCTACGTTTTCTAACACGGTAGGACTGCCCGCGGAGGAGCCGGTCTCGCGTCGTTTTTTACGGTGTATGATTAATGTCGCGCTGCAACAAGCGCACGTCACGTCATTTATTTGGTATTGTTTGCTGCGACCAAAATAAGAGAAGGGAAAAACGGCTTTGGCTCGGCTGTAAGTCCGCATCTTACGCAGGATGCGGCTTACATGTGTGGAGTAGGAATTTATGTCGGGCTTTGGTGGGGTTTTATTTTTTGAACGGCGTGTTTTGGCGGAAATTGGTTTGGGTTTTATTTAAGGTAGCATGGCAAGATGCACGGCCGAGCTGGCTATGCTAGTTAGTTAGCTAACTAAGCTAGCTACCCGGGATATATGAAGGCGCCGTTTTCGTGGCAGTGTACCTGGGGCAGCGGTGCCGCGGATTTAATATTATTTTCACATAATATGATTCTATTCTGCCGCTTGTGGACATTTCTGGCGTGTTATTTTAGCGGTTAGTCAGCTAGCCTAGATGCTAATATTGTTTCGGTGTGGTAGCTGCTTTGTAGCGTTGCCTGGTCTAACATTGGGTGTTTTTACGCGATTAAGTATGTGTTAATACATATTGTCCATATGAAAGCGTGTTGTTAACGCCGAAAAGGTTAGTCGTTCGAGACTTTGGGCTTTCATGCATCCAGATGGGAACTGTACAGCGATGGGAAGGTTGAAGGGACTCCAAGGGAGGACTCGGCTCAATCTCAAATGGCTCCTTGCTCCCTATATAGTGCACTATCGTAGACCATAAAATAATGATTTCTACGCCTAAATTGTACATGATCTCTCCAGTAAGGAATAACGTAGGATATAGCACCTCTAGTCACTATAACAATGCACTGCATAGCGCATGAAATATGGGCTTCTGCAACCCTAGCAGTGTCTGATCTCTCCAATAAGGACTCATCTGGGGTTCAGTCTCTGTTTGGTTACAAGCCAGATCAGTCAGTGGTCCAAAGTGCAATGTGGTGTGAGGCTACAGTCTCTCCCTATGTGCTATTTGCTCTTATTAAAGACTGCATTCATCTTAATGAAACCTGCTGACTGGTTTATTTATTCAGTTATGAATCCTATATTGGTATTTAGATTGTACAATTTCAATAATAGAATGTGTAACATTGTACATGATGTGTATTTGGTCTTTTTACATTCAGAGAGGCTCAATGAAAAAAAAAAACATCTTACAGTGGTGCATCAAAAAATGATTGCTTAAGGTGTGCTGGGTGTCGCCTCACAGTGAGAAGGTCCTTGGTTCGATCCCCGGGTTGGCCACAGGTGCCTTTCTGTGCAGAGTTTGCAAGCTCTCCCCGTGTTCGCGTGGGTTTCC
>JBBPDA010000132.1:20262233-20277284 GCA_037974385.1 Arnoldichthys spilopterus | reverse complement strand
AGCTGGGATTGGCTCCAGCTTCCCCGTGACCCGGAAACGGAAGAAGCGGTTGGAAATGGATGGATGGATGGATATTTTTGTGGATCTCAACTCTGTTCTTTGAGCACCTTCACATTTTAGTGTTTTCGCGATACACCTGATACAATTGTTTGGTTTATTAACAATTCCTTGATGTGGGTGTGTTGCAGCAGGAAAATATTGTGCAGGGCAGGGAATATTCCAATACCAGGTATGGAAACCTGTGGCCTACTGGAACATGCATGTCCTGATACTTGTCTCTCTGTCTTTCTCCCTTTCTCTTTGTAGGCATCTGTCAGTGTGAGGTGGACTGACCTGTCATGAATGAGCCGATCGAAGGCGGTGCGATCTCGTTTGACGAGTATGTGCGGCAGAAGGCGCGGACCGTGCCTCAGCACCGCATGAAAGAGTTTCTGGAGTCGCTGGCCACCAAAGGTCCTGAAGTCCTGCAGGAGTTCAGCCAACAGACAAGTGGCACTACCACCACTATGGTGTACCAGCAGGGGGCCAACTGCATCTACACTGACAGCACAGAAGTGGCAGGATCATTGCTGGAACTGGCATGCCCTGTAAGAGAACGCTACTCTGGAAGGAGGGGGGGTGTTTATTTTTCATCTGAATGTTTATCGGACAAGCCTGTTCAACTAATTTCAGGGTGCATTTAAGTGGGGCTGAATTTTGCTCTAGTCCTGTATTACAATGTTAAAGTGCAGAAGTAATGGAACCTAGTAGCCTGAGATATTGATCTTGTTGATTTTGTGGTTGTCCAGGTGCAAGTGACCTCTACTCAGATCTCACCACAGCTGGCTGCAGCTGTGCAGCAGGCATCAGAGCAGCAGATTCAAGTTCAGGTTAGAATCCCTACCTCCTCCCTTTACTTTCAGTCATTTCATACAGTAGATATATAGAGGATGTGCATATGATGTCTCTGTAGGTGTCGGCCATTGTATGTAAGTTTAAGTGAAAGAACTGTTGTAAAATTGACTTTACAGATAAATTCAACAGGAATCTGAGCTATTATTGACAAACTGCTGAAAACTAAGAAAAAATTGCTGCAGTTTGCAAAAATAGGTGCTTTTAGTAGTAATTGGAGTAAGAGTTATCTGCTTAAATATTTGGACTTGACCATGAACCTTACAACTTCCCAAATAACCAGTAGTCAATGGACATTAACATGTGACCAAGAATCATAAAGCAAGTTTGTGTGTCATTAGGCTTTGCTTTGTGTTTTTGTAAATGTAAATCTGAGGAGACGTGTAAAAATGACGTCAATGCATACCCTCTATACGTCAATTTACTGTAGCTCTGCAACAGAATGGCCAGAATGATCCTGTCTGTACTCTTCTGTTTTAACTCACAAAAGCATACACATGTCCGAACCCACGCTGAGAAATTGTGTGTGTGTGTGGGGGTTTTCTCTTTCTCTTTTCTTCTATATTTTTCTCGCCATGTGTGTTTGTCAGAAGTTCCCAAACAGACAGACATTGGAGCCAGGGTGTGGAAAATGTATTTAGTTAATATATTTTATTAGAGTGAAAGTGACTCTTTGCCATTGTGAACACACTTGGAGCAGCGGGCAGCTACCAACAGCCCCCGAGGAGCAGTGTAGTGAGACGGTACCTTGCTCAAGGGAACCACAGTAGTGCCCGGGCTGGGACTCGAACCTGCGACCTTCAGGTCCCAAAGACAGCGTCCTAACCACCCAACATTTGATTATTGACATTAGTTTACTTTGATCTGCATGTTTGTCCTTTGGTAGCCACTTTGCGTCCACATTTTTTACAAATAAGATATCCATCCTTGAGAAGTATCCCGTGTTTGGTTTTGTTTTTTCTTCTTCACTAATAGTGATATGCAAATGATTGTAATGTGTGATTTTCATGCTACATAACCAGTATATATGTATGTATGTATCTATGTATGTATGCATTATATAATCACTGCAACCCTATTAGGCATATTGTTGTTGTTTATTTTTTCTTATGTACTGCCTTCCTTCCCTAGGTGCAGATCCAGGGTGAGCAGGGGCAGACAGTTGGTCAAGTGTTGCAGGTGGCTTCTCCTACCCAGCAGCAGCTACAAGGAGTCACAACACAGCTGGTGCAGCAGGGGGAGCTTACAGAGGAACAGCAACAACAGGTACATAAACCAAAATATTTGGGGAAATCTGGGAATATGGACGTGTGTATAAAAAGCATTAGAAATGCACAGAGCATATTAATATTAAAAAACCCAATTCCAGAAGAGTTATTCATTATTAATTTCTATATAAAAATTTCCAAAATTCAATAGAAACAAAAATCTAGCATCTATCAAAGGGTCAGTTTGCAAGCAGGGGTAGGTTGTGGCTCACTCCTTTGTGCCTAAATTCATGAGAGTTGTTAGTTGGTTAAAAAAAAGGAACATTTCTGAACATGATATTGTGAAGGAATTAAGGTCTTTCAACATCTGCAGTGCATAATATTGTGAAAAGATTCAGAGACATCTGAGTGGATTTAACAATGTTAGTCTAGCTAGTTACTTGTGGCTAGCATTATCTATATTATATCTTAATTATAAGTGTTTTAAATGGCTAGTTATGAATAGAGAGGAAATAGAAAAAACATTGACACAATTCTAGATGTAATGTTTTCATTAATCTTGCACCCAGCTAACCGGTCTGCATATTTAACAAGCCAAATGAGCAAGAAAGCTTCTAGTGAACAAATGCAAGCGTTTTTGGTATGTCTAGCTTACCGGATATATTTCTTGATGCTCTTCAAATGCCTCCAGAGGTTTGAGGCATCATTAAGCTGTTCTTAAGAGGGCAAAATAAACTCCAGTTACAGAGAAAAATATGTAGGACAGTTTAAATGAGCTACAGACTAATGCTATATACGACTCGCATAATCCAGTCATCCATTACTGCCCTCAGAATGGGTTGGATTTTTACAGTGTCCTGCCTGGATCACATTCTTTTCAGAGCCCTGATCAGATAAATATCAGCATACCACGTTCAGATATTTTGATCATGTATAACCACAACATTTCTAACTGGCTTCCTATGTTAATTGTGGTCAGTGGGGAAAAAATGCATCTTTGCATTAATCTTTGTGATGTCATTTCTTTTGTTTATAAAGTCTATTGGTTACTTCACTACAGTACTTGGTCTAACACACCTAGTTCACCTTAGGAAGAGCTTGTAAATTAGTTTATTAGTAGGGGTGTAACAATGAACCAGTCTGTATCGATGCATCAAACAAAATAGCGCACGATTCGATGTGACACATAATCAATGTGTGTTCACTTCATGTTGAATTTGAACATGTTTATAACTACACAGCTGCATTTGACTTTATGACTTTATTATGTTTCATACTGACTGCAGTATTGAACCAATTTATCCAAATCGCATTGCTACAAATTTTCAAATAATTCGATTGGATCAAATCGTGGTTAAACTTGTGATCCCTGTTTATTAGTTGGGTCAGGTGTTTTGGGAATGGCAGTTGATGTCTAGGACCAGGACATAATAATAAAATGCCAGATATTTTACAGGTCATGTTAAGAAATGTGCAGCCTACAGTAAAAACGTCTGGTCAGTAGTAAAACACCATTGGTATAGCAATTTATTCTAAGTGTATTGCAGTTGTTTTTGATACTAGACTGTAGAATGAAAACTGCATAATGTCGAAATATGAATGTAAATATAAATCCTGTGTATGCAGCAGAAGGGGATTTTGCAGGAGTAATGTTTGAGCATGTCTCAGATCCAGGCACAGTTGGTGGCAGCAGTAGCTGGAGGTCAGCAAATCCAGATCCAGACAGTGGAGGCGTTGTCTCCCCCCCAGCAGCAGGGTTCTCCTCGCGAAGCTGAACGCCGACCAGGGGTGTCGCCAGCTGTCCTGCAGCCGGCCAAGAAGCGCAAGGTGGACGTCCCCACTGTAGTGTCATATTCACTCCCCCAGGGCCAACAGCTGGCCACAGTTCTGGCAATCCCACAGGGCCAGCAGCAGGGCTACCTGTCACTTCGGCCAGACCTGCTAACAGTGGACAGCACTCACCTGTACAGTGCCACAGGCACTATTACTGGCCCGGCAGGGGAGACCTGGACCATCCCAGTGTATTCAGCTCCCCAGCAGCAGGGTGTGGCCCACATTGCCATACCCCAGGAGGCATACAGCACTGTGCAGGTGCAGGCCTCGCCCAGCCCACAGGATAAAGACAAGGACAAGATGGTGGCCCAGGTGGCTGGAGCGGTTGCGGTACCCGTGTCTGGTGCAGGGGTGACCACACAGGAGGAAGTGGTGCACTCGTTATTTCCAGCACAGTTTATGAATGGAAACATTCACATCCCAGTAGCGGTACAGACCGTAGGGGGAGGGTACTCTGGTACTACCCAGGCTCTGCACATATGGGACCCTCAGCAACAGCAGCACAGCCAGGAGGCTGAGGCTCAGGAACAGCAGCTCCATCTACAGGTGAGTCTGTGATACATGGATGTGAAATAGAAGTGAAGTTGTGTTGATGGTGTGGTGGGTTTGGACAGTCCTCATGAATTGGTAAATTTGAGATTTTACAAGGAAGCTGCACTAAAATTGCTGACGGTCATAAATCCAGACGTTGACCGTGGGCATATTTCATTTTTATGAGTAATGTGCCTTATCACCAGCCCGTACATTCTCTTGACGCTGCATAAACGCCACAGACCAAGATGGCAAACAGTGTACCAAGTTAAATATTAATTACAGCAGGATATCAGCTTTTCAGAGAGCCACAGCAAACCTTTCTTGTCAGCTTCCATTTTCTTATAATGAGTGTCATAGCATCCAGTGCAAGAGACATATTTCTCATGTATGAGCTTTACCAATAACCACCAGACCAGTAAAGTTGATGAATTTTTGCAAGAGGACTGTTTGAATGCACCAACTTCACAAGAGGACCTTGTGAATGTGCTGATAAAACTATATGTGATCAAATTAATGATACAAAAGTAATTGATTCGAACTGCGGTGCTAGTTGATTCGGACGGTTTTCTTCATTTTAGTAATTTACTTTAAATAAAATGTCATATTATTTCTTGTACATTTCTTTGGAATAGTTTCTGTAGTTTTGTGCTATGGAAAGCGAATTGATGCCCTCGCTGACCACTCATTTATTCCCTTGCTCCTCTGCAGGCAGAGGCAGAGCCACAAGCAGAAGCACCTCCTGAGTTACTCCTTCCAACCTCCCTAAAACCAGAAGAAGGTCTAGAGACTTGGAGGCTTTGGGTACAGCGCAAAAATGCGGAGCTCGACAAGAACGAACAGAACAAACTAGCACCAATTGGCCGTGAGTGAACGTTTGGTGCCTGCTTTCTGATTCTCTCAGAACCACATCCCACCTCTTCTCTCAGAATAGATTACAAATACTAAGTGTGTTTACATGTGTTTGTGTTGCTGCGATTTCCTCATTCATCCCTCTGTGCAGGCCGTCAGCCACTCCGTTTCCGAGACGACTTGGTGTCCAGTTCGGTGGGCGAGCTAAATGTGGCTCTGGCCCTGATGACCCAGGAGGCTCGAGGCTTAGAAATGGAGCCATTTGAGCCTGATGCGCTCTATTACATCTTCTTATGCATACAGAAAGTATGTTGTATATGCTTTACTCGCACTGTTTTATCTTTTTTTTAACCAAGCAATTTTTTATTTAAACCATATTGTCGTCATATGTGAATTTACTGGATTTCTGTCTGTTTTCCGTTGTAGTACATGTTTGAGAACGGCAGAGTGGATGATGTTTTTTCAGATCAGTACTACACTCGCTTCTCCCAGTGCCTACACAAAATACTGGAAGAGTGGAGGCCAAGTATCCACCCATTAGGTATGCTGTTGGAATTACAGGCATGCTCAAAGAAACGCTGTTCACTTTCTCATAAGCTTCTGCATTGCTGGTTAGAAGACTAAAAGCTCACTGAGCAGACTGTAAATATAAGTAATCATTTTAGTAAGGTGTATTTCTATGGCTTGTGCCAGGTTATATTATCCCTAGTCATGTGACAGAAGAGATGTTGTGGGAGTGTAAACAGCTGGGAGCACATTCTCCTTCTACTCTACTCACTACGCTAATGTACTTCAACACCAAGTGAGTCCTAGAGTCTGCATCTTCTCGTTTCTGTTGATTTTTGTTTTTCCTTTTCGTATGTACGCTTGAATGTTCTATACAGATTTTACTGTCCTCACCGAAGGCAGGCTAAAGGCAGCTGTCTTGTCTTCTAGGTACTTCCACCTGACCACGGTGGAGCAGCATATGAAAGTGGCCTTCTCCAAAGTGCTCCGACACACCAAGAAGAACCCAGCCAATCCAAAAGATAAAAGCACCAGCATCCGCTACCTTAAGGGTGTTGGCTCCCATCATGTTGGTCAGAAAGGTGCAAAAACATCTGAAATCTTGTAAAATGACATACCTTTTGTGTTTCAGAGTGTGTTTAAATTTGAAGTCTGGTTCCCTTGGTCTGTACCAAGATAGAAAACTTGTGTCTTGGTTTGCTTAGCATTCACACATTTATCATTGAACCAGAAGATGTAAACAAACGTTTAACAGGTAAAAGATTAACACACTTCACAATAGTAACTGTGAGGATATCCTTCATTCTGTACTAACAGATCATTAGTTTTATGAGTAATAAAACATAAAGGACAGAACATTACAGTGGTTTTTACACAGCACACAGCAGGGCGTCTTCCCGCTTAGCATACAGCCTCGAGTTGCTGTTCACAGGGTCTTGATCCACCAGGGTTTAGGTGACCGTGTTCTCGTTTGCTCCAATGAATCATGCTTAACTAACACTTTTAATCAAACCCAACTTGCCAAGTCTATACACACCCCATTCTTCTTTTTAACTGAAGCAAGGATTTAAACAAGCAGTCCTCATATTTTTCCCGTTAAAAGCAATTGAATAGAACTTTGTGGGCTCTTTTTTTGTCATAGTGACGGATGACATGTATGCAGAGCAAGCTGAGGATCCAGAGAATCCACTTCGATGCCCCATTAAACTCTATGACTTTTACCTCTTCAAATGGTGAGTCTTTGCCCTTTCTACACCCTTTTCTGTCCCTAACGTTTACCTGACTAGTGATCTGTTTTAGGTTTGAATAAAATCGCAGATTTTTGACTGTATTGTGCAATGTTTGGGGAGTGTTTTGAGCAATTTGAGAGTTTTGAGTGACTATTAGATTAGTCTTTTATCTGATTAATTATCAGGGCATGCAGTCATTTGTTGAAATATCTTCTGTGGCAAGCAGTTGGAATTAAAAGTCAGAAGCTGTGATCATTTGTTTTGGCTTAGACAAGAAGAAAGAAGTGAGATTTGTCTCCCCTCTAAACACATTTGTCTTTTCTTTCTCTGCTTGTATCTCCGTTCAGCCCTCAGACTGCCAAAGGCCGGAACGACACTTATTACCTGACGCCAGAGCCTGTTGTGGCCCCAAACAGCCCCATATGGTACTCAACCCAGCCAATCACGAGTGAGCAACTGGAACACATGCTCACGCGCATCATGATGGTGCGGGAAATCCAGGAAATAATCTCTATTGCGCAGGCCAACATTCAGTGAGGAAGAATGCGAGAGATGGTGAAAGGAGAGCGAGGTCCATTTCTGCCTCTGCGCTCCTCCGTCCTCCCAGATTTTCCTTGGCCCAGTAGCTCGCACACTCGAAGGAGGGAACTCTTGTGGCCATTGTTGTCTCCTTGCGCTCTCTATTTACTCATGAACTGAAGTGGCGTACCAGTGGTGGTATGTGGATTATTTCCCAGAGGAGGCAATGTTAAATTTCATAAGTTATCTACGTACACTTCATAAAATTGTCTTTTGAATAGTTGTACATTCACATCGGAGGGCCTATGCATGGGCTTTGTTTGGAAAGGACTTTCAAAACTGTTACTGACAGCACAAAGTAAATTCAAGTGTCTGTCATTCAAGAGTGTATACACTGATCGCTAACCCAAAATACAAGAGAAGTAGTGTCATCTCCTTGGTACTACTTGATAAATTTAGCAAGGCATAATTTTTTTTTTTTTCAAAACAATGTACAGATCTAAAACGATCAAGTTCAAAACCCACACTGAAATGGTATTTATGTAACACTTCATTGGCTATTGTTAACATGACAGGAGCCTGATTTGCATAATGTTTCTTTGGCCTTCTTAGAGTGTTGTAGTATACCATTGAGCCCATACAACATTGATATTTCCTCATGTTGCAGTTATGAAAACAAAAAGCTTGCAAACGGAGATTACGGTGCACACTAATTTTATACACTGACTGATTAAACTTTCCGGTTTTTTCCTTCTTTTTTTCGTTTTCGTTTGCCTCCTCTGTCTGGCTGCTGCTGGAGCGTGAGCAGAGCTATTGGACCGGACTCATGAGCCTTTTTATTTCACAATAAAGACATTACTCACGTGACGGCCACCGGAGTTACACAATTTAACCTGTTTAACATGATTTTCTCTTTTCTCGCTGTGGCTCTGTCAAGTATGTAGCTCCCCGTCTCACACCTTGTTCTAACGTTGCTCGTTTTCTCGTTTTCTTCTTTTTTTTTTCCACCTGATGTGAGTAAGGAGCATGTAATATTGAAAAATAGAGTGGAGTCATCACTGCAAGGCCTTATGGGTCAGCAGAACATGCGGCAGTCGCATGAATGCGCAAAACACGACCTCATACTCCCATCACCCCGTAGAACTTGGCAAGAGCACAGTCGGCACACTTTGAGGAGTACTCTACGTGGAAAGACTTTCCGGTTCTTTTCATTTTGTTTTTCGTTTTTATTTTTTTTTATATATGCATCTATGGTAATCCGATATGTATTGATACTATAGTGGTGCTGGAGACTGAAAAATTGGAGCCTGTGTTTTCAAACATGCCTTTTGTACAGTGAGGTCCCTGTAACTGTGTGTCGCGTCTTCCTTGACTCATTCACTTGACCTGTTTTAAGGAAAAAATACTGCCTTTGAAACATTCAAGGCATGTCAATCGCTTGTAAAATCCTGACGGGTGCAAATGTATGAAGCAGTAGTTCACTTGCATATGAAACATGATTTTTGGCATATTAGTAGACCGTATTAACATACTTCTCAGTACAGAAGGTGGCAAGAGTACAATCTACAGTGTGCGCAGAACTACAGGTCCATTCCTGTAAGCCATCAATGATCCAGTCCCAGTCCTGTTCGAGTTGTTGCTCGTCTCTCATCGCTTCTCAGGCAACGGGATCTGCAGTCTCTTCAGAATCGTGGTGAAGTATTTGGGAAGCGGGCAGGACACTATGAGGTCACCATGACCCTTGACGCCGGGCAGGATAATCTGTCGGAGGTGAAGGTGGAGAGGGAGGTATCGGGTTTTGCTCTGCTCCAAGCCCAGCCGTCGCAGCACGCCATCCGGCAGCTTCTGCAGGGGGAAACATGAGAGACGCATGGTCCTCAAGCACGATGGTGGAGTCACGTCTTAAGAGAATGCTACACTTGGGGTGAGATGGATGAGCCCCAAAAAGAACACTGGCAGAGAGAGAGTATCGTTTGCAGACTCTCCTTGACTGTTAGGACGTGCTTAAGGCCTTAATACTTTTGGGGAATTCACCTCCGAGCCTGGTTTCCCAGATGTGGTGTCACCTTAAACCTTGGAGAGAGTGCTGAAAGTGATACTTCCTCAGCCAGTTTAGACCTGTAGGCGAAAATTGTATCATCCACATTCAAGCACATGCACCTTCATCCTCCTGCCTCCCTTTCTGCCATGACCAGGTCTTTGGGAAGTGATGGTTTCTGACAATTTTGAGGTTCTGAAATTTCCAGTTGAAACTGTTTCACAGAATTGGTCACTTTCTTTAAATTCAATTTTAAATGTCAGAGGTTTGTTTATAGTTACATACCTGGGGAGCCAGCTTGTTCCAGTGAGCATACTTATGGTCTCCCAGAATAGGGCAGGCTAAGGCAAGTGCCATGTGGACCCGCAGCTGGTGTTTCACTCCTTAAACAGACATAGAATATACACTGTTTATTAGATGCATACACTTACACTACCTCTTTGGTATTTTAGTACATCTACAATGTGACTGCTTTGCATGCAGGCATTTACTGACTGTAGCACTTGTGTTTATCAGGCGCCTTCTGTCCATCAATAGGGTCCGCCTGGTGACCAGGTATTTTCTGAGTGACCATTCTAGGCATGGCAGTGACACAGACGTGGCATGGTATTGTATGTGGTGTCGGTATGAGTATGAGGCATGGCAGCATTACTAGAATTTTTACAAACAATAATGTGACTGATGGATTTAGAATCGTCCTGCATAGTAACTGCAGTTACCAACTGTAACAAGCATTATTCACAGTTGCCAAAAATTCTTTAGAAACGCAATCATAGGAGTGTATCATATTACTCCTTACATAGTAATAATATGGTGTAAAATAACTTATGGTCTTCAGTTACAAACCCCATTTCCAGAAAAGCTAGGATATCATTATTAAACTGACAAAAATACTAAGATAGTTTTATGTAAATATTCACGTCACTTTCAAATTTAGAATTTGATAGCCGTAACGCTACACAAAATTGGCACAGAGCTGAAATGAGATTGAAAATGCACTGAATATTCAAGTAACACTGGTTTGGAAGACACCAGATTAAGCAGGCTCAAGTATGGGTTGTGGCTCTCACAAGATTGCAGAAAATGCAGGTCCTTCAATGTCTACCATTCATTATATTGTGAAAAGATTCAGAGGCCTCTCAGTGCATAAAGGCAAAGGTCAGTAACCACTGTTGAATGAACGTGATCTTCGAACCCTCATCTGACACTGCCTAAGAAACTGTCATGCTACTGTAACAAATATAGCCACCTTGTCTTGGGAATATTTGTCCCTTAACACAGTCCATTTCTGCATCAAGAAATGCTACTTGAAACTATTATGCAGAAATGCAGGTGCCTGAGCTCATCACAGATAGACTGAAAGACTGTGGAACTATGTGCCATGGCCCGATGAAACCACATTTCAGCTGGTTTTTAGAAAGTAAGCTGACCATCCAGATTATCAGCGAAAGGTGCAAAAGCCAGCATCTGTGATTGTATGAGGGTACATTAGTGCCTATGGCATGAGTAAGCTAAATGTATGTGAAGGCATTAGGGTTTTTGAGAGACATGTTGCTATCAACATACCTTTATTATGTTTTAGTTCTGGGGTAATTTTCTCGGGGTCAGACATGTACAAATGAGCAAATTAAGTTTACTACGTGTGTGCTCTCGTCGCGACATTGTGGGGAAAACACGACCATCGTGTTTCCTGCTTACTGGTAGAGAATACACCACCGTTTCAGAGCAGGGCGCTTATTTCAGCAGGACAATGCCAGATCACATTCTGCACAGGCTGTAACAGCATGGCTTCGTAGATAAAGAGTGTGTGCGCTTGACTGGCCTGCTATTAAAAAAAAATGTATAGCACATAAAGAGACAACAGCGACAGTGGATCAGCTAAAATCTTACATGAAGCAAGAATGGACAAACTTTCCAATTGCAAACATACTACATTCATATCCTCAGATACAAAATGATTAAAAAGTGTTAAGGTTATGTAACACATAAAAATGCCTCTGTCCCAACCCAGATTTGTGTATATTTACAAAATAAAAATACGTCACTTAGTAAAACATTTGACATCCTTTCTTTGTACTTTTGTCAGTTAAATAAAGGTTTACGTGAATGAACATATCACAGATTTTGGCACAACTTTTCTAAAAAATAGGGTTTATACTTTGTACCTTTTCATACAGACAAGTAGCTGAGTTGAGTGCTTCTCAATCCCTGTCCTATTAGACAAGGACTCCTAAACTGGTCTTTTTAAAATTGATTTTTACATTGATATATACAGTAGCACCTCGTATTGAACTGTCCTAACAATCTGTTTAATGTAAATGTAAACAAGATTACTCCACATAAAAGAAAAGGGAGATTAAACTGTGAGTATAGGATGTTGAGCACACCTGATTATCTCAAGGCAGTACCTGTAACTGGCTGGAGCTCTACCAAGCTGCAACCTGAACTGCTGTCTAGCACTTTGTATTGTGTGATGGCACTGTGGGCTTGGCGATGAGCCCTCACTCTGGTCAGTCCATCCCCCTCCTCAGTCAGTCTGTACAGTGGACTCAAACCCATCTGAAGAAGTATTATCAATATACATTTACAATGGTGGAAATACTACAAATCATAATCTTACTGCAGAACACAAACTGTAACATGTTTAAAGAAGAAAATTATTTTTAAAAAGGTTTCTGGCCTTTAAAACAGAAAGTGCATAAAAAAAGTCCCAGCCAAAGGAGTGTAAAACCTCCTGCATCGGATTGTGGAGCAGTGAAACTATTCTCCAGAGTAATGGACCTCTATCCAGTACATTTGGAATAAGGTGTTTGATGATTGGTGTTTGTGATGTAGATATGATCATTTAATGACACTAATGCTTTTAAGGCTGAATGCAATCTATTCCAGAAAGCAATGTTCCAACATCCAGCAATGTTACTGCCTACTATTCAGAAGAAGCTTTGGATGGGCAGGTGACTTTAAAACTCTGGATACATAGGACTGGTTTTCCAGACAGGGTTTAAGCCTCGTCCTGGACAACATTTTCCTTTTAATGATTTGTCTCCATTCAGAAGTCTGTGAAGTTCAAGACTAGGCCCAATCCCTGTGTAGGCAACAGACCCGTAATTAATTTAAAGTCTTTTTGCTTTAGCACCAATGTCTAGTGTCTGTCTCAGACTGAATAGCAGCAGATTAATAATTTAGTTCGGGCCTTCCCTGTGTCTTACGAACAGACCAAAACATTTGGTCACCTTGAAATGATGCTGGGTCCCCATGACCTCCTTCTCAATAATGGGGATGTCAATCACTCCCTCAGATGGAACAGGCACGCCTACAGTGACCGCCCTGTGCAGTAGGAAACAGAATACTGTTATTACATATTCTTTGGACAAATCTAAGGGCAAAATTCAGAACCTTCACCGGGCCAGGTCCATTCTCTACATGGTCGCCTACAGTGTTTAAAAAAGACATTCTTTCATGGTTACTTACATGTATTTCCTCTCCATTTGGTGTGTTTTGATAAGACTCTGTACACACTCATTTGTCTCATCTGTCTTAGCCAGAAGGAGGATCCCAGTGGTATCTTTCTCCAGGCTGTAACATGGGTGCAGCTGAGACTCTCCCTGCATGCCATTAATCTTAGCCAAGACTGGGAGACTCTCTGCAATGCTGTTCCTGATACCATCAGTATCTGTAGGGATGACCAGTGGTTATTCACTGTAGTAAATACTCCATGTTCCTAGTCAGTTCAGTGCTAATATCATTATACTAAGAGGACAGTTTAATGGACAGTATAATTTACAGGCAGTGATGGACTAGTGGTTAGGACCATGCGCTTGTGAACTGAAGGTCGCAGGTTTAAGTCCCGGCCTGGGCACCACTGAGGTACCCTTGAGCAAAGTACCTTCTCGCTACACTGCTCCCTGGTTGGTAGCTACCCGCTGCTCCACATGTTCATGTGTGATGGGATAAATGCAGAGGTCACATTTCATTGTGGTGCTTGAGTGTGTTCACAATGGCAGTCACTTTCACACTCTTACACTACATGCCCAAAATTTAGTATTTACATTTGCGCATCATGACGATATTTTTTTCTGATTGGTGCATTTTTATTGCATGTATACTATTACATTTAGTAGTATTTTATTTTATTATTTTTACATTATATTCTGTTATTTTTATTTATGCATTATTCACCTCAAATTTAATGTACTATTTAGAAGGGATGTCTGGATACTTTTAGACAGTTACTGTTATTAGATATGTATATACTGATTTTATATAGTTATTGTCAAAGTGACAAAGTGAGTTATTAGAACTTACTGTAAACAGGCACTCCATATGGCTTATTTATAGCGATGAGGCGTTGGTCCTGGTACAGGATACTCCTAAACAATGCTTTTGCAAAAACATTTGGATGGATAGACTGTAGCTGCTGAGAGAACTGCTTGAGCTCCGCAACTCTTCTCTGCAGAGGAGACACCGGAACCTTCGGAGAAACAGGGTTGATAATATGGGGAACATATAGCAGGTGGGACCAGAAGTCAATGGGTCTAGCAAGAAGCGTTTTGTGGGAAAATACAAGCTTTATAGTAACCCACCTCTGTTGTTTTTTTCTCTTTTTCACGCCGAAGCCTTGCTGCGATATCTGCTGCCCTTGGTCGTGTTTTTGTTCTGCCCGAAGTAGCGTCCTGCTCTGAAACGGTGGTGTATTCTCTACCAGTAAGCAGGAAACACAATGGTCGTGTTTTCCCCACAATGTCGCGACGAGAGCACACACGTAGTAAACTTAATTTGCTCATTTGTACATGTCTGACCCCGAGAAAATTCCCCCAGAACAAAAACATAATAAAGGTAAGCTCCAGTGGGTCGTGTGTAGTCTTCGGAGGAAACTGCGACAAACGGGGTGTTCGTTTTCAAAATAAAAGTTTACGATTTCCGGTGGCTTTTCGTTTGTAAACGTGTTAAAAAACGGCAAAGTCCAATTAACATGTCCAACCGCGTCAGTAGTCGGAAATAAGTAGCAGTCATTGAAAAAGATAATTGTGGATATCGAGCCATTAAAAAAAACATAAAAAGAACAAAAATCCAAGTAAATAAAGTAAGCTTAATTTTACACTGTAATAAATTTGGTTGGATTGTCTGCTAAAACTGAAAATTCAGTTGCTTGGCATATTAACTGGTTGGAAAGAGCGAAAAAAAACTTTAGTTTGAGACGTGTAACAAGTTTTTAAACTTAAATTCTTCATATCTCTCTCTCTCTCTCTCTCTCTCTCTCTCTCTCTCTCTCTCTCTCTCTCTCTCTCTCTCTCTCTCTGCGGATTGCACACTCTCCTGATGTATCTATGAGTTCTGCCCACCAGTCACCAGTGCTTTTTTTTTTTTTTTTTTTGTGGTCTTTGCATATTTGAAAACTCAGACTCACTAAAATAATTACTCAAAAAAAAAACCAAAACACTAC
>JBBPDA010000132.1:20251523-20261572 GCA_037974385.1 Arnoldichthys spilopterus | reverse complement strand
AGTTATTTCTGTGACCATTGTGAGTTTTTCTTTCATTGACTGAAGGGTACCAACAATTTTGTCCACGTGTGTAGGTCCATGTGGAACCTCAATGTCATAAATCCGCTCTCAGATTGGAATTTAGGACAACCTATAGCCTAATTACCGCATGTGAAAGTTGATTTGGCTTTTTCCCATGTTAGCCAATAAAATCAGCCTGAAACAGTGGACAAATGGAGTCTAATCATCACAGTCATCAGTTTCATGAACACATCTACCACATTTTGAAAGTGGCGATACCAGAAAGTGAAGCAGTCAAAGCTGTGGTGAACTCAGCTCTGTCTCATGGACGGGGTTCAGCCACACGCAGAGTGTCGCATGTCAGTCCCCAACATGCAGTTGGAATTTGAGCTGGAGGTGAGTCGCTGTGAATCGATATATAGTAGTGATAACATGTCATCAGTGTGTGTGTGAGCCTGCCAGAGCCGGAGATGCCCAGGAAATGTGTGCTGTAGGCCAGTAAATCCATTTTATTTCTACAGGTCTGTGTTTGGTTTTTCCATCAATGGGACAAGAAGCTGCTCAGCAGGCCTTTTGAGGAGAACTTGTCCATCACCATCAGCAGCCCCAGGTATGGCCATTGAAACATGAAGGATTCCAGATCAGGGCTGCGTATCCGCTGACAGAGGCAATATTAGGATACACATCTTCCTCAGATCAAGTTTCAAACAGGATTCCCCCAGGCGAAGACACTTCAGGGGGTGTTGATGTGAGTGCTACGGCAACTGAGTTGGCCCAAACGACAGTGGAGCTGGACACGTCAAGAGGAGGACAGGGTGGGATACTCAGGACATATCTGGACGCAACAAGAGAGACAAAGGAACAGTAAGTGATGTCTCATCAGACAGGAATCCATGGTAAGTTTATGGAAAGTCTTGATGTTACATATTCTGTTTTCAGTCAATTGAATATGTAATCTGAATGTGATTTTTGTACTACAGTTTAAAATCGTGGACCAGGCTCCTATATACATATATATATATATTTGTATTTAATATTGTATTTTGTATTGCAATGTATGCTTCTGCTGTCAATTACACTAGCTAAGACCAGGGCATGATGGAACTCTTCAACAACTGAAATAAACTTAATTAGGTGTTTAGCAAGAGAACACTTGGGTGCCATTAACTTTAAGATCAGATGTAGCTGCTCATGCAAAAGTACAACCAATTTAGAGCCAACACATCAAAACCCTTGGTCCGAATCCAAGTGTCATTCGAGTGACGTGTCTTTGTACATAACTGTGAGCTTTAACAAAAACCCAGTGTTTCAAGTGCATTTTACGTGAATGGCGAGGTGGTGTAACTGGAGCCCAAGGGCGGAAGAGTTACTCTTTGCGCATCTCACCTGAACCTGCATCATTTATGAAGCTCGGCCAAGGTGTTACTATGGTGATCTTGGTGCACACACTGTCCTGGCTGGTAAAAATCATTGGAAATCGTATTTATTTAAGTTATTCTCCTGTAAAGCCAGGTTTGTGGTCAAGATAAATGCAGTTATTTGCCTAAAACAGATAATAGCCAGGCTTAATGATTGCAAAAGATAAGGTTTCTCAAGCTCACACTTCTAGTGGCTTATCCAGAGAGTTAAGCTCTGTTCCCATTCACACTGTAGGGCATCTGCATTCTTCTTGAATGCATTTCTGATTATCTGTATTGCCTGAATTCCCTGCTCCTAGGCATTGTCTGAATTCCATGTTACAAGGGAATTGTCTTAATTTCATGTTACATAGGCATTGTCTGAATTTCCTGCTACTTTCTTCCAAATGTATTTTAGGCATGCTTTCAGGGTCCAGGAGATCTACTACCCTGGAAAGTTCCGTTTCAGCCCACCTGGCTCTAATATTCAGGAGGTCTTGAAGGCCTTGATTAGCTAAGCCTGACATGCTAGAATAAGTTAAAAGCTAAACTCTTTAAGGTGGTGTATCACTAAGATAGGGCCCATCACCAAATTAAGCCTGGTGTTTTAATGAACTAGCTATTTGCTGGGGAAAGTGTACTTTAGTATGACTATACCAGAAAACTCACAAATGTTTCATTTGTCTATGAAATGCAGCAACTGCAGATTTGAGGGAGTTCCTTGTAAAGGCGAGGAGAGGAGCTGTCAGAGTCATGAAGATTGTCATAAGGAGCGGTGAGTAAGAGATAGATGGCTACACCCTTAAAAAGTTGTCACAATGGGTTTATTACGCAATGCCATAGAAAAACACTTTTAGTTCCCTAATGATCCATGTTTGAAAAAGATTTGTTAATGAAAGACATCTTTAAGAAAGCTTCAGTAAAGCTTCTATACCAACTAAAGGCTTCTTCCCAGATCCTTTACATTATTATAAAAAAAAAATTACTGTGAAAAGGCTCTTTACACTCACATTTTACATTAAAAAACTTCTCCTATGAACCATTCACTGAAAAGTTCTTTAGGGAACCCAAAGTTGGTCTTCTATGGCATTGTGCAAAGAATCCTTTATTTTTAAAAGTGAGTGTGTATACAGTTTGGGTGCAAGTTTGTGACAGCCATGACATGTTTTGTTCATGTTCTAAGTAAGTTCTAAGTACACATCCTGTAAAGAAATGTTTTTTTTAAATTAAAAGTCATTTTGCATTTAAATGTATAGAAGTATGTCCTCAGTGAAGAATGTGTACTTTTTTCAACATTGAAAATGAACAAAACTTGTCATTTGACCAGAAATGCGCAAACTTTGCCTACAACTGTATTTTTTATTCACTGACTGATTTCCAAACATCTTGCGAAACCAGTGTTTAAGCCTTAGAAGTCAAGTTATTTCTTGCTGTTATTTTCATTCATCCATCCATTTTTTAAACCGCATCTTCCATTTCGGGTCATGAGGGAGCTGGAGCTAATCCCAGCTGACTACGGGCCCAAAGCAGGGTTCACCCAGACAGGAGGCCAACCCATCGCAGGGCTGTTATGTTCACTGTATACATTATTTTATTTATGATGTACATTATTTATAATGTCTATATAAAGTAATAAGTATAAAGTAATGTGTAATATGTATGAAGTAATTCAATATTTAATGACTTTTTCCACAAAGAATTTCATTTCGTTAAGAAAATCAAGAGAACACACTGCAAAACCAGTGTTTAAGACTAATTACTATATTAATTTTCATATATGCATTGTTTTAGTTATTACGTATATACATTTTTTTACATATATATACATTATATATATAATGTATAATGTGTATAATGTGGCTTCTTTCAAACACGCCCTGCCTCATTGCAATACATTATATATATATAATGTATATATGTCATTCCATATTTAATGACTTAATGTATTTCTCATTTGACCAGAAATGCCAAAATTTTTGCATTCAACTGTTTTTCTACTCATTGACTGATTTTAAAATATCTTCTTAAACCAGTATGTATATATGTATATATATATGTAATTACATTTCATATCTGTTTTGCGTCAAGGGATTTGATGCTCTTTCTTATACTGACCTGAGCTGCGAATGAAAAAACATTAATATTGAATTACATTGTGAATGTACAATGTGATGTGAAGTTGCATTTAAACTATAGTGAACTATGTAGCTTGTCAGGTGTGTGTTGAGACCTGTCCAGCGCATGGGTGAGGTATGCAGCACATGCAGCAAGTGATAAAGGATCCATGATGCTGGGCTATTTTGAGACATGGCCTGATAAGCAGCAGGCTTTGTGGTCGAGGTGCTGGGTGATATGAGGTGTCCGTGTCCATGTGCGTGTGTTTTAGAGCAGCTGGTGTTGGGGGCGTACAGAGAGCTTTCCCAGAGCTGGGACAGGGACTATGACCCTTGTGTTCTGCCTCTGCTGGACTCGTTGGAGCCTTGTTATACCCTGTTCCGGTTGGACACCCAGAACCAGCAGGGCTATGAGTGGCTCTTCATCTCCTGGTCTCCAGACCATTGTCCGGTATGATGGAAAACAAAGTGAATGTACACTTCTGCATACAGCCAAATGCAAAAAATAGCCCAGTGAAGGACAACCAGTGAACTGGTGACACAGCCATCCAAGGCTCTATGATACACATGGGGAACAAAGGTTAGCCTCTCTTGTCTGATCCCACAGAAATGGCACTGTAGCACTGAACCATTAAGTAATGGAAAAAGGTGGCCTGGTTTCTTTTCCAGGATTCTCTATGGGAATATGGCAGATTGGCAAAGGTGCTGTAATACTTTGGGCAATGTTCCGCTGGGGAACCTTGGGTCGACATGCACCACCTACCTAAACATTGCCATTGTCATTGGAGTGTTCAGGGGTGCATTTCGCTACACATTGTACTAGTATAACCATGCATGTGACAAATAAACATCTTGAATTGAACAAGTACACCCCTTCATGACAATGGTATTCCCCCCTAATGAAAGTGGCTTCTTTCAAACACGCCCTGCCTCATTGCAAACTCGGCCTCCAAATTTGCCAGATCCCAATCTGATCGCACATCTGTTGTGCTGGATGCACTAGCCTTACCCATGGAGGCATCTTCTTTCATCTTACAGTACTTAAAAGATTTGCTGCTTACCATAACACACCTTCAGAGGTCTAGTGGAGTCCATGCCTCAATAGGTCTGAGGTGTTTTTTGACCTACACAATGTTAGTGGTGTTAATCTTATGGCTAATTGGTGTACAGTACATACCCTAACAGTATATAACCAAATGAAAACACACACTTACTTTAATATACATCAAGTTAAGTTTGCCTGTATGCTCACATACAATTCCATGCAGGTGCGATTGAAGATGGTGTACGCTGCCACTCGTGCCACACTGAAGAAGGAGTTTGGTGGCAGTCACATCAAAGATGAGCTTTTTGGAACCACACAGGTATTCATGATGTAATGTATCCCACTACATATACTGCATAATAATATGAGGAGTATTATGTAGTATATAGTGCATTGTTGATGTTGGAACAAAACTTGCATTTTTGAAAAATGCTGTTTTCCATTTACACTGTGCAACAATTTTCATCTTTGCACTAACTTGCATTAAATGTTAAAATATTTTTTCCCTCTATTTGTATATATACTTATTTGGTGACAGAAAGTTTTATTCTGACATTAATCATGTAGTGAAAGTGACCTCCGCATTTAACCCATCACACATGGAGCAGCTGGCAGCTATCAACAGCACCTGGAAACAGTGCAGTGGGACGGTGCCTTGCTTAAGTGGTGCTCAGGCCGGGACTTGAACCTGCGACCTTCAGTTCACAAGGGCAATGTCCTAACCACTACTGGTGCACTGTGCAGTATATACTTGTGGGCAGTGGTGGCCTAGTGGTTAGGCGTGGTTAGGTGTGCACATGTGATGGGTTAAATGCAGAGATCATATTTCATTGTGGTGCACTTAGTGTGTGATTGAGTGTGTTCACGTTGACAGATAAGTCACTTTTACTTCACATATGGTATGAGAGATGCTGTTTTAAACACCGTCTGTGCCTACAAACCTCTGTAGTTACAGTCGCATCCAAATAAGGAGGGACAAACTGTTGCAATGGGGATACATTTCAGTAAACATCTCTGGATATTGTTGTATACAAGCTAATGCCCGTTTGCACTAAACTACTCACCAAAATATCCCATGCAAACTAGCAAATATTGTCAATAGTGGTTAAGTTGCTGTAGTAATAATAAAAGGTTATTTCAGTTTGCTGCTGTAGAATAGAGATGTAGTTTAGTACTAGACTAATTCTCACTGAACCAAATGGCATTATTTGTACTGAACAAACTCACCATAGTGAGGACCCTGTGACATTTTCTGGAAAAATATGCAAAGGATTAAATGTATTAGCTTTGGTAAACTAGCCATATTGGATAACAGTAATTTATGAAAAATTCTTTTAATGCACCCATAGAGGGCATGTGGCTCACTAGAAATGGACATAACATATTTAGTGGAGATTGCAGAACATAATGCTAAAATATTCATATGTCTACTTGAGAACAGTTAACAGTGTTGGGGATGCTTTGCAAGCTAACAAGTACATCATACTGGAAGAAGTACAGCAATGGAACCCTAGGACAAAATCTAGTTTGACTAATTAGAGCTAATTCAAACTACTTTGCATGCGATAAAAATTACTTTTTGCCAATAAAACTACATGCAAAAAAGGTCACATGCCCTTAAAATGCCACTCAGATCTAATTTATTGCAGAAATGTACCTTTAAAACTAAAACATTCTTCAGCTGTCACCTTCAAACCTTATGAAACATTCTCTTTCTGCTGTAACTCGGCTCCTCAACATATACATACCAGCATACCAGCATAAGCATATCAACAGAAACCTACGCTAAATGTAGTTCAAATACTTGTTCAATTACATGTAGTTCACTACTCCCCAACACTGGTATTGCAATTAGGAAAATTAAGGCAGATGCTCGGAAGAGTTTCGGAGTTTGTGTGATCTGGAGAGTTGCTTCATTGAAAATCTGCGGGCACTGTGGCCAGCTGTGTATGAACCTCAGCTTCTTTCAAATAAAGTGATAAAAGTCATGCAGAATTATGTGTATTCTTCTTCTGACCCTTAGGAGGATGTGTGTTTCCAGGGTTACCTCCGTCACCTTTCCTCATGCTCCAGCCCCGCCCCCCTCACCTCAGCGGAGCAGGAGCTCCATCAGATCAAAGCTACCGAGGTGAGCTGGTCCACACCTGAGCTCATCTGTCTGTTGGATTTTTCTCAAAATTAGCATGTTTGTTTTCTGAGGGAACTGGAGGTTGTAGGGCATAAATATCCCCCCCTTTGACACATTTTAATAATTTTAATTGACACATTTTAATCATTTTAATCATTTTAAGTGCATATATATGCATCAGTTATAAAACAACATCTAATGCTTATAATGCTTATACAAAATGCTTATAATAATAGCTGTGAAAGGACCCGAAGTTTCCCACATGTAATGTAGATGTAGTATTGATATCAGCAAAAAAAATGCAAGTTAGCCAGTATTATGAGAGTTGGTTAAATTGTAATTAAAAAAGAATGTTGAAACTTTTGTCTAATTTTCACAATTTTCTTTTAAATGTAGCTCATCAGTCAAGACATTTTTGATGACTAAAGTTTGCTTCTTTAACTTTGCACTGCAGCTAAGAGGCTTATGTTGCTAACAAGCAATTAAAGCTTATGTCACACTCGTTAGCATCATCCAAACGGGTCCTAAATCATCACGCTCAAATAGACTCCCTTATCTTAATTCTGACTGTATTTCTCACTTTTCTAATATGAACATTTTTTAAATTAAATTAATTTTATTATCACAATGCTAGTTGGAGGACTATATAACTTCTTTTAATGGTTAGCTTCACTGGTTAGCTGCACTGTTGCTCCAATGCAAATTCAAAGAAGCAAACTTTGGCTATATTTAGGTTAAGGGGAAAAATATGTACATTTCATATATTTTTTTTTTTTTGCCAAAATATAGCTTTAATACATGTATTTTGTGGCTTAATGAAACTTCGTTGCTTGAAAATGCATCAAATAGGACAAAGTTGTCTGGGTAAGTTGTCAGTAGTGTGTTCTAGCTTATGCATGTGTAATTATTTGAATATTTGAAATTGAATTATTTGCATATATATGTATACATACACACACAATGTATATATAATAATATATACCAACACACATGTATTTCTTTATTTTTTATATGTAGGAAGAGCGAAGACGAGTGGCCACTCCACCTGGGAGAGCAAAGGTAAAGTGTAAAGTGTTCTGCACACTGTCTGCAGCTACTGTGATCTTTGCAGAGCTCGCTGTCCTCCTGCAGCTTTATGTAATGTATTTTTGGATATTTACAGCTTTTTTTATGAGCTTTAATAGCAGCTTAAGGCTGCTGCTTGTGCTTCTACTGATGATAATAGGGTATGTTTATGTACCTGTGTGTGTGTCTAAGGTGAAGACGGAGATCAGCGTGGAGAGTAAGCATTCCGCTGTGCAAGGTTTGGCCTTTCCATTACAGGATGAAGCTAAACGAGCCTTGGAGCAACTCAAACAGAGACGCATTAACTACATCCAGCTAGTGAGTGCGATTCACATGCATGCACTCCATTGTACTGTATGTCTATTGTATTGTACTGTATAGTACTGTTTGTATCTTGTATGTGCACCGCCTTATTTGTTTAGTACTTGAAAACCCCATCAGCTAGAAAAACTGCCCTCTGACCCTAAGAGTAGTCTAGGATAAAGTGGGGTCCATAAGATTAGTGAGGGTGTGTAAAGAGTTAACCAGGAAGGAACACAAAACACCAGCTTTCTACTATTCAACATGTGTACGTGCCAAGGGCAGATATACAATAATGTTAAAGCCAAGTGTACCCACAACAAAATTATTTAGAGCTTTTACAATATTAACATAAAGGCCGTAGAACCCTAATGGTAACCATGGAAAACAGCCAACAAACAAAACAAAACAAACTACCCTAGTACTAACCCTACTCCATACAGTTCGACTTTAGAAAGTGTGACTAGTAGATAACTACCAGTCAGTCTGGTCTGTTCACTTTTGTGTTTCTATTATGTGTGTGTGTGTGTGTGTTTCTATTGTGTGTGTGTGTTGTCTCAGAGGCTGGACACAGAGAGAGAGACAATCGAGCTGGTCCATACTAAGCCCACAGAGACCCGTGAACTCCCAGCAAGAATCCCAGCTGATGCCCCTCGCTATCACTTCTTCTTATACAAGCACTCACACCAGGGACAAAGTCTGGAGGCTGTGGGTCAGTGTCTCAATTACTGTGCAGAACTCATTTTCTATTGATAACTTAAGCCATTGTCCTCTAGATGGCGCAATACACAGGTGTTTTTTATCTGTTATTATCAGATGATCAGAAAGGAACTTCAAACATCCTTTAAACAGAGTGAAATTACACTAACATTCATATTGAAATTACAGTGAAACTACACACACACATACGCCATGATATGACAAAAAAGTGCATTACATGGAAACATTACAAAAAACATAGATTTTTCAACATATCAAACATTTCAGCCTCTTTATTGCACATAAATGTAATATTCTTCTATGGAGAAAGTAAGTACACTTTTGGCCTCAGAAGCTAGTATTGCCCTTTAGCAGACATAACTTCTTGTAGACATTTTGACTTCTTTCACTTTGTAAAAGTCCTCTGGGTTGCAACAGTTTTCTTTGCAGGTTTGATTGCATGTTCTGCATACTTTGCGAATCCCTAACAACATTTCAATAGCGTCCAAATCTGGAGTTTGACTAGGCCTTTCCATAGGTCTATGCTTCTTTTTTTGTGAGCCATTTCATTGCAGTTTCATTAATGGCTGCAAGCATTTTGGAAGATGAGACTTTTTCCTGGCCTCATCGCCTAATGTGAAATTTTTTCTTATTAAAATGATACAAATGTAAATTTTATGTATGTATCGTTTGTTGAAGTATAACTACTTTTACCTGTAAGCACTGTCTCTAAGAAGTTGAAATGTTTGCTTGTTAAAAACCTGGTACCACTTTACAATAAGAGTACCCTCATGAAGAGTTTATGAATGGTTTATAACACAGAAATAAAGTGCAATAGAGCTGACTTGGATGGAAGTGGGGTGGAGCTTATGCTATAGACACAAAAACACTCAAAAAATGCTTGTAAATTCTAGAGGTTATGATTTGGGTGTAATCTGTTAAAAGTCAGCATACCAGCCTTTCATGTCATTTGATAATTGCGTATTTGTGCTTTTTATGGCATTTATATACTATAATAAGGGATTAAGTAATTATAAATCATTCATAAACCATTTGTAATGGTATTCTAATTGCAATAATGGCACCAAAAATCAACAATTTGAATGGAATGTGTTTAGTTTATCAGGTTTGTGTGTGTGTGTGTGTGTGTGTGTGTTTTATTATATACTGGTCTGAAAACTGCTATATCATCAAACATCTGTCACTGCCATTATCACAATTTCCAAAGTCAAGTCAAGTCAAGTTTATTTGTATAGCGCTTTTTACAACTGACGTTGTCACAAAGCAGCTTTACAGAAACT
>JBBPDA010000132.1:20232313-20251423 GCA_037974385.1 Arnoldichthys spilopterus | reverse complement strand
TCTATCTATCTATCTATCTATCTATCTATCTATCTATCTATCTATCTATCTATCTATCTATCTATCTATCTTTTACTCTCTCTATATATGATATATATATATTGTGTGTATGTGTGTGCTTTTGTATAGATGGAGATTGACAGTGGAGAAGGCCTGACAGAAGAGTATTTATATGAAGAAGTCCACCCTATGCCACAGGTTCTGAAACAACCCTTTACTAAGCCAAAGGGCCCTACAGGGAAACGGGGAAACAAGCGGCTGATCAAAGGAGCTGGGGAGAACGGGGAGGAAAGCTAAAATGGCGTCGCCTAAAATGGGAGGGAACCCACACAACAACTTCTCCTCATGGACTGCTGCTGTCTGACCTGCTCTGTGTCTTTCGTTCCTGCCTGCCTTTGTTCTGGTTTTCATTCACCTCTGTTTCATGCCTGATAAACAATCCCCTACTTCTATCCAAGGTTACAGGGAAGTCCACCAAAACGTTCAGATTATTTTTCACGTCACCACTCAAATAAAATGGGTCCATGTACATTTACTCTGTAGCCTGCTACCTTTTTGTTTCTCAGAAATAAAATGTACAAGTGTTCACCTAACACGCCTTTTCAGTGCTGACATTAAAGGGCCCATAACATGAAAAATAAAGCATTTTCTTGTTAAAAAATAACCATTAAATGTAGTTCTGAAACAATGTTGCAGTTTCAAATCACTCTCCAGGCCAAACGATTCACATGTTGCTGCAAGAAATCCTGCTTTGAATTCACTGTTTTAGTGAGGTCACAAAAACCAATTCATTTACATATATTCATATATTCAGCCTACAACATAGTAGTGCCTCCCATTCTTGTTAAAGTCGTTAAGAGTATGTCAGACAGGCGTACTTTCTGGATCTAGTGACTTCATTTACATACTGTTGCTTTCAGATAAAAACCTTGTATCTCCAAAATGGCATGTTTATAAGTCACAAAACCATCTTAACCTATAATGGAGGTTTAAGTAAAATGTACTTTTTAAAATCCTTTCCTTTAGTCCATTCGTTGTGAAATATTGACACAATGTAAAGTCAGCAGTTGTTTTTAAATGTTGTAAAAATGTAAAAACAAATTGAGATGTGAGGTTTTGGTGAACCAGTCACAATATATAGGTCAAAAGAGTCTGTTTAATTAAAATTAAAAGGTTGGTAAAAGTGGATTATGACAGTTGTTGCTGTTAAAAAACAAACACACAAACTCCATAAGCCTGCCCTGGGGAGAGAAAAGATAAAAACAAGAATGTATCTGGGCCTTTGGAAACCATATAATGAGAGAAGTAGCCATAGGTGATGTGTTGTGCACACTGGGCTGTTCAGTTCACAGAAGAACAGGCGCCGTGAGCCAATGTCATTCTGAGCGACTGCTTCAGCTTTCCAGGAAAGCCGTTTACCAGGAAAGTCATCCGGCACGCATTACTGGCGAAACCGGGCTGCTTCCTAAAAACGTCACACGGCACAGAAGCGGTGAACGCTGTTTTTTTCTACCCGTTTTCAGACAAAAGCACCGCCTGCCGCGCTCGGATTGGCTAGTTTTTTCCCCTGGCAAGCTCCGCCCTATTTAGATTGCGCGTGAGTTCGAATTACCCGGCCAATCAGCGCAGGAGTCTAGACGACAGTGGCGCAGGTAGGCAGGGCGTGTCGGAATACGGGTGGAGAGGAGGGCGGACAGAAGGAGGGGATGCGTTCGTAGCCGAGCCAATGGGAACGCAGCTGAAGGTCGCGAGCGCAGTTCTGCGAAGCGAGACGCGCGGATTGCAGGCTCACGCTGCGCGCGCGCGCGCTCGCTTCACCTAACGAATGAACACACACACACACAGAAAAAAGCGCCGTTTCTTGGAATACGATTCCCGGAACGTTGGTCCACTCGCACTTCGCGAGGGTGAAACGTTTACAGAAAGGTCTTTTCCCCTCAGCGCTCTCTCACACACACATAAACACCGTCTAACACTCGGAGTTTTCTTATTTTCCTCGAGGATTTTCCGCCTGCTTTGCCTCCTCGCGAGCTGACCAGCCGAATGCCGCGCTGCGTTTAAGATACCGAGTCGCTGGCGGAGATTTTTCTCCCTCAGCTTGTGTCGCCATATTCCTGACGGAAACAATGTCTCTCGCGCGGACCTACCGGAGCGTCAGTGTCGCAGGGCCGATGCGCGACACGGGCTGTGCGCGAGCACCGCGGGGGGACAATTCGTGATGCTCTTGTGTGTGCAGAGGTAAGAAGTTGGCCGGTTGTCGTCGAATCCTTTCTCCTGGTGCCGAGGCGCGCGCAGCGCAAGTACTCCCGTTTTAACAGAAAACATTTGCGACGTTTTAAAGAAAATCTGTTATCAGAATAACGCACACTTCACACTGAAGGGTCCCTGTCTGTTAGCACGTCTGTAGCCCTGCCGGGCAGTATGTAGGTCTGTAATATGGGGCAGTTGTGGCCTAATAGTTGGAAAATCTTGTGGCCGGGGGGTCGCCGGTTCAATCCCCGGGTTCGGCAGGGAAAATGTAGGACGGGGTGAGAGAGTAAGCAGCCATTTCCCCTTCCCACATCTACGGCCGATGTGCCCTTGGTGCCCCCGGGCGCCGCGTGTAGTGCCTGGTGTATGTACACTGGCGTCACGTATCAGTTTAATGCAGGACGGATTTACTGTTCGCTGTTCACACTGTGTGAACGCCACACAATCCGAATAAATACATAAGAAACAATGTGATTTCCTCTCTCCCGCCGCTGACTGAAAGTGGAACATTTTGTCCTCAACAAAACGAAACGGGTTCATTATTAAAGAAGGGAACGAAAACACAGTTTAATGTGATCTGATGTGAAGAATCGGCATTATTCGTTTTGAAGAAAAGGAAGAAAACGGGAATCCCCGCAATTACCATAGAGTTGCTTTATTTATTATAGTGAGAAAACAGAACCACGGACTTGAATCTGTAGTGAATAAATGTACACCGTTCTGTTTTTTCTGTTTTCCCCTTTCTTCTCCTCTGTTGTACTCTGTCCTGTTCTATATTTTCCGGTTGTGCTCTATTTTATAATGTACGGTTCTATTGGGTTCTGTTCTGCTGTGTTCTCTTCTATTTTATACTGCATCGTTCTACTCTGTTCTATTCTAATCTATACATTTCTATTTAGTCTTTTCTATTCTATTCAGTTCTATTGTGTTCTATACTTTTCGATCTATTCTATTCTATTTTATGTTTTTTATTCTATTCTGTATTTTTCTATTGTATTCTGTTCTATTCTATTTTATTCTACACTTTTCTATTGTTTTCTATTTTATATATTTATATATATTCCTTTCTGTTCTATTCTATTCTATTCTATCATATTACATTATATTATATTCAATACTTTTCTATTCTATTCTATACTTTTCTATTCTATTCTATACTTTTCTGTTCTATTCTATAATATTCTATTCTATTCTATACTTTTCTATTCTATTCTATAATATTCTGTATTCTGTAATATGGGGCAGCCAAGGCCTAATGGTTGGAGACAAGTGCTTGTTCTTTTCTATTCTATTCTATTCTATTCTATTCTATTCTATTCTATTCTATTCTATTCTATTCTATTCTATTCTCCTCGATTCTATTCCATACTGTTCTGTTCCATTCTATTCTGTCCTCTTCTATTCTGTTCTGTTCTATTCTATTTCACTTTATTTAGTTTAATGCTATTTTTATCTTATGTTATTGTTCTATTTTGCATTATAATGTACCATTTTTATCCTGTTTTGTTTGTTATAAAGTGAAGCCATTTATATTAGTTTCAAGTAACTCTATTACCTTTCCCTCATTTCTGTTTTGATTTATATAAATCATACACACACATAATACAAATAAACATAGATACTTTAAAAAGTGCAACTGTGTGTGTACAATTTAAAGAATTTTATGTGTTATTCCCCACTTTAAATGCACACACTGCTGATTTTTCTCACACTGTGCTTGTCCTTTTCTTTTTATAACTAGAACAGGCCTAAACTACAGAGTCCTCATAAGTGAGGTGCAACACCGAGACCTTTAAAAGCAAAGGGTTCTGCTGTTCTCAGATCCTCGCCCTTCAGTTACACTGAGTCATATATTGCAGTAGCTCTTGAAGTTTACTTCACTACAGCATTCCCATAACTATGGACACTTTTATTAGTCCACTAGTCCTCGACTTCTGGCAGTTTTCCTTGTCCATGGCTTATCTCACAGATCTTTAACTCTGTATAGTCCCAGTGTCTCTGTTTAATCCTGCTTGTAAACTTGTACTGTTTATATTAACTCTGTTTCTGATGTGGCTTAGAGGGGGATATGTGCTCTTTTTTGAGTCTTGGTTCTCCTCAATCTTCCTTCATCATGCAATTTCCCCCTTCCCTTTAAGGGCTCCATTGCCAGGGCCGACCTCAGCGATGGTTGCTGGGGAGATGAGAGTTCCGAACGACAGCGCAGGCTCCGAAGGCCGCTGCAGCCAGCTGATCCGTGTGCAGTCAAACTCACCTCAGTCATGGGACCCCACAGAGGACCTTCGCTGCATCACTGCTACATTTCAGCACCTGCATGCCTCAGGTACAGCACACATCAGAAAACAACTCTTATCTACACTCATCTGTAATGCATGCTAAATCGAATGCATAACAATGGGCAAGTAGGGTCATAATATGGATAGTCGGTTTGTCTACTTGCTCATTATCTCTGTGTCTTTAAGTCCATTGATAATTGTCAGTTGTGTGCAGCTGTAGTACTTATTTACAGTCTAAATCTCTCATCAGCTAATTATTAAAGTCTTTTCAACAGCCATGTTGGATTACATGTTAGATATTAATCAGCTATGGTTTTACATGTCATTGTGGTACTGGCAAGCTTTACTACAATCTCATAGTTGTTTAAATACCAAAACATCCCACCCTTCTTGTTTTAAATCTCGTAGCACACAGTATTTTACCTTGGTGGTTCTCAGGCCTGTTCTGGATTCCTAAATCATTGTATGCTTTTATGTTCTTTACTGTAATCCATCCATCCATCCATACATCCATCCATTTTCTAAACCACTTCTTCGCTTTTGGGTTGCGTCGATCTACGGGCCTAAGGCAGTTTATTGTAATCCACCTAATGAAATTCATCAGGTTTTGAACGAATTCCTGAATGAAGTCAGGTGTTTTATAGCAGGTATAAATGCAGAGTAGATACGGTTCCATAGGACTGGGTTTGAGAAACACTGACTTACCTTTTACATGTGTAACAAAATGTATCAAGACATCAATCAAGGTGTTTACACAGATTTTGGAGTGTTAAAATTATTGATTTTCTAGCTGAAATCCATAGATGATTAACATCTAATGTGTAACCCACACTTCTGCATATTTTAATAATTTATACATTACCATTGTATGCCACCTGAATATAACATACTAGGAAAAATTATAATATGATAATAAAAATAAAAATTCCTAAAAAACTAGACTTGAAAATTCCTAAAAAAAAAAAAAAAAACTCTTTGTGCTCCTTGGTTTTGCAGGTTGGTACTGGGGGAGCATTTCAGCCAGTGAAGCGAGGGATGCTCTCGCAGATGTGGCGGAGGGGACGTTCCTGGTACGGGACAGCAGTCACCCGCACTACATGCTCACTCTTTCGGTAAAGACGGCCCGGGGGCCCACCAACGTACGCGTTGAGTACAGCGGCGGACACTTCCGCCTGGACTCTAGCTCCCCTGCCCATCCCAGGCTGCTGTCCTTCCCCAGTGTGCCTGGCCTAGTGCAGCACTATGTGGGTGCCGGTGGGAGAGAGGAAAGAGGCAAGTCAGCGGAAGACCCTTCGGTGGCACTTAAGGACAGTGCTGTTCTGCTGAAGCTAAGGAAACCTCTCCACCGGCCTAAGAGCTTCCCCAGCTTACAACACCTCACGCGCCTCACCATAAACAAGCACGCAGCCTCTACGGCACAGCTGCCCCTGCCGCGTCTGCTGTTGCTGTACTTACAGGACTATCCCTTTCAAGTATAATGGGGAGCCGCTCATTATCCGAAGGATCGCTTACCTTAATGCTTAGCTGTAGGTCGAGGTTGTAATTGGACCGGTGCCGGTCCTCTCTCCTGAGAGAGACCACTGGAAGGCACTCTTGAAGTAGGGGTTTTCGTAATATTGTAACCATACATTGCACTGTAGGATTATGAGTGGTTGGCTAAAGCCTGGCAGATGTAGCACCATATCCTAAAATGCACTGTGACAATTAATTGTTAAGACAATCAGGCTTAAATTTGGTGCTTCACAGCCAGAAAGAGAATGCCACTGGTGCACCATTGGTGAGTTTTTACTGGTCTGAGATAAGACATCTCTTATCTAGCCGACTGTAGCAGAGGACTTCAGATATTCCGGAAAAAAAATTGCAGAAAACAATAACAGTTTCTGTTACATTTGTAGCAAACACATACAACTGCCCTTTTATTTTGTGTAATTGTTCATATTTAATGTATTTATTAACTATAGCACAAGCCTCAACTATCAGTACTGAAATTTTCTGTGTGACCACTAGCAGCTCACCATGCCAAAAGATAGACGTAGTGACTTCTTGCTTCCTGAACGACCACAGCCCTCTGAAAGTATTTTGGTAGCTCTGAAGAAGCAGAGCACGTTCTGCCATTCTGAGAGCAAAACCGCAAGCACATTCACAGATACTACAAAAGTAGAAAACAACTGGACTGGAGAGCACGTCAGCTGACCCAGCCTTTTGTTTGGACTGTCTGAAGCCAGCTGTGTAGAACTGCTTCCTGCATCCAATTTCCAAATGAACAATATTTGTTCAAATGAAATGTAATGCAACTTTATAAGTACTTCATCACCTTAATTCTTGAATGTTTTTTTATGTAAATATTTTTATTTTTAGTAAAACAAAACATTTTTATGAATTCTTGAGTCTTTCCATTTTTTTGTGCGGTTCATTTGTGGTGAAATTTAAAAAATGACAGGTTTAACCAACCATTTTGCAGTTTTAACAGTGATATCCTTTCAAGCTGCGCCTGCAAGCATGATCTCTAACCATGTTTCAAGCCGAGGAAATTTTAGTCCTCTTTTTACAAGTAGGTCAACTCTGTATGTCTTGAAATTTCATTGGAATCAGCATTGTAGTAAGTGACGACTTGATATTCGTCATGTACCTTTGAAGCACACACTAAACATTTCCAAGTAGACAGAGCCAGGTTTTAGCATCAGGTATCACCTACTTTACCAGGTATGTGCGTGCTTTTAACATCCAGTCTCTTTATCAGCTGTTTGACACTGAGGACGTCTGTGGCTCTTTTGAAAACACTGATTTTACAAATTTCAAATTTTCATATTCTATAGATGGTTATGGTTATATATTTACACACACACAAGGCACAAACGTTCACTTAAGCTTTTAGTCATTGAGCAGGGGATAAGGGGATGTTTTCAGGAGACATAATACTCAAGCTGGATTCCATGAAGTGGCTCTGAAAAAGCCTCTTAGCGGGATTACAGCCAGAGAGACTGCTATTAATACATCAGTATAAGCTATACTCTCTCTATCCAATACACACACAGGCAGAGATGCAACTGCAAATACACACAACGGGAAATACACATAGAAGCACCCGTGGCCCTGCTCCATATAAAGAGTGGCCGTTTACTGTAATGCTGAACCTTGTGAATGAATTTACATGTGCAAGACGATAATAAACCTACAAAAAATGATGATAAACATAAGCCTACATATTTAAGGGAAACGGTTTGCACTATGTAGTCAGCCTGAAGCTATTTGTGATTTAGCCAGTGTGAGTGAGGGCTTTTGCTGGGAGGAGCCAGCTGTAACTGGTTGGTTTGGATACTGCAAGGATGGAAGAGTAAAAGAGGAAGTAGGGGGCACAAAAGAGTGAACACTTGTAGATTTGATAATTTACATTTTTCTTTTCCTTTTTTTAAAAAATTAGTTACATTTGAAATATTCGTATCTTATCTACACTGTTAATGGACCAATAGAAATGAACCAAAGGAATGTAAAATAAGTCTCATAAATGTAAAGATCTATAATTCTACATCCCAAAAGAAAACTTAAAGTTAAGCCTTATTAACTTATAAATTAAGTTTTAAAATATATATCCCCTTTCTTTTCCAGTACAGTGTCTTTTTTGGAGTTTGTTCAGACAGTGATGATAGGTTTCTGCTCAAAAATCATTAACTTGACAAGAAGCTGACATGGTGATCTGTGACTTTTGATAGTACTGCACAGTGTATTGGGTATCCTACTGTATTTTTAGATTTAGATTTAGAACACAAAATGTAATGGCCAATTTACTACATTTACTTTACTGCATTCATGTTTGTTGAACAAGAGCATCTGCCAAATGCTGTAAATGTAAATTTGCATTATACATCTTATATAACTAACAAATGACTGCATGTTACGACAATAACTAAATGTCCCAACAATAACTTCCTTACTATATATAAAAATTATAATCAAATAAAAGAAATAAAACACCTTGTGTTTTCTGTGTAAGGATTAAGCTCTGGTAGGATCTTGGTTGACTAGCAGCTTTTAATGTAAGTCTAGGTTTACTGGTATGAGGGAAAGGTTTTCTCTGTAGACTACAAAGCACCAGTGTATAGCGCTCTGAGAGCCTCTGCCAAATGCTGTAAATGTAAATGTTTATATATATATATATATATATACATTGCTACAGACAAACCGGTTTTTGTGGTATTTGTCCTTGGTTAATGACAAAAATTGATCAAAAGCGTAATATTTTTACATTTTCTACTTCGTGCTACGGAGCTCACTGCAGTTAAACATTGAGTGAAATTTTAGACCAGTCGTCTTTATAATATTGTTTTTTAATTATTTGTCTTAAAAAATACTTCTCATAGTTGCTAAATTGTTAAGAGATTATGAATGTTTGTCGTTTCTCATCTTTTATTTTGTAAGAAATAAAGAAACGTTGCGTACGCTGACTTCACACATCTGTGCGGCCAAAGCCGCTTGCTTCCCACCGTAAACAAAGCTAGGAGGAACTTCTCGCTTCGTGACACAGCAGGGCTGACCGTCAATTAAACCGGTTTAAGCATGTGTGCAATTTTATATAAAGCTAACAACGCATTTAATTCCTTATTAGATGCGTATTTTATCCGCTGACATTTCTTTACGCTTGCCAGGTTTGATAGATAGCAAAGTAGGTTGCTAACGGTCTCAGCTAATCAGTTTAATCGCACTCGGCGAACTTTTTTAGGCGTGGGTTTTTAGAATTTCAGCTTTTTAATGCTACTTTACGTTCTATTCTTTAGCACGCACGTGATTAGAAGAAATAAACACCAAATATTATGCCCTGTGTGTTGGGTCTTGTTGAGGTTAGCTAGCAACATGGTCTTATTCTGTCGGATGTTTACAGGGCAGCTTAGCCGCATGCTAGTCAGCTAGATAGGGTTGTCACAGTCATGCAAGTGCTGGGTCCTAAACTTCAGCTGGTCCAGTGGAGGTTATCGTCTAAAATGTTACAGATAGTAATTAAACAGAGCTTCCAGCACCAGGTCTAGTGCCCTTCCTCGTCTCCATTACTGCTCCAGGTAAGTTCTAGCTGTGTACACCTAGAGCTGGATGGACTGTGTTGATCTGATTGAACATTACCATAATAAACAATACTAATACTAATATATAACTATCCTTTGATTTTCTAGTTTAATGGTCATAAATCTATAAACCTATGTTTCCAAGTACTGCTTGTTTATAAACAAGCAGTTTTTTATTGATAGATTTTCTTAAGGTTTGTTAATCTGTTTTTATCTTTTTTCCTTGTGTTATAGATATCATGTAAGTAGAAATCTGTGTTATTCAGGCACTAGTACTTGTAGACCCCTAGAGATAAAATATGGCCCAGCACTCATGTATGGAGTACTGCGACTCAAATGCCAATGCCACCTTTTTTCTAGGCTTGCCACTTATTATAATTCACCTGATCACAATTATTAAAGCTCATTGCAGTTATTTTCTATAATTTTATTATTTTAGTATTTAGCAGACATGGGACATTATATCAGTCTTATGTGACAACTAACACAAACACATCAATCTAATTGTGATTGGTGCTATAACACCATTTAGAGGGCGGAGATGAGTAATGCTGGTTTATTTGAGCACAAGCTGCTTTTGACTTTCTTTGGGAACTGCGAAGTATCTCAAGCAAGCAAGCAAAAAGATGGCAAATGAGCCATGTATGGCCACTTTAAGCTTTTCCTGTAGTAGTTGCAGACTGTGAACAAAGAGGTGATTAAATCACCTTTATGTGTATGGAGATATTTTCTCCAAAAACTCATTTTTCTAAATTGTGTCAAGCCTGCTTCTTCATGTGCAGTTATAGACCCTTTGTGTGATTGTTGATCTGCTATTGAGGTTATACTCTGCTGTTGATTTCTGGACTGAACGCAAATGACTGTAGGATGTCTTTAGAGAATGCTGATTACTCATTTATCCACTTCTTCTCGCATGCACACACAAGTCATTATCAGCTTGCACCATTCTCTTAAGAGCCAATTATAAAAAAAAAACATTTTAATCATAACATATGCTAAAATAAAGGGAGAAGGTCAATGTTATTGCTTGTACAGCTCATGGTCACATATCTTATGTGGTCTCCTAGGAACTATGCTATTACAAGGAAATCTTAACTTGGACTCGTGCAATGATCTTATCTGACTATCGGACTCTGGAAAAGAGCCAGTAAAGGCCCTATTCATGAAAGTGCTGATGTGTCCTGCTGACACAAAATGAACTCATCACATCTCTGAAATGTTTTACCAGACAACAATGGTATAATATCATTGTGTGCACGCCAGTGTGTCCAGAGCCCACATCTGTTAGGCAGATTGACTCATATGACTGCCTGTGCCTGCAGAAATTACTTGGAGTAAATGTCTCTTTGTTTTCACTGCAAACAACAGCCGAATTCCCTTTTTCCTCTCTCTCTTTTGTTTAGGGAGTGGACTGTATCTAATATTAGTTACAGTAGGAGATGAGTCAGATGACCTGACTGGAGGTTCTAGGCACCTTCATATTTCAACAATGTCAAGAATAGCGTGGTATCAGGAAAAGGTGAGTTCCGACGTGTGTGTTGACTTTAAGGGCAGCGTGTTGAAATCTAGTTTAATATTAATGTGTCCTCTCTTAGATTGGAGCCTATGACCAGCAAATATGGGAGAAATCTCTGGAGCAAGCTGAACGGAAGGTACGCTGGTGTTTTTGAGCTAAAAAAAAAAACGATTGAGGAGAAGCTAAATAAAAGTTTTACTTGCTGTTCCTCGTTAGTCAAATTTTCCGTCAAACTCAGTCAAATTGATGGCTGTTTGTAGGGCATTAGGAACAAGCCGAAGAAAACTGGCCACATTAAGCCCGACCTCATAGATGTTGACCTGGTGAGAGGTGAGTTTCCGTTTAAGGATGTTTGTTGGCGTAAATTGTCCCTTCATGCTGATCTTACCAGTTTTTGCTGTCCTTAGCTCCTGTAATTGTTATGGGTAGGATGTGAGGTAGGACGTGAGAAACTCTGATCTCAGCACATGAGCACAGCTTTCACTAAGAGCTTGTTTGTGGAAGATGTTAAACGCAGCAAACAAGAGTCCGTGTTTGTGCTTCCCATAATGTCTTCTGTTTCAGGCTCCACATTCAGTAAGGCCAAGCCGGTAAGTCCATGGACAGCTCTGACCCGTAAGGGACTCGTCCGGGTCCTCCTCTACCCTTTCTTCTTCAACTGGTGGATCCAGGTCACCTCCAAATCCATTGCTACTGGAATTCTGGTGCTGTACTTTCTGCAAGGTAAATCCTCGTCCTCACATGCCGTGACACAAAGCACAAAGCACATAATGCGATGGATCAGTCGGAAATCCATTTTTTGTTTCCAATTCTCTCCTACCCCCAAGATAGTAGATGATATGCATCATGTTATTCTCTCCAGTGTTTGCTTCTTTAGTTTTGCACTGAATCTGCAAGATTGTGTCAAAGGAAAACTGCTTGCCTCAATCATGACACAACCAAAAGGATTAGGTAACAGTACAAACTGCATTGTTAAGTAAAAAAAAGATAGTTGCTTAGAGTTTCTGATACTTTATGACCTGCTGCAATCTAGGATATTAGAAATTTAAGATAGCTACTGCAGTTGTTTTTAGCAAATAAATGCACTTTTTTTTCTACCTAGTTATTTAGTTCCATTATTCAAGACATCCCCAGTGGCATGATCCACCATTCATACCAGCACTAGTAGGGTAAACAGTAACATGTCCTTCCTCTGGCACAACCCAATGCAATTAAGCAGGGCATCTTTTGACAAATCATTGCCTTAAGGCTGGGCTATCAAGTCTCAGTCCTGTAGGGCTACAGTCTGCACATTGTTTAAATTTCCCAAAATGCATATACTGAACTTAGTAATTAACTGTGTGTTGTGTGTTAGCAAGGAACTAACCAATCCATGATGGACTAGAAGGTTCTCAAGACTTGAGTTGGACCCTTGACTTAAGGGCATTAACTGGCATGCTAAATATTAGATGTTATTTATTCCAAATATTGATGTTTATTATTAAAATACAGAGAGAGGCTCAAAAACATTTTTAAATATACTTGGCAAGGTTGTTATTATTAAGTTTACTGCAGTGCACATGACATATAAGTTCATTTGGAGAAGGAAAGGTACGTTTTCAGTCTTGCCTCCTACACCACATTGGAGCTCATATTCCTGTTTACATGTCCTGTTGGCCTTAAAATGCATTTGCTTAAACATTGACAATAGATTCCATATTTCCATGTTTTTTCCTTGACAGTGGCGGCTGTTGCGTTGTATATTAATGTGCCTGCAGCCACTGCCAGTGAGGTGGTGGGTCCAATGTGCCTGATGCTGTTACTGGGAACGGTACACTGCCAAATAGTGTCCACGGAATCCTGCCGGAACTCTGAAGACAGTCCTGTCACAAGCCCGGCAACTAGTCAGACTACTAGCCGGACCACCAGCCCTGCTCGCAGAAAAAGGTAAGGTCATTTTGGGCATTTAGGTGCATAAATGTCAGTTTTCTTGATTTCTTGACAGCTTGATGGTCAGCTACCTGCATATTGCTTTGAAATTTTTCTATAGACAGAGGAAGGCTAGAGGGGCGAAGAGAGGAGATAAAAAAGAAGGAGCCTTCAAATTATGGCATCTTAAGGAGAACCAGCGGTTCTACAGATCAGAGAAGAGCCGGGTAATGAACTTGTCTCTTATTGTTTCTATGAATTATTTAACAGAAGTGTAATGAGAGTGGCTGTTGGTGGGAGGTCAGATTTTAGCACAGATCCAGAAAGTCTCATGCTCACAAATGCATAAAAAGGCCCCAGAGAAACATGGGAAAGTTAGAATTTTGATTAGGAAATTTCGATGGATATTCCTTTTTACATCACCTATATTCCAAAGACCCTTCTTAAAAAGACAAAAGGGGTTTTTTTGTATTTTAGGAGGATAAACGGAATCTGCAGCGTGACATAATGGCTGAACTGTATAAAATTTGCTTTTGATTTTGCGCAAACTGGAAATACACCGGAAGGAAACGGCTGAAAATAGATTCCCCACTTTGTCTCCATCTGTGGATCAATATTAAATGGCCTTGCTCTTGCAAAGTTATTGGACCCGTTGTCTTCTTTTTGTTTTTATTTATTAGAGCTCCCTGAAGCAGTCTGTGGATGGCCTCTCCGAGGACCTCTCCAGTGAGGAAGACGAAGGTGAGGAAGCAGAGCAGGCCAGAGGCAGACTCATTCCACCTGCTCAGGCCAAACCTGTTCCTGGACTCAGGAAGAGGCTTCCTAATTCCACCAAGTGCTCGTCTGCACCCACCAAACAGCATCAAGTAAGAATGAACAGGTTTTTGAGAATAACAGATGGTCTGTATGGAGCCATAGATAATCTGTGCAAGGCGGCTTAGCGATATGAAATGCTCTGTGGATGAAAAATTCGGCACATTCTTCTTTAATTCGTGATCGTGTCCTATTGCCATAATGATCGTGGCAGTTGCTGTAGTGTCAGTCCTGTCTGTTTAAGCCCACTCTTTTACAAACTGTATGCTTTGTGTTTAAGCAGAACATGGCATTAACACACTCACATTTCAGGATGACCACTGTAGGGTGCATCGGTCCAAATCTGTGTGACTGGTTCAGCAGATGTAATGGAACACTGGGACAGACAAGCAAATCAGCAGGCCTCAGTCTGAACTCTTAATTTGGAACAGCAGGTGAACTGCCAAACTAGACACACACCAACTGTAGGTGAAATGTGCATGCACTTTGTAGAAGTGTGGGCTAAAATGGACAGGCATTAATGAAGTGAAAGTGACTATTTGTCATTGTGAACACACTCAAGCACCACAACGAAACGCAACCTCTGCATTTAATCCATCACACTTGCACACGTGGAGCAGCGGGCAGCTACCAACAGCGCCCAGGGAGCAGTGTAAAGGGATGGTGCCTAGCACAAGGGAACCTCAGTAGTGCCCGGGCGAGGACTCGAACCTGTGACCTTCAGGTCTCAAAGGCAGCGTCCTAACCACTAGGCCACCACTGCCCACTGTCCACTGTCTGTTGTGCACAATCACAACAGACTTACCTGATAGGACTCATTCTCTTGTTAAGGGAACGTAGCATTAGAAAAGAATTGCACATTTTTGTTGACTAGGTGTATGTGCTGTACATTCCTGTGTGCTTGGTCATAGATCTTGGAATTGCCCCATTTTCCGTTCTTGGTCTTCAGCGTTTAGTAAAGCCCTGTAATCTGTATGGAAATAAAAGTAAGCAATAAATGCCTATAGTTATATAGGTTTTGTATGGTCAACAACAGGAGGCAGATGACGCTTTTACAGCAGCCACCACAGCAGTACCGCTTAGGGTGGAGCAACTACGGCCTTCCGAGGATTCTCGACCTGCCTCCGACTCGGACGACATGCTGTGGGAAGAGCTTCTGCAGGGTCCTGACTCTGCCTCTTCAGCAAGCACTGATAGTAGGGCAGAGGAACTTCACTGTCATAATCACACTCTCCCTCCACCTACTGTCCTCACCAGTGATGAGGAAGATGAGGCCTTCCCACAGGTAGGTCCAGTATGATGATTCATGGTTTGATCCAGTTTAGACATGCCAAACAAAAGAATCCCTTTGGCGGCTTTTTGAATAATTTTATATATGTATTTCTTATATGTACATCATATTAAACCTAACCAGGGATGAGTAACCCAAGAGAGCTGTACTATAAAGGGACTTGTATGACCGTGATTACTTTTTGTTCTTTAATTAATGTTAATTTGCGCTGGCAGAGTTCAGTGCATCTGATGAATTGGAGGCAGTCTGATGTGGGGATGGGGAATAAAATGATCGTGTTAAAATTCTTTAACAATGATAAACTTTAAACATTTTTTACTTCTAACAACCTACCACACAGCAGAAACGAGCATAACAAGTTTTTTGCTTGGACGTCAAAGTACATGCTCATTTTCTACTGCAAGTGTTGTTGGAGCTAAGGATCACTTTAGTTTAACCATTTATCATTTCTTTTTACTCTGGTATCCTCAATGTCAGATTTTGCCACTTTATTGTGCAATATAGGTTTGTCAGATTGTAAAAATATTTCTGTTTTTGCTTCGCTATCTCCATTCATGTCTTGTATTCTCTGTTATAACTGCAGCATTTGAAAACCAGCCTCTAACAAGGCGTGGTGGTTCATGATTATTAATTGCAGTAACTTTTCAGTATAGCTATAACAATTCAAACAATAAAAAATGCTTTAAAACCTGAAAGAAATGACAATTTGACATATAATTGAACACATAATTGTGATCATTTTTAATATATACTGAAATGATCAGTATAAAAATTTTTCGATCAGCCAGCCCTGGTTCTGATGGACTAAAGGACTCCGTGTTGTGGCTAGTGTTGATTACCCAAAAGTGATGCAAGGAATATTAATCGGTCATGGATGGAAAGGAGAAGACATTCTTATCTCTGTATGTTCTTCCCCAGCACCAGCTGTCATGGCTGCAGGCCTGCCACCCTTCAAAAGACCGTGTCAGTGCCATCATCTGGGAGCAGGGCGAGTGCAAGAAGGCTGACATGTCTGTGCTGGAGATCAGTGGCATTATTCTTACTCGGGCAAGTTCATTTTCACACGATTTGCTGTTTTCTCTAACTTAGGATTAACTATGTGAAGTAGGACCGTGTGTCACTGATCAGCAAGCAAAATTTGAGTGTCCTGTAATGTCACAGGTCAAAAGCTGCAGTTAGAAATTAGTGCATAGAATAGAAGTCAAATGTAAATATTATTCATTACATAACTATACGTAATTATGCATTTATTTTCAAAAATCAAATTTACAATTTTTCTTTTAACCCAAATTCACTGCTCAGTCAAAAATGGATTGTTGTTTGGTCTTCAGTTCTGCAGTGAAGGCTCACTTATGAAGTGGAATGTCTTTTAAACTTTAACCTGTGAGCCATCAGCATATTGCACTTCAGTTGTTATGACCGTTTGCTCCTCTCCTGTGTGCAGGTGAAGGTGGTAGAGCAGGGAATGGGCTACCTGGTTTTTGGAGGGCTGGTCACAGCCACACTAGCCCTGCTCCCATTCTGTTTTCGTCTGGTTCAGCAGCTGGACATGGCTCGCCTTGGCTCCATCACCCTGCACGAACTAGCTGTCATGGCTGCCGGGAAGCCCAGCGCTAGATCGCATGTATTCTTTGTCATCACCACTGTAGAGAGAGTCTTCCTCACCAGTCTCTTCTTCTTCATGATGTGTGTTGCTGAGAGGACTTATAAACAAGTAAGGGTGCTGCTTTTAAAGTGCTAATCCTACGAAAAATCCAAAGCATTCAGTTAGGTAATAGGTAATGGACTTGATCATGTGAATTCTCACAGTGTATGACCTCTTCATCATAGCAGCCTTCCTGAAGCCTGAATTGTGACCATACATTTGTCTGTTGTCCATAGTCAGCTTCTCACTGCTATGCGATGTACTATATTTCCATTTTTATAGGATTTATTTTGTGTTCTTCACTGAATAGGTGAAGAACACCGCCCTGTTCTGTGCAGCTTGGTCAGTGTTTCAAATGTATATTGTCTTTCACAGCGGCTGCTGTTTGCCAAACTCTTCAGCCATATCACATCAGCAAGAAAAGCCAAGAAATCCGAGATCCCTCACTTTAGACTGAAGAAAGTGCAGAACATCAAGATGTGGCTCTCGCTCCGATCATTCCTCAAGGTCTGTCTCCTACTAATAATGAATGGGTTCAGGAAACAAACCAGGGTTTCTGCTGAGTCTTAAAAAGACTAAAAATGTCTAAAATTTAAATTTAAGGCCTTAAAAAGTCTTAAAAACATTAGGATTTTATGCACAAGGTTTTAAACGTCTTATGTTTTGGTCTTAAATGTCCTTGTGTAATTCATGCTACATACATCACTTTTTGGTGGTGGTGGTGGGGGGTGTATCCGAAGTCCTGACCTGGGGACCACTAAGGTTCCCTTGACCAAGGTACTGTTCCCCTGGGGACTGTTGATAGCTGCACACTATTCCATGTGTTGTACCTTGCTCAGTGGTGGTACCTGGTTCGAGACTCGAACCTGCCGCCTTCTATTCACAAGGGCAGGGTTCTAACCATTAGACCTACTGCCCACCAGTGTGAATACACAGTTTGTAAAATGTGAATAGTTGTTTTTGTTAATAAGTCTAAGACTCTTGGATTTTCGTGTATGTCCTTTCTTCTTTTTACCAGTGTGGACACGAAATTGGTCTAAAATTTTATTCATAATGGTCTTAAAAAGTCTTAAATTTGACTTGTTGAAACCTGCAGAAACCTTGCAAACATGAATATGCTTTTTCTAAAGTAGGCTGAGAGTGGAAGCTGAAATTGAAGTGCAAGAATTGTACTGCTGCTGTAAAGGAGTTCTTAGATGTGATCCTCTCTGTGTTGCAGAGACGAGGGCCCCTGCGCTCAGTGGACGTCATTGTTTCTTCCATCTTCCTCCTTGCACTTTCCATCGCCTTCACCATATGTGCTCAGGTCAGGAAGTGTTCAACTGTACAATCCAATATGTAAAAAAAATGTTTGTATTGGTTGGACAGATTCATACATTCTGAATAAACTGGTTGTCTCTAGGGCAGTACTAGGGCATACTTCAGAATGATTGCTTAATGGAATTTGCATGATGGTGGGTGATGCATTTTTTAAATTCCAGTACAGGCCTTGCTCAAAGACATTAGTGAGAGGCACTCACTAATATGCATTTACTGATGCCATTTTTTAAACTATATATATATATTATATGCGTATTTAAAGGCTTTATAGTATATGTTTCCAAATAAAGAACATTTTACTTGTTGAAAGAATATGCATGATTTATTTTAAGTCCATATTTATGATTTTAAAAAAAAACAAGGCAAAAGGTCAAATGTGGGTAAATTATGTTACAGTGATTTTCTCAGTGAGAATAAGTTATCACCCTGTACTGGGAACAAATTTAAATGTGCATTTTTTCCTGCAGATTTTCCAGTATTTTCATCAACAACAACTATTTTAATTTGCTCATTTGCTATAACTAGACACTTTCCATCATTTCTGAATGTGTTCTGTGATTTGTGGCTGTAGTTGCTGCACAGTCATCACACATTTCTGGACTGGGAGAGTAACTGGGAGCTGATGGTGTGGGGAGCATCTCTTCTTGTTTTTCTGCTGAGGCTGGCCACGCTCGGAGCTGAAACCAACCACAAATACAGCAACGCCTCTGTGTTACTCACTGAGCAGGTAAACACTTACACAGAGAAACACACTCTCATCCATACAGAGCACAGTACCTGCTCTCCTCATTAAACCTCACTTTGGTGGGCAGTGGTGGCCTAGTGGTAGGACACTGCGTTTGAGACCTGAAGGTTGCAGGTTCGAGTCCCAACCCAGGCACTATTGAGGTACCCTTGAGCAAGGTACCGTCCCACTACACTGCTCCCCGTGCGCTGTTGGTAGCTGCCCGCTGCTCCACATGTGCACGTGTGATGGGTTAAATGCAGAGGTTGCATTTAGTTGTGGTGCTTGAGTGTGTTCACAATGACAAATAGTC
>JBBPDA010000132.1:20210181-20231424 GCA_037974385.1 Arnoldichthys spilopterus | reverse complement strand
ATTGTACTGTTGACCCAACGTTAACATACATATGACCAATAAACCGAACTTGAACTTGAACTTGAACTTGAACTTGACCCTGTGCACCTGGAAGGCTTGGAGGTCAGAAATCTCCAAATCCCTATTCCCAACCTAGTAAACTATGTAGGAATTAAAATACAGATCTAACAAACAGGCTGTGTGGATTCTGCCCTCTCATACTGGACAATATATGCACTGTATATGCTACCCTTACATAGGAATGAGAGCCATCTCTCTGCCCCTCAATAGACCTCTGTCACGTGGCTCTGACATAACTGAGGCGAAAAGCCAATGAAAACATGTTGTGGGCGGGGTTTATACGTATTACCATACCCCAAGCTCCCGGATGCAGCGAAGAATACTTGGGGGAGAAATATTTTTGCACTCCGCTAGGCGGCGCGCTGTCCCACCATCTCCGTGCTCGCAGCTGGCTGCGTCATCAACAACCTATAGCCGCTGTCAGTGTACAGTACATTTTGGAGGAAAGTAGCATGACGTGAACAAATTCTGCGATGTTTCTTTTTTCCCCTCTGTTCCTGCCCTTATTACATCTGTTGAATGTAGGTCCTGTGTGTATATAATGTGCACATTATCCATTTGGTTGCGCACGTCTAACGTTATCGTTTCCCTTTAGCCCCACAGAGCTAGCTTGCTATGTAGCCGGGCAGCTAGCTGGAGAAGCTAACAATGCAGGGGAGAAAATCGTAAACGTCTTCAGCAACCTCTGCAGCGACTGCCAGGCAGGTAAATTCAGAACCGCGAGATGCCTTTTCATTTTATTCATTCACATGCAGCCGTGTGAGTCGATTTGCGGGCTAGTACAGGAGGGTAATATTTGCATAGCACCAGGTTCTCCACGTATTTAGAGCCAGCTCTGATGTGCTGCTATGAGGTGGTTGCCAGATGTTTGATTCTTGTTCTACTACTAGGCCAGTTCAGTATTCTGTGCTAAGATCAACATAAAATGTAGTTAATTTTCATAAAGGCAGCCCAGTTGATATATAAGCAACTGGTAATTGTTTATGATAATTAAAAACTACGAGTGTAAATCACAGGTTTAATCATGACTTAATCCTACATTGATAATTTTGCCTATCCAATACATTTCTCAAGATTTGCAGTGATTCAGATTTATGCTGGGGTCTGCAGTCAGTATGAAATATAAGTTTTGCACCATCTGCTACATTCCCATGAACTCACACATGCAAACAAACTATAGAGCATTTTATTATTAAAGGTCAAATACAGTAGTCATAAGCAAAAGCAGCTTCTCAGTACAAAACACTTCACACAGTAAAATTAAGTCAAATGAAGTGTGCATTGAACACATTGATTTTTATGATTTTTTCAGGATGAGTCATCATAATCGATACATCATATTTTGCACTATTTTGGTCAATGCATCAGTATAGATCGCTTCATTGTTAGACCCCTAGTAAAGATGCCCTGCATCCTGAAATGATGACTCATCTTGAAGGTCAGTAATGAACTTGAGGTAGAATGAAGTCTCAGAAAAAAGATATTAAAACTCATAATGTTCATCTATCATCTTACGTTTTTTAAAGCACAATTCTTCTCTTTTGGGACCTTTTGGGGTAAAACAAAATGCTAAAGCTGGAAGTGAAAGGGGAGAACAAAATATATTGGGAACTTAATGTGCGGGTCTGAAAAGTAGATTCTAAGGAAAGCAGTTTGCTGACTGTGCTGCTCAAATACACATGATTCAACTCACCTGGTAACTGCTAGATGTAAAAGATGCCAATAAGCAGGGAAATTGCTGCCTTCTGTTGCTATAGATAATACATGCATTAGTGCATCTGCTGTGAGAGTTGTGTATACGCAGCCACTGTGTGACTTAAAATTGTTTGCTTTCATCTGCTTTCTCCCAGCTGTGACATTATGAATTTGGTCCGCCTTGTGTGCCGCCACAAGACGGCTCTGGTGCTTGGTGTTCTCTGCATCTTCGCTATGGTCCTTCTTTTCCTCGCCAAATGCACCTCAGAGACGCTGAAGCCTGCTGACTCCCCAGGTATGGTGCCAAGAGCGGAAGCACGACATGAGCGTCCACCAGCTCCTTTACATGGCAAAGAGCTCTCCGCCTTCCTGGTGGTCCTCATTACCACAGGGCCCAAGTATACAGAACGGCGCAGCATCATCCGCAGCACCTGGCTGGCCAAGATGGACCCAGATGTCCTTGCTCTATTTGTAATCGGCACAGAGGGCCTGCCTGTGGAGGATGTCCAGAACTTGAAAACAGAGCAGTTACGGCACCATGACCTCCTGTTGCTCCCAGACCTCCATGACTCTTATGAAAACCTGACGCGCAAGCTCATTCACATGTACTCCTGGCTGGACCAGAAGGTGGATTTCAAGTTCATCCTGAAAGCAGACGATGACACCTTTGCCCGTCTGGACCTTCTCAAGGAAGAACTGAAGGCCAAGGAGCCCAGCCGTCTTTACTGGGGCTTCTTCTCTGGTCGTGGCCGCGTCAAAGCGGCCGGTAAATGGAAGGAAAGCGCATGGGAGTTATGTGATTATTACTTACCATATGCCTTGGGTGGCGGCTACGTGCTTTCAGCTGACTTGGTGCACTATGTTTACCTCAGTGCTGCTTTCTTGAAGACGTGGCAGAGTGAGGACGTTTCCCTGGGGGCATGGCTGGCCCCCGTTGATTTGAAGCGTCTTCATGACCCTCGATTTGATACTGAGTACAAGTCAAGAGGCTGCAGTAATAAATATCTGGTGACACACAAGCAGAGCTTGGAGGACATGCTGGAGAAGCACCAGACTCTGCAGAGGGATGGACACCTTTGCAGGGAGGAGGTGAAGCTCCGCCTCTCGTACATTTATGACTGGAACGTGCCGCCCTCGCAGTGCTGCCAGCGCAAGGAAGGCATCCCTTAACTTCCTGATGGTGTTACACTAAATTTTTGTTTGTTTTTTTAATTATATAAAAAAGTTTTTTTTTAAATGTATTTATTTATCAGTGTTTTCCGTGCTTCACCAATCAGGAGCTTGTACGGACCTTTTTGGGGGGTGTTTTATAAGTTTACATTCCATTTGGAATATTTAGAAATGTGTTTTTTAGAAGTATTTGCAATGACTGAGTTTGTCGTGCAAAGCTGGGTGTGCAAAGCTTGTTGTCTTTGCCTGTGTTTTTATTGTTTTTATGCCTATTGTGAAAGGCTGTCGTTAGCAAAAAGCCTTTAGAGAAGTGATTTGAGTGATGTATGCCCTCTTTCCTCTGCCTTGTTCCTCAGTGAATGTCCATCCAGAACACTGATAGCAAATTCAGTGCTAATTCACACAATTTTTTTCGAAACACGCGAGCCCCACTAAATGAAGCAGGTAGTATATCATGTAGGTTAACTGACTAAGCTGCGTTGCCTGGCTCGTGGAGATTTTTTAAATGTGAAAGGAATCAACTGTTGTAAATGCGTCATACCATTGTGCCCTATGAATAACCCCTTCAAATGTTACTACTGAGCAGTAGATTATACCTCCGCCATTTTATTAAAGGTTTTTGTTATGTGATGCATTTGTCATATTTTCTCCATATGGTCTAATGAAAGTGACAATTTTTCATTGCGAACACACTCAATTACACACAAAGTGCACCACGAAATGTGACCTCTGCATTTAACCCATCACAGGTGGTGCAGGGGAGCAGTGTAGTTCAATGGCACCTCAGTAGTACCCAGGCAAATGTGACCTCTGCATTCAACTCATCCACACTTCAGCTATCAACAACACCCAGGGAGCAGTGTAGTGGGATGGTACCTTGCTCAAGGGGACCTCAGTGGTGCCTGGGCTGTGACTTGTACTTGTGACCCTTCCGATCACATGGGCATGTTTCCACTAGGCTACTACCTCCCAGTAAATATTATACAGTATTACTATATAATATACATATTACCTACGTTGGAAAAATTGTTATAACGATGTGGACAATATGACAAAAACAGTATAAAGCTACTTTAACATTTCCACAAAACACAATATGCCTCGTTACTTAGTTGTGCAGAAGTTTCACAAATGTCAGGACTGCAACATTTAAAAAAATCACCATTGATGAGTGCAATGATATTTCACACAGCACACAAATTGCACCAAATCCAGTTAAAACTGGCAATGCTCTCTTTTCTATGAAACATGCAGTCGATCAGTGCCCTTTAAATACTTACGATATCCTTGATATGCACAAATGTGCATTTTGACATAATGTTAAATTCCGCTTTATTGTCCACTCCTAGTATAATGGTGTTGTAAATGCTTATGCAAATTCTGAGCTCCCTTGGTCAGTGTTTTTCATTACTGCTCTGATAGTTTGATTGATCTGATTATTTTGGTTAAACGCTAATTCAGTGGTTCTTGATTCAGTCCTTTTGGTGATTCCTGGCCCATCCCTGTTTTTGTTTAATTTGTTCTCCAAATATGGCTGCACAATACATTCAAGGTGTAATCATGTTTAGGTTTGACAGTGTGCATGGTGGAGATGTGAAAGTCCTTATGAATTATCCCATCCCACTAAAGTTTACAAAAGACCAGAACTAATCAATATGGGTGTAACAGAATGTAGACATCATGGTTCAGTCCACAGCAAGGTTTGGAAATCATAGTGCAAGTGCCTTTCTGTGAGGAGTTTGTAAGCTCTCCCCGTGTTCGCTTGAGTTTCCTCCAGTTTTCCTCCCACTGTCCAAAGGCTGCAGTAGGTTGACTTGATGTTCTAAATTGCCCATAGGTGTGAATGTGTGTATGAATGGTTGTCTATCTATGTGTTGCCCGGCTTAGGCCCCGCGACCCGGAAACTGAAGAAACAGTTTAGAAAATGGATGGATGGAGGACTTTTACTGTGGTGAGCGTGTAAACTAAGGCAGAAAATACAATATAATACAAAGAGTGTTACTTTCTTAAAATAATTACTTTTATTTTCTAATTGGTTATAATTGAATGAAAATGAATAACTGTACTTCATCACAATCTTTAAAAAAAAAGAAATTAAGCATAAAAACCTTTAAGCGTAAGCCAAAATTGTACATATTTTCAGAAATGGAGGAAAAAGCTACATGTAAAATGTTCCTCTTGGCAGAAACCGCTTCTATTCTGACTGAGCAACAAAAGTAGCAGCTATGTTATGACAAAAATAAGCTTTTTACTAGCTTAGATAATAATTAAATCTAAATTTGCTTTCAGTCAGAACATCAGGAATATTTTAAGGTTTGAGAGGGAAACTCGAATGGATATGCAAAAAAGCATCAACTGCTCTTGATCATATTACAGGCACAAAGGGGCCATTGCGCCTCTATTGTACATCTTAGGGTTTGTGATGAAAGCTGCAATCACACGCAACAGTTTGGACACTGTGGGTCAAATTATGATTTGTTCATTGTTTAAAGAGATTTTAAAAGATCTTTAAATTATTTTAAATAAATCATTCCACTGTAAGGAAAATCATCCACAACTGGTGTAGATTTCAAATGACTGAAAATTTTTCCAGGACCAGCTGCCCCAGCAAAATCAGGTCTAGAGCAGACCATCTGATATAAAAATTACAGTCTCCAAGAACCCCAGACTTTCATCACAGGATCGGCAGGTAACTCTTGGAACTGTTGGTGTGAAAGTGCACACCCCTACAATCAGAAAACGATTATACAAATATAACCTGCAAGGGAGGAGTGTCAGGAAAAACCTTTGCTCTATTACATCTCCAAAAAAGAACATTTGAGGAAGACTACAGTTTGCAAGGCAAAGGCTAGACCTTTCAAAATAATGTAGATAGACTTGTTTGGCCAATGTAGCAGTACATATGTACTGTATGTGTAGCATAGAACAAAGACAACTTTCCAGGAGAGGAACCTCATACCAACCTTGGTGGTGGAAATGGTTTAAGTTTGATTTGCTGCCTCAGGGACTAGGCAGGTTGCAGTCATTGATTAAACTATGGATTCTGCATAGGAAATAGTGGTTCAAGATTATGAGGCCACCTGTCCAAAGGTTGAAGTTGAACCAGAGGTGGACATTTAAAGAGGACAATGATGCTAAGCACACTAGCAAATTCACTATGGTCAAACAGATAGAAGGGTTTTTTGAACCCCATTGAAATGTGTGTGATTTACAAGGGGCAGTACATGCAAGAAACCCTTAAACATCTTGAACTCAATTGTTAAGGAATTTTGCATGGAAAAGTGCTTTTAACAAATTGGTGTCATAGGCTGATGGACAATTATGCAAAACTCCATCAAGAAGTTATTTCTGCTGAATGGGGCAAGATTCTGAGGACAATGGTGTACTCACTCCACAGAAGAATATTACATCTGTTCATATTTTTTTGCTGAACAGATCAATGAAAAAAATACTTTTCCTTTTTGTTTGAGTATGTCAAATTCAAGTGTACCTTTGCATGTAGGCACTGTACTACAGAGGGTGAAATGTTTGCTTATTCAGTTATGAAAACCAAATTTCTTCAAATGTCTGTGGAGTGTACTTCTTTTTCCATATTACTATATTTCAGTATCCAGATATTACCTCCTGAATATTTATTTGAATGTCATTGGGTCATTTGGCAGGCAGGACAGTTTCCAGAGGCAGCTGTTGCATTGTTTTTATTCTACTATCTCCATGTAAAACCCATAAAGTAGACTTTTATTGTAACAAAAAAGTTTTTGCTGTTAATGTGCCCTTAATAAACATAGTAAAGCATGCTGTTGAATGTCAGAACGATGATGCATTATAACGACTTATTGCTCTCATCATCTGTAAAATTAAAATTTCTTGAAAAATGTTCTTGAAAAAGTTGAAAACAAGAACGTTTTATACCTTTACACCTATGTGCTTGTGCACTGTTGATATCTGTTTGGCCACCAGGGGGCGCAACAAGACTGGAAAAAGGGGAACGAAGGGCACTTTGGTGACAGTATGCCGAAGTTAAAAATAAATTTGGAAAATTAATGCATAATTGGTTTTAATATGTATAAAATAATACAATTTCTGACATAAAACATAATTTCTGACATGCAGTGGTACTCATTAAACTGATAATCTGGTCAAGAACCTAATTCACATAATTCTCACCTTAAATGATCTATGAAGACCTTAATTTGGGGTTACATCACACCATTTCAAACAAAGTTGCTTTGAGTAGTTAATCTAAAATAGACTTTCTAACAAAGGCATAGTCCTGTCTTAGTTTTGTAAACACTTTTTTTCCCCACAAGTCAGTGTTCTCGTTTTCTTTGCTCTAACACAGACCCGTGCTCTGCTCTGTTCATGCTCCAGGACTGTGATTGAGAAACCCTGCTACAGGCCCATCAGTATCTGACAAGCAGAGGAGATTTGGGAATGTGCACCTGGTGGCTGCAGGTAACTGAAATCTCTCACACACGTACACACTCCCTGTGTTACGTAAACCTGCTGAACAGGGACCAGAACAAAACCTAAGGCATTATCCCGTGAGTATGTGTGGAGGACAATCTCATCTCATCTGTCTCATCTGCTAAACCTATTGCCATTCTGCTCCATACAGGCTACTCTCCTAGTAGTAATAATAATACAAAGCCACACTGGTCTTTTATTCTCCTTTTAGGACTATATGCTATTTTTTATAGGGTACTGGCTGGGTATCTGTGTCACTTCACCTTTAGGAAGAACAATCAACCAAACAAACACATATCATATGTTGACCTATTTAAAGATTTAGATTCTTCTTCTCTAATATATATATAAGTGTACCCCCAGCAAACACTCCCCTCACACTCTTTAACAAAACTTTTTCATGTGGTTTTGTCTTCTTTTTTAATAAAAATATTACATTTTAATAGAACTTAAAGGACATTTGGAGAATGGGTTGGGGAAGGGAAAACTTTTGCATGGGATTAGGCCCTAAGGCAGATATTTGATGATCCTGGGTGTATGTCTGCTTTAGGCATCATGAAGACTTTAAAATGATTGACAATTAAGTATCTCTAACAAGCTTAAGGGACAATGACATGCTTTTACATCACCAAACCCACTCAAAACTTGTTTCAATTGACCATTAGAATCTTAATGCAAAAGTGAAGGTCAGCATTGTTTTTTCTATTTCTGTCTAAGATTTTGAACAATTATCAGTATCATATTATTACTGGGTAAATGCTTACATTTTTAGGCCCTGTATGTGGACTCACGCTTCAGCCCCTGTCTACATAACCTACACATTAGTTTGCCCATAGTTATGGTCACATCAGTCACAACAGTCTAGCAATCACAAATAAAGTCATATGTTTACACTGCACGTCTTAGTGCTTGATTCAGATTTAGTGCTTGCTCAGATAAAAAATGTCTGGCTCTTCAAATTGTTTATTAAATGTGGCCAAAATCAGTTATTAGTTACCCATTTTCCACCAACAGGGAACCACTTCCATCCGACATTCTTTGAACCTTTTGATCCTTGAATTTTGAACAGAATCATGGGAATGAAGGTTGTGTCATCAATGGAGGGTGTTGCACAACAGGAGCGAACAGTAGAACGGTGGATTGCATTGATTACCTGCAGAACCGGTTCCCTGTTGGTGGGAAAGGTTTTAGTGTCAACTTTTTTAAACTAACCAGTTACAATACAACCCATCAAGTTTTGCTTGAAGAGGAGTATCACCCCCAATACATATTACATCTAACACCTCACTGTCCTTTCCCTGATTAACTCCATTGCAGCTTTTTTATAAGTTTAAATTCACAAAGTGGTTCCTGCCAATGCAGAACTGTGACATAGCCCTAGATATGAACCTAGAATGATCTAGAAAATTCACATGAATTCTGATTTGATTGTTCAGTCTGAGGTACAACTGCAAAAATTCAGATATGATTTAAGGCAATATATGAAAGGGGCCCAAACCAGAATCGAAAAGATTTAATTCCATGTAACGTGTAATGCTTTGAAAAATACTGCTCTGAATCATATATGAGCAGACAAATCAGATTTAAGCCACTTTTGTCTGCAGTGTGGGCAGAGACGACCTAGTGGTTAGGACATTGCCCTTGTGAACCGATGCTCACAGGTTTGAGTCCCGGCCCGGGCACTACTGAGGTTCCCTTGAGCAAAGTACCATTATGCTACACTTCTCCCCGGGTGCTGTTGATAGCTGCTCACTGCTCCACATGTACATGTGTGATGGGTTAAATGCAGAGGTCACATTTCATTGTTGTGATTGAGAGTGTTCACAATGGCAAATAGCCACTTTCACTACTTTATATTAAAAAAAAAAGCTTATATGATTATGGAGCTCCCTCTCATGTGTTAAATTGTGTTTTTGGAATTTTTTATCATGATGTGTTTTTTTCAGCAGCACTGGATCAGGTAGGGTAGCCTTCTTCAACATGCACATCAGTGAGCCTTAGGCATCCCTGACCCTGCTGAAAATTCACCTGTTGTCCATCCTTGGATCATTTTTGGTTGGTACTAATTACTGCGTAGTGGGAACACCCCAAAAGTCCTCCCATTTTTGGCCATGCACTGGCCCAGTCATCTACCACTCAAAAGTTGCTAATATCCTTAAGCTTGCACATTTTCCCTGTTTCTAACTTCACAAACTGGTTGTTCACAAGTATTTATTTTGTGGTTGATCAATGTAAAGTAAGAGACAATTCACACTCAAACTGGCTCTGGTTATGCCTGTTTCGCAAACTGCAAGTTTAGAAAGTGACTGTGGCCAGTTGTTTACCTAAATACCACATAGAAATAATATATGATACATTTTTACAAATGGCTTTGTATTAAAGGCTGGTTTAGACATGGTGCCTCAGTGCAACCCAGACTGAAGGAAGTGAATTTTTTTTTTAAATGTTATTTATTTCATGCTGTTTTAATTTAAAGGCTGTATTATGCATCACCTCCTCCACTTCTTTTACATTGTGACTTGACACTCCATTGATTGTGGTTTACAGGATCCATTTTATTTTTCATATTAAGTTTTCTCACTTTTTGAAATGAAATTTTAAACTTGAAATGTTTCAAAACACACAATTTATTCCCCAGTCCATGGTATGTGGAATGAAGCAGCCCAACTTGAGCTCATTATTTTAATGATGTCACAAAATACCAAGATACCAGTGATCCTGTCCCATTCTGCTCTCTGGACCTGCTTGACCCATCCTGATATATATATATAATTTTTTTCTCTTGTTTGTTATTGCTATCTGGTGTCGACCAGAGGAGGATGGGTTCCCCTTCTGAGCCTTGGTTCCTCTTGAGGTGGGCAGCGTTGGCCTAGTGGTTAGGATGCTGCCTTTGGGACCTGATGGTCGCAGGTTCGAGTCCTGGCCCAGGCACTTTTGAGGTACCCTTGATGTTGTCCCGCTACACTGCTCCCCTGGTGCTGTTGATAGCTGCCCACTGCTCCACATGTGCATGAGTGATGGGTTAAATGCAGAGGTCACATTTCGCTGTGGTGCTTGAGTGTGTTCACAATGACAAATAGGCACTTTCACTACAGCTTAGGGAGTTTTAGGGACAACGTCAGTTGTAAAAAGCGCTATAGAAATTAACTTGATTTGACAAATGCATGTGTATACACCCTTCTATTCAGCCTACAGTAATTGGGCCTTGCCTGTTCACACTGAACTTATTGAAGGAGTTTTTGCCCAGACTCATTTTATAAACGAGTCATACTAGAGAGCTCATTTACATATATCAGTGATAAAGGCACAGTAACAAAAACCGCCTGTTTAGCCTGATTGGAAAAAAGTTGCACAAAAAATGACATTTGACTGATTTTGGCCCATGAACCCCACACAAATATCATATGGCGAACTCTGGAAAATAAAAAAATACATGAAGTGTGTCGATGATGGCCTCTTTAAGTGTGTTTTGAGTGAGTAGGGTTTCTGTTCATAGGGAATGTGCCTTATTTTATTTTTGTTAGTGTCTCTCTGGATTAGAGCAGGAATAAAAAAGAGACCTATGCTGATTAGCTCCAGTGCTTCTTCTGTGTCCCTCCATGTTTATCCTTCCTTGCACTGACCCCAGCACACACACAGCAAGGGGCCCTAATGCATACTCACCCCTGAATGTCTCATGTCCTGGAGGCTTTGGTGCTGAAGCAAAGCTCGTAAATATCATTTAAATCTTGTGAATGTGTAACTGCAGCTAAATGTAAACGATTCATTAAATGACTATATTTCACAGAAATCACTTTTGGAACACAAAATACCAATGCATCCAGACACAAAAAGGTTTCACTGGGGACAATTCGCCTTTTTTTTACACAGAAACATTATTTGTAATGGCAGTGCATGAGAGCATGAGCGAAGAGCAGCTGCAGTGTGATCATAGCTGGGGTTCCTCTGGAGGAGAGCACAGTGGAGCAGTGGGAAAGAGAAAATAAGGCATATAATAAGTATATGAGCCCTGCCCTGCCCACCTGTGCATCATAGTGAAACTGACCAAACAAGCATAGAGAGAGTATCAGTAAAAGAAAGAAAGGAAAGAAGAAAGAAAACAATATATATACATAAAGATAATTTCTTTTGGTTAATTCAACATGAAAGTTGAACTTCTGGAATTAAACAAAAGAAAAAGAAAATATTTCTTTTCTCTCAGGTTAATATTGGAAGAAAAGAATATTCACTTCTGGACTGACTAATGTCCTCTAAGACCAAAGCAGTGAGGGACTAGTGTAGCTGTGTGTGTGTGTGTGTGTGCGTGTGTGTGTTTGTGTGTGGGTGTGTGAGTGTCATGTGTTTTATTAGCTGTGTAGCAGCAGAAGGCGGAGGAGAATGTGACCAACAGTGTGGACAGTGCAAAATCTACCACTCTAATAAAAAACCCAGTGTTCATTACGGGGGAAGAGAGGGGAGAGGACATGGGAAAAAAGTGAGAGAGGTGAGGTGGAGTGCAGGGTAAATCAGAGGAATGATTGTGATGTCTGTCTATAACACACACACACACACACAAACCTACTTCTGCCACTTTACAAAGCCCACTTCATCTGTTTTTTCCACAGTTTTGAAGTATACACAGTATATAGAACAGTGTGGACACACTGGTTTGTGAAAGAGTTTCCTTTATGAAATAACAGGTATGGAAATAAACTCGTACATAATCATCATCTTTATAAATTCAAATCAAAACACACAAATAGCTGTCAAAAGGACTATACGTCCCTGCAGTCAGAACCTTTTGGTTCTGACTCCAAAATGGTAAATTTACTGTAGACGGAAAAGAAGCCTTCTGAATTTTCAGTATAAGTTCATGCAAAGAGATTTTTATTCTGTTGAGGATTTTTTCTTATAATGTATAAACAGCGAGGATTTGTTATATATACACTGTTACACTCAATGGCTCCACACAATTAAAATAAATTTAGGCCTATTTATTACATATTCATATCTATAATCAAGAGTGCACTTTGGAGTTTTTCCTGTTTTGATGTTAAGAACGTAGAAGAACAGCAATGGTATTTAAATAAGAATTAGTAACAGAGTACACTGTTATTCTGATTTCACCAGCAATACTTATCGAGAGAAAACGGTGTGAAAAAATATCATATCATAATGTGATAAATTTGATGTGACGGGTTCAGCAGTTCTTCACACACAGCTCAGGGAAAAACACGAGTCAGAGAGACTCAAGCATAGAGGAGGGAGTGGATGTGCTGGGGAGTGTGTAAAATAAACTAGTGTCAGGTTATAGCGCTGTGGGTGTGTATGTAAGCGAGGAAGGCGTTTGGATCGAGGGTTAGAACAGCACTTCGTCTTCACGTGTTCACACAGCGTTAGCAGATAGTTATCATTCTACAGACGAGGTGGGAAAAGCAGCCTATACCCATACTCAAGCAAAAATATAGTTACTGCTCTGAAATAATGGTTTGAATAAAAAGTGAAATTACTTAAAGAAAAACTAGAACTTCACATGTACAAAGAGGTAAGAAAGGTAAAAAAAACCTTCTGAAATACTGAATTCCCTATAGAACTTCACTATATGTTCTTAAAACATCCTGCTTCTATCACGTAAACATTATAAGGCTCTGATTAGCACTTTTTCGCCATCACTATACACCTCTGCAACATGAATATCTACTTTCATACTATGTGTACTGTATGTGTTTGTTTTTGTATGTATTCAGAACAAAATGTGTGTGAGTGCTGACTATGTAAAGTGCTTTTTTTTCTTTGGGTGGCCCACTGTGCGTGCTGTATACATGCTTATTCTGCACTTAACTAAATATCTATTTTTAAATTCATGTTATTTTTCTTTCCCTAAGCCTGGCCCTAACCTTAACACAGGCACTAATCCTAACACTGAGCAACAGAGTTTGGTAACAAGTTGTACATTTCTAGTTTATAGGGGGCTATGCAAATGTATTGGGACCCAAACATTGCATGTCTGAAAAGGTCAAATCTTTCTGATTTTAAGATTTTGATTAAGTTAGAATTCGATTTTAGAAAATTACTTTTTATCTATCTGTATATCTACCTCTATTCATCTATACACAGTAAGGGCAAAACATATAATATATAGATTTAATACATCTAGTGCATATATTCACCTAAAACTATTATAGTATATAGTAATAATGTTGTAGTCTAGATTAATTTTTATTTTACATCTATCACACAGTATTGCCAGAAATCTGAAACCATTGGATGAATTTGTCTTTCAAAAAAAGCTGATAGTCAAGTACAGTTATTCCTAAAAAAATAAATCTTCTTGTGCAAATTGCACTTGGTGTCATGAAAATTGGTTCACAAGATTCTACACAAGTATCAATTGTGATAACGCTGAACGATCTTTCTACAGTTAATATATAAGTTACCATTAGTAATATGTAAACAGAAAGTTCATGCAACCACAAATAGTCTCATCCCAGGAGTGATGACTAGTTGTGGTTATTCTCTCAATAAGTCAACTTGTCATGTTTGTAGAAAAAAGGCTGTGCATATGATCCCAAGAACACCATATTCACAGTGAAGTATGGAGGTGGATATGGTATGGAACTGTTTCTCTGTAAACAGTAGTAGGACATTATACATCTTGAGAAGACATGTACAGCTGAAATAATTGAAAACTGGTGCTTGCATGGCCCGGTCAAACCAACCTCTTGACCTGAATTTTTAGAGGATTTTGAAATTGCAAGTCCAACAGAGGGACCCTCAAAACCATATGTGAAGATTGAATATATTCTCCTTTTCAATCTCTTTTAAGAGAAATGCATTTGTTTATGCTCATTAATACATTTTTGTTCATATTTAGGTACAAAGTCAAAAGACATTGTGTGTAGCACGTTTGTATATTACACAACAAAAACAAGTGTTTAAAAACCTGTTTCCAACAAACTGTGCATACAATCATGCAAAAAATCCAATTTTATACAGTTCCTATAGACAAAGGTGATTATACTCCAACAAATCCCACATAAGAAATTTTATAGTCATTTTCATCATTTAAATAAACAAAAAACAGATCAGTCACACATGTCATTTATATACAACAGACCTGTGTGCGAGAGAGTTAATACAAGAGAAAGAGGCTTCCATTTCCCACAGTTTTGTTTATCTGCACTTTCCACGTATCTAAAATATCATGTCTTTCACTAAATCCTTTTTTCACAACAGTCATCTCGAGTTACCTCATTCTTCACCACAGAAATCGATTAAACTGTTTGTGGGAGGGAGCTTTAATTTGAATTAATCACAGGCAGCTATGCAAACAGTGGACTAGAGAGAAAGAGAGAAAGAGAGAGAGAGAGAGAGAGAGAGAGAGAGAGACAGAGAGACAGAGAGAAGGATAGAGCTAGAGAGAGCCAGAGAGTCTAGACTCCAGATGTTTGCCTATGGCCCCCATGGTCCTCAGTAAATATCAGTTTATATCATTGCTGTAGCCTCACTTACTGCTCACACACTTACACACAGCAGTGTGTGTATGTGTGCGCATGTACGGATGTGGGCATGTGCGTGTGTGAGCACTACAATTCAAATATCTGGATAATACTTCAGTAATGTAATAATGTTTCCTATAGTATAAAACCAGATCGAGATGCAAAGTCGTTTAGAAAAAGATTCTAACCTGCTCATCCTTCACAGCTTAAAATAATTAATAGGAAGCAAGGAACCGGTAAATAAAAACAAAGGAATTTAATATGCATCTACAATTGTAAACAAAGTTACAGATGATAAAATGAATGAAAGAGAAATCTGTATAGAATCAAGGAAGAATATGGAATAGCACTGACATTTAAAATGCCTTGTAGTTCCAAAGTGGTGATCAGACCTTGAGTCAGATAAATCGACTAATAACTTTAAATGCATCATTTCATATTATTATTCATTATTTATTTCTGGTTTATAACAAAATACACTATCTTTAACTATAATATTTATATAATTCATGTATTATTGCATAATTTTCATATTTACATCTACATTGTTTTACAGTATAGAAGCAAGTAAATCACAACAGATTCCAAACTTTTGAATGGTTGTGTTTCGGTGTTGGTGCAGGTATAGGTGTGTGTTTGGGTGTGTGTTTGTGTGTGTGTGAGAGAGAGAGACAGAGACAGACAGAGATAACATGTCTGTTGAGTTCAAATTCCAGCCTCCATCTCCATCTTCTGAGTCTGATGTCTTCGTTGTGTCTCATCAGGCTGGAGCTAAATTGTCGGTGTGGAGCAGCACAATTACAGATCTGGAGCAGAGTGTCTTTCCCACCTTATAATCAAACGTCTAACCTCAGAATACACAGCTTCCTTATATAGTGTAATATTTGCTGAAAGGGCAAGAAAAAATGCTGAGACATTTCAGATGAGTTGCGAAGGGTAATGGGGTAAGACTGCTTGTGGCAATTCACTTGCATAGATTGTTAGCATCAATTATTATATTAAATCTCTGAATAATATACATATATATAAAGCATACACTCTTTTACTTGGCCAAAGTAAAATTCAGGGGCTAGTTTCATATGTAAATCAACAATAAAAATGCTTAATGTTTAAACAGTTCCTCCAGTGCATTTTACATTTAAATTGAATCAAACGGAATAGTGAAAGATGCAATTTCATGATGCACTGAATTGTTTCCTAAAGAATCATATCTGGCTTTCAATTAACCACAACAGAAATGACATGATTCATTTAATTGTATTGAATAATTTCCTTAAAAAAATCATTACTCAATCAGATCTAATAGAATAATGGTAAAATAGGAGGAGATACCATGCTACATTAAACCATTTCCTATGGAAACATAATCAGTCTGAGTTGAACTGCAGAAGAGACCGTGATCTAGTGAATCGTTTCCAAAAGATTTATAATTGTGTTAAATTGAATCATAGCAGAATTTGAGATCTCATGATTTGATGATTTATTGAATCTTTTCCTAAAAAATTATAATCAGATCAGGTCTAGAGTCATGGTAATATATGAAATGTCATGATGCACTGAATCCTTTCCTGTAGAAACACAATCAAAGCAAATCAAACTGAATCATGACAAATCTGAGGTTGAACTGAATAACTGGCGTAAGCTTGTTTGAATAATTTCTTTAAGAATTATGCCTGATTTGAGTCCCTGTGAGACTCCCTGGTGGAGAAGTAAAATTGTCAACACAGCATATCACCTTACTACATGGTATGTACTGTAGAAATTTGTGTGTGAGAAAGAAAAAGAGAGATAGAGACTTACACACATTAAGTGTTGTACTGTGCCAGTTACAAATGGCAAATACACCACGTGAATGTGGTGAATGTGGAACATCCAGACAGTCATCTTGTATCCTTAGAGTAAACAACAGTGAGGTGGGGAAAGATTCAGCTGTTCAAACACATCGTGCAAAGACGTGAGTGGTGTTTGAGGTGTGTTGTGACGTTTGTTTGACTTGATCAGGGTGAGGATATGTACCGAGCAAACACAAACGTGCAATTGGGCTTCTGTAACAGCGCTGTAATTAGACAGCTTCTTCTACTGCTGTGTATGTGTGTGTGTAGGTGTGTGTACAGGTGAGTGACATACCCACACACATACACAAATGCAAACAGAAATATTTAATGTAGACACACAGAAGCTCCATATTTATTGGTATCCATGGAAAAACTGGCTGCAAATGGTTGTGAATTTTTTTGTGGTACATTGGCTTAGTCAATACAAATACCAGAGACACTGAAACTATTCAAATACATTTAGTCTACAAAAACAAAAACTTTGTCAAAAATATTATGAACCCACATGTGTCACAGTGATTGACAACCCAGCATTTAGTACTGGGTGAGGAATTTAACACCACTCCTTAATGCAGAATTGCCATCAATCTTTCTGGATCCTATGGCACCTCTTTACAATGACTATAGAATTTTAGGTGTCATGTGACTTGTTTTGTTTACACGGCCACTCTGGCAGGAAAAGCATGAACAAAATAAAATAGTGCCAATGCAGATTTCAGACCTTCAGAGTTCATTGTGCATTCTAAGGATGTTGGACGCTAACCTATATTGCAAAACTTAGATTAAGCATTGCTAGCCCTTATAATACCCCAAGGTGCTTTTCAAGAGTACAAAATTGGCCAGAATGTTCCCTTGTCCTGCTCTGGAGAGTGTTGGAAAGCCTACTAAAGCCTGGAGGGGTGCAAATGGATCAAATCTGGATTTGTGAAGTTTATTTAGCTTTAGAATCTTCCAGCTAAAAATTGCTGTACATTCAGTGGAAGGGTAGTTGTCACTTCATCTTAAACAGCATCCCAAACTATATATTACCACACTAAATGTTATGCTACTTTTAGAAATGTTGTTTGTAATGTAATATGTGAAATATAGAAGTGTGTGGTTTGGGATGTTAGCAGTATCTGTAACTATAACAGACATATCCAGTTTTAACCTTAAAGTGATTTTTTTCATGTGGTAGATTTGAACTAATTCTAGCATTTTATCCATCATTTATTCTGTGCTGGTCCTACAGTTCACTGACCAAAAATTACACAAATTTTTTTCCACATGCTTTTTTAAGTTTGTTCATCATCAGTCTGGCAAAATCCATAGTATAATGGTCAGAAATTGCAATAAAAGCCAGTTAAATCAGTAAGATATCAAAGTTAGGAAGAATTGTATTCTATACCTTATACAAAGGGATCACTACACAAGCAAAATCTGTTACTTGTGGGGTCACATCCCTCAGTTTTCTTCTGTTTGTTTCTAGTAAGTTTTTGCCATTTATGTCTTCGTTTAGTATCTTTAGAATTCTGATAACAATGCATTTTGTAGGTTACATTAATATCAATTATTATTATCAACCCTAAAGACATCTTTTCATAATCTTTTTGTTCCATTAGTAAGGATGGCAATAATTGTGGTGCTGGCTGTAGATACAGTTTGGGTGCCCCTGGTCAGGTTACTTGGTTTGTGAAAATAAGTACACATGCTTTACACAGAGACTGCACATTGTACATTGACATTTACATTTACTCATTTGGCTGATATTTTAATGCACAATTACTGTTAATTTGCTGAATTTCTTCCAATATGTTAAACTAAAATAAATTAAAATCCAATCCTGTAAAAGTAAATCCAGATTGGACCCCAAGGTGAAACATGCTAATGCAAAACCTCATGCTCCTTTGACATACTTTCCTGAAGTTTGTTTTGTACTGCTTTCCCCAGACCATCCATAGTTCATACTTATATCTTGTCTATTTCACACTTGTCCCAGTGTAGACCCCATGATTTTAATGGATTTTAAACTGTGCCTGAATTTTACTTAAGGAACTGTGTGGTTGGAATATCCATCATTGGTTGTGATTCTCCTCCTTTTAGTGAGAATGAATGCACTTGCTAAACTGTATGACATTGCAAAACTTTACATGAGCATGTAAGCCATTCTTTTCGACTACCATTCTATACAGTCAATGCTAAGCAAAAGCTTGCGCATCTTTAGTCAAATTCAATGGCATAGGTTTCTATTAAGCTTGGGGGTCAAGGACACAGCTCATTATGATGTGAAACTGAAAATTTGTCGTTGCGAACACACTCAAGCACCACACCGAATTGTGCATTTAACCCACCACACGTGCACACATGGAGCAGCGGGCAGCTATTAACAGCATCCGGGGAGCAGTGTAGCGGGATGTTACCTTGCACAAGGGTACCTAAGTGGTGCTCAGGCCGGGACGTAAACCTTTGATAAGGGCAATGTCCTAACCACTAGGCCACTAGGCCACTAGGCCAACCAAATAATTGCTGGCAGCGGTGGGATTTGAACCCATGCCCACGAAGAGACTGGAGCCCGCTCGGCTCCGCTTCCCTATTTTGTTTATATTCATTATTAGCATTACATTAGGACAGTGTTGTTAAATAGATATTCAACATGCTAAGACATTCTTACTTTCAACACTTTTCTGTAAGTACTATAATTATATTTAAACAAGCAGTAAATCTCAACTATCAAGCTAATTTTTGGGGAGAGGGGCTCCACAACACTGAACATCCCCACCCATTTCTGCCAAATCTACATGGCCAAACTGCACATTTTAGTCATTTTCTAAGTGGCAATAAGTGCAGCTCTTCTACAGGGAACTTAAATATTGCATTTTCCTGCAAATTTATATTAATAGTTAAATTGAACATATTAAAGAAAGGTCCCCAAACTTTTACATGTCACATAACCACAAACACCCCCCCCCCCCCCCCCCCAAGCTGTTAAATTCAGCAAATATGTAAGTATATACAAGCATGTGCAGAAGTGGCTTCTCTGTAGAATGTGAGATGTTATTTTCACATAAAGATCAATATACAATTTAGATTTTTCAAGCACAAACACACAAATGTGATGGAGATGCACACACACATACACCCTCACAAACACTAATCAAGACATACACATATTGAGTTGGACAGAGATACACACACATGTGATGAAGATAAGATATACACATGCACACACACAGTCTCCCTCTGTCATGGATGTTTTGACACCTTCCGTGTGTTTTCCTTAGCCAAACTGGCTCGGTGGGAGGGCCTCACACACCCTGCATTGTTGAGCGCTGTGGTGGAACTCTGAGAAACTGTAGGACTCAGCGAAGCAAACACACGCTCTCATTCTCCCCCCACCTGCTGTAATGAAGGTAAATAGAGCCCTCAGAGCTGGATTAGTTCTTGCTCTTCCCTGTAAAAACAACACATGCGTCAGTACATGAAGACAGCTCCAGTAAACCGCCCTGCGTGGCTGAGTGCACAGACTTGCCCCAATGGGGGTAATGTGGTTACTGTTGAGTAACAGGGATGTGAGCCGAGTGAACAGAGACACATTCAGAGATGCTGGGCACATCTAATTCTCTACAAATCAACACCCTAGGGTAAGGTAAAGTAGATCACCATGAGAGATTGTGATAATGATTCGTCTTTTGTTGACACTTTTTGTAGAAACTTCTATTGCAAGTGGCCTTCGCTTGGAATCAGGGAGGACTTCACCAATGCAGAGTTCATGTTATGTTATTGCAGCACACTCTGTGACTTATCAGTTGACACTTTTCTAGGTTAAATACTGTTACTATGCCTTAGCAATGCTAGCACACATAATCTACTTTCTATAGTGTAACTACCATATCAAAACCCTCTTTACTCAGCTACGGTCAACAAATGGTGACCTGTAGCAGTGGTTTCTCATCTGGAACATTGTTTGACGAACTCCCAATACATCGGATATGACATCAGCTAATTGACAAGTATTTGTTAAGGGCAGGGCAGGGGAGCCCTGGCCCAGGGTTAGGGACCTATGTTTTACTTTACTAGAAGTCTTAATGCATGTAGTTCCACTATCCACCACTAGGGGTGCTAAAAGCCTATGATTGGGGTAACCTGCAGGCATGAAAGTGAGAGTTTGGGGGAGTCAGAGACAAGCGGATACAGAGAGTCATCATTCAGCTACCTCATTAGTGTATAAGTGTGTGTGAGAGTGTATGTGCACATCTGGGACACAGATAAAGATGTTCAAAGGCATATTCAAATCTGGCAGTGTTTTATCTTGTCTGACCATCGTGTCCTCCCCAAAGCCGGGATGAGATCATAAATGCATTCCCTTATTCATTCATCCATGATTTCATACATTAAGCCAATGCATCATACTCCACATATTCTGCATCCCACTTCAAGGAAAGGTCTTGTCTACTAAGTGTCAAGAATCTTGTGGGTTAGTTCTTTTTTTATACATATTTAGAACAGAACATATAACATAGGTATTAGACATACTATTATTACACATAAATAATTACATA
>JBBPDA010000132.1:20155195-20203550 GCA_037974385.1 Arnoldichthys spilopterus | reverse complement strand
TGAAATAATTAAACAGATAAATAATACATTATGTGACTAATGAAAAGCTTTTTCTATTAAGACCAAGGTTCAAGCTTTCTATCAGTCACATAATGCATTATTTATCAGTTGAATTATTTCATGTCCTACAAACTGCACTACATTCAGTTTTGATTGTGTCCAGTTCCATCCACTAGCTAGGGCTCCTTCCAGTCACGTGATGCTGCTAACATGTGCTTCCTTTTGAGTCATGTGATACATCATGTGAGCTTTTCAAATTGCTGCTTATGTACCATTATTGGACCCCTTTAAATGAGGATGCTTACCGCTATCAGCTAACAGATGTATGTGCAGTCTAGCATCTCAATAAGTAAGGGGGAAGAGGGAGGGCCATCCTAGAGTCCCAGCCGAGATGATCACCCAATAATAGGACTAATACTATAGACAGTTCTTTGATTTGCTAGATTATTCTGAATTATTAAAACAGTGCAGTTTTAGCATTTCAGTTAGATTTGTTTGAAATTTCATTTAGATTATGCTACTCTGCAGGTGTTCAAGCAGTGCTGCTGACACTGCAGTGCATTGCAATATTCAAAAGATTAGCAAGCACGGGTCACCTGCTGCACACAGGAAAATGGAAAAATCAACAACAAAGCAGGGACATAAAGGGGAAAAAAGACATTAAATGTGAGAAGGAGAGGGAAAAAAGCGAGCAAATTCCCTGAGCAAAGCGGAAAGCGAGAATTATCTCCGCAGCTGTCCATGCGGCAGGAAGCCGAGCGTAGAGAGAAGAGCCTCTTCAAGGCCTGATCACAGAAGCATGGCAGGAAGTCCCATCAAATGACAGGAAGTGAGGGCTGCAGAGAGGAAGTGAGCTGTGGAGCTTCGGCTCCAGCATGTCTGGAGCCCCAAAGCGAGGGAGGAAGGGTGAGAGAGATAAAGGGAGAGTGAGGAAAGAGAGGAGAGAGAGAGATTTAGGGCGTTAGCGACGTTAGCTGCAGCTGTTCCCACATGGCCAGCTGTGTGTTATTATTCACCGCCTCGTAAAACACACACACACACTGGCACCAGAAGGGCAGCCTCCTGTCGCCATGGAGCCACCCGGTCACCACGACGCATCTCTCCCTCACTGTGCAGCAACAGATGTGTGATGTGCTACCAGCAGCCAGTACTGGCTGTGTGTGTTCTACAGAATGTAGTGTGCATATGTATGCAATACACATTTACAATGTAAATAATAGCCCTGGTTTCTGAGTTAAAAGGTTGCCTTTGGTTTTACCCCATATGTTAGCCACATTAGATAACGGCGACAATGTTTGACTGGCTCATTAAGAAAACAACTGAATGCAGCCACACTTAGATTGGAGTCTACTTTGAGCTATTTATAGCAATCTTATTGCTCGAAGAACATTACACCACTTATTCCTAGAAAGCAATTCTTCCTCTGAAGTTTATAAAAATACTCTTTAAATACTCTCTGGTCATGTTCATGACATGTGCTAAAAGCATTAGCCCACCCATATTCTCGTGTCTGAACACACAGAGCCTGGGGAAAGTGGTGATTAGCATTACAAAAGTAGCATCACTTAAGAAGAATAGGTGCTAATGTGGTTGGATTGATGTGGTCAGTGACAAATATTCTTGCTATACAATAAACTCTGATCTGATTAAAGGTCTGATCATGATGTAATTCCATCTAATTCTAAGCTGTGTCCAAAGTCAGTCTATTTTGTTATGTTTTGTAATGTTCAAATTCTCAACATTATAGCTTTTGGTCAAGTTTACTGGTTGTTCACTGTGCCATTTGATTACATACAAATGAGAGAACAGACTAATGAATGCTCTAGTATTAGTACGTAGTAAATGCTCTACACTAATAGTGATTAATGAGGATGTTAAGGAGTGAACCAGCGTACAGATAATTTTATTGCAATGTAATATTGTATAAATCTGTAAGAGCGTGAATTCCAGAAGCTCACTGAGTCTCTGGACACTTTACACTTCAGTGCCTCAGTCTAGCTGCAGCTGGACCCAGAATGGACTAGCATAAAGGATGGGTGAGGGGTATCTGAGGTGCTAATAGGCCAAGTAAAGCGCTAATTGTTGCCCATTCAAGCCTTTCTTTGACTGCATAGCAGACAACAGCAACAGAGGCAATAGCTAAATTAAAGAGTCGTAGTTTTCAAGTGATCAAGACTGCACGACTATTTACCTGAGATCAGGGCCTTAGGGACTTTCTCTGTGTATCTATCTATCTGTCTATCTGCATTTTGGAATCTTACATTTTTTTTCATACATAACCAAAGACACTGCATTAGGTTTACATACTAAAGATACTAGTGATTTGTAATATTTGTTTACTATATGTATTTCATGAATTAGTCCTATGCAAAAGTTGTAGGCTATCCTGGTTAAATGGTCATGTTTTTTGAAAATAAGTACACATGCTCTACAGAAATACTACATCTGCAGATTTTAATGCACAATTACTGTTTATGAATTTAAACATATAGCGCTTAGGGAGTCATGTGACATTGGTGACAAGGTCTGTGGCTATGTCCGAATAGTTCAGCAAAACTTTCCATGATATTGTAGTCAACTTGATTCACAAGCTAGTTAGCTCTACCAGTATATTAAAAGAGGCCATGGGCTACAGGTCAGACAAAATCACTGTAAGCAAATTAGACAGAGGCTTCATTCCACTGTTGAGACAGTCTGAGTCACCTAATGTAAACACATGAGAATAATTGCACACAAATCATACTCTGATGATAAATAGAGGATATATAATGGTGCACACTCTAATGTTACAGGGCAAAACCATTTTCACTGTCCACACATCAAAAATGATCATGAAGATTCTGAAAAAAAGTTTGAGAATACACAGAAAAGCTGCATTTTTAAAAATACCCTTTTTTGTGTGGACAAGGCCTCTGACGTTCCTGTGTACACCAACTCTCAGTTCCATTGGTGTTAGGGGCAGTCTAAGCAACAACTGACATGTTCCTCAGCCTACCTGTGCACTGAGAGAAGGAACTTTGCAGAAGAATTGGTAAAATGCTGGACAGAATAAATTAGTACATGATTCTACCTTTAAAAAATGCCAAGTCTGTCCATAAAGACATACCACAACTGGAGGACACCAAAAGGACACTATGTCCAAAGAGGCAGGTGTTTGAAAATATGTTACTTTTAGGGTCCCGTTACTTAGTTGTTCTCTGTTCACTTACAGCACATTTTATTTTTGTCAGGATCTTGGAATCTAGGAATTTGATAAAATAATCTTTCTTTTACTTGTTCCCTTTTTGTTCTGGCATCCCTTCTTATTGTTCTTGTTTAGATGGTTTTCCAGTTTGTAAAGTTTAGAAAATAGATAGAAACTGTGCACCACATTATGAAGTAAAACACCATATTTAAGTTAGTTCCTTAAGATTTCTTTATTTACAAAAATCAATTCTTCATGTCATTTGACTGGAGGATTTCAGTTGTTTTCTTTGCATCCAATTTCCACTAAGACAAATTAATAGTACTGGTTAGTGTACTTGGCCAATACAATGATTTGTATCCTGATTGTAATAAATGTTTTCTATACTATTACAAACTGGAAGAGAGGAATTGTGGTGTTGTGGAATCTTGTCAGATTGTATGAAAGGTCACTGAGGCCTTGCACGCTGTGCATGTTACTCTGAAAGGTCACTCATAGCAGTACTGAAAATAAAGATAGTTTGTTTGACTCTGATAGCAGATTTTACACAAAGTAATGCCAAAGGAAAGTCCAAGGACAAACAAAAACCGACGCCTTTCAAGTCGCACCCTTTGAGATGGGCTTATCTCGTAAACTGGAGTCATAACACTGAAGTTAAGTTAGGAAGCAGATAATTTGACATATCTGTAGAGCATACTGATAATATTTCGCATATTTTTTAGCAATTTTCTAACACATGCACATACACAGCTGTGACTTCACACTCAATTTGATTATGTCTTTAAATGGATTGTCAGAAACATTGCTTTATCCCCTCTGCAGCTTTGGTCATTTCAAACTCATTTCGAGTGAGGCCTTTGATCACGTTGCGGAGTGGCCACTAACTGCATTCACTGCCCTTACAAAGGAGGAAGAGCATTTGTCCAGAAGAAAAGATGCGTTCCGCTCCCAAAGAAAAGCTGGAGTTTAGCTCCTTCCCTCTGCCTCCATTGTAATGCTAACAGTGCCACAGCTAAATAAAGCTTCCATTAGCATGTGAAGAAGCCTCTACATCAGAGAACCACACAGAAAGAGAAAGAGGAGCTCCTGATTCTTCATCTCTTTTTGGTCATTTATTCACACGCTCTTATTCAACCCTACTCCCTCTTTCCCTGTTTCCTAGGCCCTCTTTTTCCCGCCATAAAAATCAATGAGAGAAAGATAAAATACAAACAAATTTGTAAGCAGTAAAAAGTATCAAGTCTTTTGTTTTTAAAAAGTTGAGCTTGGTTCCAGATTTCTCCTTGATGTTGCCAGCCATTGCACACATTAGTGAAATTCCATCAGCAGTACACCTGATTTAATTTAATGACGTATTGATTAAACCAAATATGTATTTGATGTAAACTACAAGTGAAAGTGACTATTTATCACTATGAACACACTCAAGCACCACAACGAAATCTGACCTCTGCATTTAACCCATCATACTTGCACACATGGAGCAACGGGCAGCTATCAACAGCACCTGGGGAGCAGTGTATCGAGTACCTTGCTCAAGGGTACATCAGTGTTTCCTGGGCTGGGACTTGAACCTGTGACCTTTAGGTCCCAAAGGCAACATTCTAACCACTAGGCCAACACTGCCCAAGCAATACTGGGACCACAAGAGGAAGCCTGAAGATGGTTCAGCAAACATATTGGCATATATATATATATATATATAATCACTGTTTAATGTGTTCATGTTATATATACAAACCATGTAGACATCCAATTTGAAACTGTATAACGCCATAAAATCCACTTTATGCACAAACGCAAGCCAGTTCTCTGGGCTCAGGTTATATCAGATGGACTGAAAGACTATGGAACAATGTTCCACTGGGGTTGAGTTCTCTATGCCAAAGATGAAAACAATCACCTAGATTGTTATCAGCGCAAGGTGCAAAAGCCAGCATATGTGATGGTACAGAGGTGCGTCAGTGCGTGTGGCATGAGTTGCATGTATGTAAAGGTATCAATGACTCTGAGGAGTATATTAGGATTTTAGAGAGACATATGTGGCCATCAAGGCAACATCTCATCCCAGGACATTCTGCACAGGCTACAACAACATGGCACAGAGTGTGTGTGCTTGACTGACCTGCTGCCAGTCCAGATCTATCTCTAGTCCTAGATCTATATCAGACAATGGCAACCATGGATTATTGAGTCTAATATAAAGCAAAGATGGATAACATTTCCAATTGCAAAACTACGACAATTAGTCTCCTCAGTTCCAAAATAATAAAAAAAGTGAATTTCTCTGCATTTAATCCATCCACACATGGAGCCATCAACAGCACTTAGGGAGCAGTGTAGCAATACAATAATACAGTGTAGCAATACATTACCTTGCTCAAGTGTACCTCAGTGGTACCTGGGACCTAAACCTACAAGTCTCTATCCACTAGACTACCGCTGCCCATAACAAAAGTATTATTAATAGTAAAGGTGATGTAACACAATGATAAACATGCCACATTTTTGTTGAGTGTGTTGTAGCCATCAAAGTGTGTATATTTTTCAAAAATACTATTATGTTGGTCAGAAAAAGTATTGAAAAAGGTTTCTTTGTATATTTGTCAGTTAAATAAAGGTTCGTGAGAATTAACTTGTCACAGATGATTGTTTTTATTGCATTTTGCAAAACATCCCCGCTTTTCTAAAAATGGAATTTGTATATTCCAGGCTATATTACATATAGTTTATACCAATTTGCTAAACTGTTTAGCTTGCACTGAAACATAGCATATTATTTCTTTTGAAAAATTACTGGCACTTATATAATAATATATAGAAATAATATTTGTTCTTTTTCACAAGGTTTGAATTATCTTTTTATTTTAGCAGTGTATGCTTCAGACTGAAGATGAATTCCAGACGTCCTTTTCAAGACATGTAACAAGATGGTTATTGACAAATATTGATCAGGATTTAAAGGAACAGGTATTTTGCATTAACATTCCATAAAATCCAGGCCACAACAAAAGTATTTAGAGAAAATGAACACATTGACACTAATGCTGTCTAATCCTTCATTTCAGCTCTCTGACTGCTTGTGGTATGTTTGCATTTATTATGCAGGGAGTTTCAAGGTAAAGTAGATTGTTGAGCTCCTCTCGGCTCACAGCCCTCATGCAGAACTTCAGTTGTCAGTCAGTGATGGATTTTTTACAGCTGTTTTTCTTTAGGCACTGTCTCTTCGAGAAGAAAAAACATTAACTCTGCATGTACCCCTCAACAGATCTATTTATTGTTCTTCATCATCCCCAAGGGAGTGTTTAGTAAAAACCCTCAAAGCTTTAGTGTGTTAAAAATCGTTTAACATTAAGAAATCTTAAAAAATGCTGTTTGTGAGGCTGTTCTCCCTATTTAGCCTTCCACAGTCACTCACTGGGTTACACACAGTAAGTAAACACAGCAATCTCAGGGTCTGAAAGGCATTGAACTTCTAGTGGTTGTCAGCTTTATTAACCTCTTGGCTTTATTGCTAAACTGAAAAGGCAACACATTTTGACACCAAACATATCTTGACTAATCAATTACATCTGGGTTACGTGGAAAATTGTGTGAATTTAATTTTCACTAAACAGTTTAATTCCACTATAATATGAGATATTTCCAAATGTATGAAAAGCGAGGAAGCACTGCATTTGCTTGATATATATGACATATTTTTGGGAAATACAGATGCAGACATTCTTGAGATATAAAAAATATTTACTGATATTTCTGTTCTGTGTTAGAATGTCATCAGATAATTAAACTGTGGTATATCTTCTTAGTCCAATGCCACTTTGATGTAGTCTTCAGGAAGGTGTGCATTTACTATTTCTTTACATACTCTGTTTTTTGCATGATTGAGAAATGAGGCACAATTGGAGAATTGCCAGAAAGCGGATGAGCATGTACATCAGCACCCAAATTCACATTAATCAGTAGCTGAGTAATAAAGCAGCAGTTAATGCTTTATGTCTGTGCTTAATATTGAAGGCTTGTGATAGGTGAAACCCACACACTGGAATACAGAGGCCAGAAGACAGAGAGAGGGAGAAAGAGAGAGACAGAAAGACAGAAAAAGAGAGAAGGAAAGAGAGAGAGGATAATATATAGAAAGAAAAAGATAGAGATGAAAAGTGAGAGTGTAAGAGAAAGAAATAGGGAACAGAGAGAGTGAGTGAGAGAGAGAGAGGTGGAGAATAGTGAAGGAGAGAGAGGACAGGGAGAGGAGAGAAAGGAGTAACAGTTAAGAGTGTTAAAGTGTTACAGAGACAGGGAGTTCAGTAGGCTGCAGTTTATTATCATTATGTGTTTGTGTGTGCGTGTGTGTGGGTGTGTGCGCACGTGTGTGTAAGACAGACAGTTAGTGCTGACACACGGCCTGCTCTTCTCTAGAGGCACTGAGACTACGGCCAGCTGTGCAAGGAGTCAAAGCCACTGCACATGTACGTCAGCCAGGACACACACACACACACACACACACACACACACACACTTACTCACTCACTGGAGAATGTAAGCCTGGAAACTCAAGAGTCATGCTGGTTGTTTTGTGCATACATAACTGTGAGTGTGTGTCTTGTACTAACGGTAAACACTTAGACAGCTGGGTTAGTGGGCAGAAATAGAGATGAAGTGACCGATGAATTACAGCATGTACCTGTGATTTTTGCTGTTGCCAAACGTCACAGAGGATCCCTTTAACTGGCACAGTGAGTCACACACACACACACACACACACACACGCTTGTGTAAAATAGGGAGAATGACTCAGGCCTGCACCTGCTGGGGCGTCAAGGCGTCTTTTTTTCAGTAATAACACTTAGATGGGTGGAGAGAGAGAGAGGGAGGGAGGGAGAGAGAGAGATGCAAAGAGAGCAGGGACATTTCCAGGGAAGGGTGGAGAGAAGGGGGATGTTGTGAAATCATTCCACACATGTGGCTGCACAGCTGCTGCTGGTGTGAGAGATGAACCTACTGAGCATGTTAAAAAACAAAAAACGAGTCTTGATCAGGAAAAGCAAAGACATTGCTGGAGGTTTTTTTTTTCATCTTTAAATTCTTTGGCTGAAAATAAAATCTACACACTTTTCCCTCACCCCAGGTGTAGCTCAGGCATGTTTGCCATCCAACATTTTGTACTAAAGCTACAAGACAAGCTAACACACCTAAATCATCACACCCTTGCCTGAAACCCTGTCATATTGGTAAGTCTTGCCAAAATAGCCTTACTTATAAATATTGGGGAAATGATGTGGCATACCCAAAAAAACAGTAGTAGTTGCCAGAAAACTACATTTGGAGTAAAGGGAAATGTGCGTTGAAACCTGAAGAGTTTGCTACTAAAATTGACTGGTTATCAGTAGATACTACTAGTTCCTTGTAGAATATCTGTACCTTAAGACAAGCACCAAAAGTGTGTAGAATCAGTGCCAGGCCACCTGTAAACCTTCAGAATCCTTTGCTTTATGTTGAATTAAAAACCAGCGGGAACCAACAGAATCTTTTATGATTTCTGTTGTTTTCAACACGGCCTGGATGTTTCTGTTTTGACTGCAAATGAGAACACTTGCATTGAGTTTCTGTAAAGTTTTAAGAAGAGAAGAGAGATTGTTCTTGAGATGGCCCTTTCCTACAACTAAAACAGAGATGTTGTGTTCTCAGTGCCCTTAGGGTTCAGCCCATATTAGAACATGCAGGTTTATTTCATTTGTCTTACTGAAATTCAAGTCTTCTGCACTTGTGATTCTATATGGGAGGTGCATAGCCAGCAAAGATTAGATCATTGCTTCGAGAGCTTAATATAATTGTGATCACTGCTGTGTAATGTGGATCACACTGCAAAGATCTAAAGGAACACCAGTATTCCAGCTGCTGGATCATTAGGTCAAAGGATATAATAGAAGAGGGTTGAACTAACACAAACAAACACACTTGCACAAAACGTAGGGCAGATATACAGTACAGAGGAGCCTTCCCCAATGGCCAGGAGTCGAGAAAACACCTGCTTCATGTTGTTCATTTGTTCTTTCACCATCTTTCTTAGTGTTCACTGAGCCACTGGCTACATTTGGGTGGTCTTGGTACAGGTGCTGAAGCCTGTTCACAATTTATGCAAATGCTGAGCTATTTGCAATTGATCACTGGATAACGCAATATTAGAGGCGAGTAAGGAACTCAGTGTGTTTGGTCAGTCTCCATGCATTTATACTTTGTAAACGACACTACTAGCTATTCATGTGGCGCAGTTGATCCTTTTCATGAACAACCAAAACAACCAGCTGTGTGGTGTCCTGCTGGTGATGGTCTTATCTTGGTCTTACTGAAAACCAGGTCAGCATCATGACTGTGACCTGTGTTAATGTGACAGCCTCATAAATGTCAGTCGCAAATATCACTGTAATGATTTCAGCAGATGTATGAATGCTACATAAACTTGTTTTTGAGAATTTTGTATGCAGTATAGCCAGAAGCCCTCAGTGTCTCAAAGGCCTAAAGAAAAATTAATTTATTTTTTTGTTTATTTTAATATAACAGGTTCATGTTTGTAATTCAGCTCAATAAGTACTGCAGTTTTACTCTTATTTCATCATTAATATTTGATCAGAAACATCATGGTTAAAATCATCTACATCAACATATAAAGTAAAAATATAGATTCAGAAGTATTTTTCCTCCATGATATTGATGTAGAAACAGTTAAATGAGCTCTCCCACTGCTATTAGGGGCTAGATTGAAAGCCTAATATTTCAGATTTAATACCATTATAGGTTAAAACTGAGCAGAATTGGGAGTCAACCATTGATACAGCCATCACATTTTGATTAGGTGGGACCAATTTAAGTGAAGTAGACTCTTTGTCATTCTGAACACACTCAAGCACCACATCGAAATGTGACCTCTGCATTTAACCCATCACACGTGCACATGTGGAGCAGCGGGCAGCTACCAACAGTTCCCGGGGAGCAGTGTAGTGGGACGGTACCTTGCTCAGTAGTGCCTGGGCTGGGACTCGAACCTATGACCTTCAGGTCTCAAAAGGCATTGTCCTAAAGTTGTTCAAACTGGCTAGTGTGGTTGCAGGTTTTTATTCCAACCAAGCAGGAGGATAACTGCTTTTAAACTGAAACTGGTGAGTTATATAAGATTTACATTTATTCATTTGGCTAACGCTTTTATCCAAAGCGACTCCCAAGACATGGAGCAGTGTAGTGGGACGGTACCTTGCTCAAGGGTACCTCAGTAGTGCCCGGGCCAGGAATTGAACCTGCAACCTTCAGCACTTCAGACATCAAGTGCAATGTCCTAACCACTAGGCCACCACTGCCCACTCCTGTTTGGTTAAAATGAACACTTGCAGTGACAGTGTCTCTTTGCAGATAAAACTGGTGACTTGTGCCTTATAGTGGTTAATGTATACTTGTGCAATACTCCATGTCAGCTGATAATAGGAGGATCATTTCTTTAAACAGCATAAACAGCACTCTGTTAACAGGTGAGCTGGGTGATAGCAAGCAAAAACCTATTGTGAATAAGCCCATATGTTGAATTTGTGAGCTGATAAGTCCAAGGATGAGTCAAGGCCTCACATAAGACTTTGTAATTAAAGGCTGGACTATGTGTATACAGTACCATCAAGAGTTTGAATAGGGCTCCCATAAGAAAGAGTTTTTAGAATTATAGAATAACAGTGAAGACATCAAACCAATATATATATCAAACATATTATACAAACCCCATTACTAGAAAAGTTGTGCTTTTCTATAGAATGCAAAATGAAACAATAATTTTTTAAAACAAAAACAAAGATTTGTTAACTCTTGAACTGGTGAAAGTTCAAAGAAAAGATTTCCAATATTTACACTGATCAGCAAATTCAGACAAAAAAAATCTTATTTTTACTTGATTTTTACCTGATTCTCCTCTACATTAACCTCCATGCATTTTCAATAGGAGACAGTTGTAGCATGTGCAGAATGAAGCCTGATTAGGTCCATAGACATCCTGAGAAAAGAAGCCACCTTGATGGCAGAATATATCTCTTTAAAATTCCAAAATGTGCCACTAGTCACTCCCATGCCATGTGATCCCCATACCAAGATATTAGCTTTTGCACATTTTCACTGATAACAGTCTGGATGTTTCATTTCACTCTTGCCACTGAGAGCTCAAAGTCCAATTTTACCCAAAACAAGCTGAAAGGTGGACTCATCCACATTCATCCACAGCATTTCCACTGTGTTTGGTTAATCTGAAATGAGCTTAAGTCTAGAAAACTGTTTTTGAACAGAACTGAATAATAGAGTTTTGCACATTCTTCTTTTTTTTGCATTTCATGAAAAAAATCCTCATTTTTCTGGAAATGGGGTTCGAACACTGATCATAAAAGTGTTCAACTAATCAAATCCCCTGTTTTACATTCCTCTAAAAAGCCCCCTTCTACCTTGATGCAGGTTTCTGAGATTCTTTTCTAACAGATCTAAAGAGAACACACAGAGTTGTTGAGGGGGCATTTAAATCTTAAATCTTTTATTGATTTTTCTTACCTTGCAAATAAATTTATACACAAGCATCAGCTTCACTATTTATGTCACAAGCATCAGCTTCACTATTTATGTAACCATTTTAAGCATAAGCACTTTTACCACCTTTGATCCCTCTGAACCCTAGACATATTATTCTGTTATTAAAGAAATAGTCTGATGTGTGTAAATCTCATATTTGCTGCATTTGTTCCACACAGTCAATTATCATAATTTCCCAGTAAGACCAAAAAAACCTGCTGAGGTCAGGTCAAATAGTACATCACATGAGGAGCCCCTGATTGACGCAGCCATCTAAGTGTTGACCTCATTGGTTGCCAGGAGTTCAAGAAAGTACAACTGGTCTCACTTTCTGGATGTGATGGCCCTCCCTTGCCCTCCCATTGCTCAGCGTGCTGATAGCTGCTGATGTAAAAGAAAGGGCAATTAGTGTTCTCCTCCAAGCATGTTAAACTGTACAATGACGTTATGTTAACAGCAGCTCATATTACCTGGAGGAAATGTGTCCTAACTTTCAACCTCCCAGCATGGGTGGTGTCACGTGATTGCGGGAGTCATAGCTTGCAGATGCAATTGGACACTGGGGGGGGGGAAATTGGGTGGAAAAAACTTGCCCTTGGCTTCTATCATAAATATGTTTCAATTTAACAGGTTGTCCTTTTTAATCTTAAAATTTATCCAGTAACTACTAATATGTAGGCCCTAACCCCCAGTACTGTGAGTAAGCTGTGTAGATATGTAAATGAAAAACACACATTCATGCTGGTGTAAACCATTTTTTGACTGGTTGTGTGTGTCAATGTGTGTGAAGAGCAAGGACAGTACATGTGTGGGAATGTGTGTGTATCAGTGTGCATAAGTGTACGTATGTGTGTGCACGTGAGAATGTGTTTCAGGGGGGTCCTTCTGTGGTTGCCAAGCACACACCATATGGGCGGCCGGTCAGGCTGTAGCTGTGGTCCCCGGACTGTTCCCAGAATTCAGATGGTAATGAGAGTGGCCTTCTTTCACTTAGCAATGTAGCAGTGCTCTAAAGCAAGGGAGGAGAGGGAGCACAGCTATACACACACACATGCACACCCTCCCTAACAGGCCATCTCCACTCCACACAGCCTTTCTAACAGGCCCTAACCACCTGTTTGATTTTCCCAGAGAGAGAGAGAGAGAGTTAAGGAATTTGTCCTGCTTTTGTCACAAACTGTCTGCTTCCCTCCATTCTGCTCCCTTAAATTCCCACTAACCCCACCACACACACACACACACACACACACACACACACGCACACATACACAGGTTTTTGTACAACATATAGTCTCACACACACACACACACACACACACACACATTTTCATTATTTATTATGTCATCATTTATTAATTTGATTACTTACTTTATTTATGTCAACCTTGCAGTCATGCACATTGTGTGAACAGACAGAATAACACAAATAACTTTTTTTTATAAATAAAATGTAAGAAATGTATTAACCTCAGTAATCAAAAGCAGGTATTTTTATTTAAAAAATAAAACTTAAATCTTTTGTAAAAAGCACTTGATAAAGTCAGGAGATTTCTATGTCCTTCCAAACCCTGACAGTGTCAGGAAAATATACAAAAACATGCATGGACACACACACTTAATAAGTGCTGCTAGACTCACAGATGAACGCACACACATGTAGAGACAGTGGGACAGATGAATACACACATACCAAACTCGCGCACTCTTTTGTCACCATAAACAGCCAAGACAATACAAAAAAAGAGAGAAATGACTGTAAAAACTAGGACACCTTCTGCTCCCACTTTCACACAATTGAGTTCCTGGAAGTTGGGCCTTGCAGCCGTGTGTGTGATTGTGTGTGTGTGTGGGATTGTGTGTGCGCGGGTGTGTGTGTGTGTGTGTGTGTGGGGGGGGGGGGGGGGGGGGGTGTTGGTGGCATGGTTTAAGCATTAATGTGGGAATGGGGATAGCATACTCCTTTGGTGTGTGTGTGTGTTTGTGTGAGATGAGTTGCTGTACAGATGCTTTAGGAAGCAGAGCAGGAAGGGAGTGTGTGTTTGTGTGTGTGTGTATGTGTGTATGTGTGCCTATGCAGAGGACACATTCCTTTACCGTGAGAATGCACAGAGCTCCTTGATGGACAGATGGGATGCATCCTGCACCCACTTTCTCATTCATTACCGTACATTCATCCACTTCATTGAAGAATGGTATTACACACTCACTGCACTTCCATTAACATGTTAGCACTGTCATAAAAGCATCATATCTCTGAAAATAAATATTTTCTTAACTTTGGTGTGTGTTTGTGCAATGAGATTCATTTTTTCTACATTGTCTAAAAATTTTACACAAAGAAAAAAGCAGTGTATTTTTAAGATGCTGTAATAATATAAAGAACAGAAAATGCTTAAAGGGTTTTGATATAAGATATAAGAAAGATATAAGAAAAAGGATATCCAGGTGTAATACTTAGTAATTTACTCTTTTTAGGCCATATTGAAAAAAGTGGTGAATATAGTAAATGGTAAATGTTACTCTAAGCTAGCCAATCATGATTCACTCTATCCAGCGGATACTTAATGAGTTATCTGTAAAGTCACAAAGCAATGCCTCAGTCAGTGTTCTGATGTGTGTGGATGGTGGATGGTGTTGAGGGTGGGCACAGTGCCACTAAATATCTACAAAGGGGGCTTTACATTGAAAAAGTTTGAGAACTTTTCAACTTTAGGGTACGTTGGTAGCAGTTCAATCTATAGTCATAATATGCGGCCTGTATGCATTTGTGAACTTGACAGTTGCTCTTTTGTTTATGCTTTGCATGAGGGGTTTGTATTTAAGAACACTTAAAAGTTGAAGCCTTGTTGCTATTATTAGTTAATTACAGACCATAATACTCACTCAGTGTATGTTTTGCTTTTGTGACAAAACATGGTCATAACGTAACTTAGTAGGAGAAGAAACAAAATGTTCCTTATCTTCATGTTCAATATAACGTCACTGACAGAGCTTGTATCTTCCTAAAAGTAACTTTACCAGGAGAAGAAAGAAACACTCTTAACTTTAAATGTTAGCTGATGTAAGTAGATGTTTATCATAAGTCATTTTGGAGCATTTTGATTCACCCACTAATAGCTGGTATTTTTAAAACTTGTAAATATAATAGAGATAGTTAAGTACTTATACTTTGCTGTTAATATACATCAGTTTCATAAGTAGGTAAAAGAAATGTTTGGGATCAAATGGAGTTTTGGGGCAAAATATAGTTGAGAAAATAGTGGTACAAGGTTTCAATATGACAGTCATAATGTAAACATTAATACAACTGTGAATACATCTAAGTACAAAACTACTTCAAAATATAATATAGATTCTAATCTATCTCTAAGTCATGCAAAACATAAAAAGATGCAAGTCACCTGCCTGTTATACTTCTAAAAGCAGAGTGAGTCAGAATGCTGATCTTGGCAGCTCAAGGCAACACTCCTAGAGGTTTCACAAACACATAGGTGGAATAGCTTACAAGCCTCATCTGTAATAGGCTTAAAGCTGCAGGCTAAACACCTGTGTGCTGTGTGTGTGTAAGAGTGTGTGTATGTACGTGTGTGTGCGTATGGAACTAAGGGCGCTGCACACCAACACCTGATACAGGTGAGGCTCTGGTTGCCTGACCGGGAGCTGATCTCATAGCTCTTGCAGTTTCAGTTAAGGTAAGAAAAGCAGTGAGTCAACAGTGAGCGATTGTGGCCTGAAGCCTGGGGTATCCTTCATTGCCAAATGTTCATCCTGTTCGTCCTGACCCTTGCGAAAGAACAGAAAACATAACATTTGTTACTCTGTACAATGAGGTTACTGTCACTCAAGCATTTTTACAGATAATTAACATTTTTAATGATCACATTCATGCTCATTAAATGCCTTATGACAGATTAATAAACCCTGAACTGAAATCGAAGGTTTTAAATTGAAGTAGCGTGAATCACGATTCCAGTTTTTTTTTATCACTTTTTACATAATTTGAAAGCACTGTGGGAACATTATATGATGAATGGGTTAATAGAAATAAAGAGAGCTGTAATAAAGTCAGAAGCAATGAGTAAAGGTCTAGAGTTTAAACAACTATAAGTGAAAAAATATATTTATATTTATATTGATAGTCAATCTGCTTTTTGACTTATTATTCTGTAACAAACTATGAACAGCCTTCAGGAACCACTCTTTTGAAAACAGATATTCTAGTGAAAGTGGCTATTTAACATTGGGAACACACTCAAGCACCACAACAAAATGTGACCTATGCATTTAACACATTACATGTGCAGCAGCGGGCAGCAATCAACAGGATAGCAGTGTAATGGGACAGAACCTTACCCAGGTCAGAAGTTGAACCTGTGACTTTTGGTTCACAAGGGCAACGTCCTAACCGCTAAGCCACCACTGCCCACTAGAAATCGAGGAATTCAATTCAAATAAGGAAATGCATATAGTTTAATGAACACTTTGGGCATTACACAGAACAGTACACTGGTAGAATGTACTGTTATCAGTGTCTGGACTCTTATATATAAATATTATGTTTTACTTTAGTTTAGATTATTTCCACAGAAGTTATTTTGTCCGCTTGTGATTGTGGATGTACAAAAAGGAACTGAAAGTGTTTAACTAATTAGTCCATTATTAATGTTTACACTGTACACAATTTTGTAACAATTTAACTTATAAAGTAAGCCAGATTTACCTCTAATAGTAAGTTAACAGAACAATAAATTCAATGAACTCAGTGAACTTTAAAGTTGATCAGATACTTTTTAAAATTAAATTGTTGCTTTTTTTATTTAGATTTAAGTAGATTATTTTTTTACAATAACAGTAATTAGGAAGTATTCAGTACCATAAACTGTTGGTACTCTTTCCACCTCTGATTTTTATAATTACATTGGACTAGTATTACCATGGGCTCCATAAGGAGGGGATTAGTACGATTCCAAGGGTTCAGCACAGACAGGGGGCCCTAAGAGAGCAAAAAAAAGAATATTACACACTGGATACACAATATCCATATTCATAGGGCCCAAAATGTCTAGTGACGCCCCTGAGCATTTCAAACTAGTAATAACAATTCTTGTCTCCTAAAGGTTAAGAACATGTAACTCTAAAAATTTCAGAGATGTGGTGTTTGCTTGCCATAAAAGGTCGACTTGTAACAACAACAGGATCTTGGGATAAAGATAACTATAGCCAGTACTAGCTCTCCACAGCCATTCAAGCAGAACTAAAAGGCCTTGAGAGCCCCTAATTGTCTGAAGTGGGAAAGCCTGGAAATCCAGAATAATCCAGATTATATATGTGACCTAAGCAGGGCAGAAGCATTGGGAAGGCCTGCTTCATGTCCACTTTGTCATGGGCATCTATGGGCTTCTCTGTCGGGTGAGCAGCACAATCAATACACACAGGGGAACAGAAGGGCCTTCCATCCTGGGAGACAGCCACTGGGAAAGGAAAGGAAAAAAAGAAAAAACGGATTTGAGGAATTAATCTCAGTGCGGAACTGAGGAGGAATGAGTGGCCGGGCCCAGGCATTGTCCTCCTCCGGCCCTCCATACACTGAATAGGGCTTTGTGAAGAGTCCACAGCTGCCACCATCGCACCCATCTCTAGGTTCTTGGCCGCTCAGAGTACGGGCCCCTAGGTCAGCTGTGTGTCTTGGCCTTTATTGACCGAGCAAAGCGCGGATGGGCAGTGAGCTGGTCTAGGATCAGCTGAGGCACTGAGTGCAGCTGTGAGGGCCTCATGAGAACAGCAAGGCAGAGGAGGTTCAATTCATTGCATGGACAAACGCTATTCTGAAACTTGCAGGTGCAACACAAATATGACTGGGGCTCAAGCAGAGAGATTCTTCCAAGATACAGAGCACTGTTTACCACAAACAGAAACAGTCTGGCAGCATCATGGCTGTGACCATTGTAATATATTGTAAACCAAACTATTTACAATAGCTATATTAATAATTGTTATTTAATTTATTATTATTTTATTTAAGGATAACTTATAAGTGAAGACTGAAAAGCAGAAGGCATGTTAGAGATGTTTTATTCAATATTTCATGCTTTTTTTAATGAAAGCAACATGTTCTGTATTAACAAGTAATATTAATTTCTTGTCAGTATTTCTGACTTGTGGTTTGACATTCTTTAATGTGAGGTATTCTGAATATTAATTTCATTGTAATTTAATTCTGTCATACAGTTTTCTCAGTAACTATGGAATATTTTTTTAACTTTTGAACTATTTTAAAGCCTCCTACAAATAATTTACACTTAGGTTTTACAGTCTTTGCGTCATATTTAAATGATGCTTTTATAATTATTGGCAGAAAAAGTCAAAATTATTTAAATGATTTGAAACTGGTAGCATACACAAAGTGCCAAACTGTTTGGCGTTCTTGATCAAGAAAAAAAATGAAAATATGCATTTATTATTAAGAAAAACCTGAAAAATAAATGTATCTAAGCCTCTTTTGCAGTGATAGATGGAGAAAGCAGAAGGCTGTTTGGGGTGTTTAGCCTTTACACTGTTCCCTGCTGGTGGTGACAGCTGCCTGGTAGCTGAGGTCTTTCCCTCCAAAACTTGACCATTATGTCCCAGCTGTGAGCAGCTGGTCTCCTGGTCACACACACACACACACACACACACACACACACACACACACACACACATTCAAACGGCCTGGTTTTTGGTTCATTCAGTGGCAATGTGATGTAAATTAGGGGAAAACTAGAGAACATCATTAACCTTTTTGAAAAAAGATGATGTAAATGGGACAATGAGCAAGTCAAAATATTTAAGGTGCAACAGGCAATGTTGCATCTGTATTATTCTACAGATTATCATCACACCATAACTTGAAATAATTAAATTGATAATTTTGTTAAAGAATTATTTAACTAAAGTGTTTAATTGTTTGGGAACCCAAGATACTTCTTGTTGCAGTTTTAAAGGTAAAATTGTTTACCCATTCTTGCTTGATACAAGATTTTAGCTGCTCAACAGTTGGTGATCACTCTTCTATGATTGTCCTCTTTATAATTCCTTATACATTTTCAGTAGGGCACATATCTGGACTGCACAATTGGCGAATAACAGTCTTAATGGTCCATTTTATATTCTTCCCAAAAACAAGCTGAAACATGATCCATTTCAGTTTATCTGAGATGAGCTTGAGCCCAGAGAACTCGCTGGTGCTTTTGCCTGCTTACTTACTCGAAAAAACACTTAGAATACATATACAATTCAATGGGCAAAGTTCTTATTCTAAGCACAGGAAGAGAAATCCAAATTACTCCCCATGGTAATCGACTTTATGATACAAAATGTATACAATTTGTTTAAAAAGCACATTATTTTAACTAAATCGTTTTTCCTGTTCTTATCAATATGTATACAGACAAAAACACCTATAGGATCTCTGAAGCAAATGAGTAATCATGCTACTCCACTCCATTAAGCTGGACAGCCGTAAACACCAGTGCTTTATCTGATAGCATTTATGACCCTCACTCACAGACACTAATTACACACTCCAAAGTCCAAATGGCCTGTTCCCAGAGGACGACACAGTCGCAGATTAACTTCCAGAGGAAAAGCTTTTCCAAATGAAGGCCTGAGAAAGAAGTGAATGACACACGCAGGGTGGAGAGCGGGGGCGTCCAGCCGACGGAAAAGACTTGCATTATTAAATTTGCAACAAGCTGCAACACTGTCTCCTATTGTGATGCTCTTTCACAACCCCCCCAGTCTTCCCCACCCTATCCGTCCACCCACGGGACCCACAGCAGGGCCCTAGAGCTGCACAATACTTTGGTTGTTAATCATTATCGCAATATTGGCCTTTGTAAAAGAAGTCATTCAGCCAAAACAGGTTTAGTGTCTTAAGTTTTGCTCTGGAGCTACAAGGCTAATGTAGCTAACAAAAAATGGAATATTATAGTACACACTAGCATTGTGTAATCTGCATGCCTAATTACTCATTACGATGCTAAATGTTGCAACTCTGGAAATAGCCAATCACATTTCTTAGCATATGCTTTGAGGCTAACCATACCAGGTTAAGGACAACATGTTTTATTAGCTAATGTTACTCTCTTTTGAAATCCTGTGACTTGTTCTTGGGATGACACTGATACTAGCGGAGACTGACTAAGAAGCCTCTCTGCTGTGGTAGCTGAACGATCAGCTCTGTGATCACCACAGCTGACCACCTGACCTCTACTTCCCCCCTTCTTTAAGCCTGTAGTGTGGGCCAGCATGAGCAACAGCTTGCAAGCGGCAGTCTTCCCCCTAGGCAAGCCTCTCGCACACACACAGCGCAGTGCACACACATATACTCTCTGAGCCCCATTCCCTTGGCTCCCACATACTATCAAAGGCTCTTAATGACTTCTAATTAGCTCCCAATCTATTGGTGACAGAGCGCCGGTGGCCCACTGGAGCTCCATTCAGAGAGCAGCCATTGTGCAGCAGGATAGTTTCCACTCAGCTGGACATGGCCTGGAGAAAACCATGGCTGTGGGAATGGGGGGTGGTAGAGAGTATGACAAAAATACCTTATCACGATTATGTTTTCGTGTGTTATGGTTGGGATATTATTTACAACATATTAGCTTGTAGAAAACAGTTATTCTTAATTTTGGTTAATTAAAGTTCTACTCTATAGGTTTAGTCTAAATACACATTTAATAAAAGCACTTGCTCTTTGGCTCCTGTCATGAGTGTGTTTTGATTAAGTATGTTTCTGTTTTTTTTATGATTCTCTGGGGTAATGTACTGTATACTACAGACATAGCAGATAGAGATTAAGCTGAAAAATAGCAGCATTTTCCATTAAACATCCATCCACTGAACAATTCTCATGAAACCAAAAGTGGTCCCTCTACCCCTCGAACTCCAAAGAATGGTTTTGGCACTATTTTTAAAGAGGATATGTGGGCCCACATTTCAGTTTCTCGCTCTCGTAAATTACTGCATATTCGTTTCATTGTAGTTACCATAGAATGCACTCAAGCCTCAAAATTTATCGCTGAATATTTTAGCCAAGGGTTCAGCGAGCCTTGTCCAGTAAAACTGTTTTGTGTACTAATCATATCCCAGTTTGAACTAAGAACCACACAATTTCTCTCTCTTACCAACCCCCACTCCCCACCCCCCCACCCCCGTGCGTGTGTGTTTGTATGTGAATGACACAGCCCTGAACACAGCAGCTTCTCACAGAGTCAGCCCCTCAAATGATCACACAGGATATGATTCCCCAGAGGATGGTTATCAGTGACCGCGCTCTTCCCACGAGAGGGGGGACAGAGGCATCACTTTACCAAACGAGGGAAAGATACAGTGACGTGACTCATCTCTGGAATGCAAAAGCCAGACACAATAAACACTATTCCACTACCGAGGCCTGTCATCCTTCTCATTATGTTAGGCCTACATGACAGTTATGTGATAAGAACTACTGTATGAACACTTACTGTATGAACAGTGGGCCATATATTACTCCTGATCTAAGTTCAGTTTCAGTTTTTTTTCACATAACGCTGAACATAGTCTTATGAACAGTCTTCTTTGTACCCTTTAATGATACTTATGAAAAATCTGGGTCAGTGCTAGACCTCTGGCAACCCTTACCATGCTTTTTTACTGTTATTTACTCTATTTGCGAGTATTGTAATACAAGTTTTGCAGCTACAGTATGGTGGATATACTTCATACAAATACAAATAGTGGAGGTGCTTCATTTAAATGTGTATATCTCTAATAAATACAAAAAAACATTTTGTTATTATTATATACATCCACTCAATATTGGCCTGTAGAGCGCTCTCCTGTAGAGCATTATCTTTGGCAATGTTCCTATATCTGTTGGAAAGCCTTTCTAGCCTGTTACTGCAGTGAAGCGGATGCAAACTCTCTATTAATACAAAGTGTTGTAAAAGTGGCGGTCTACTTTTGGATTTTTAGATATATTGCGTACCGCGATTGTCTAACAAACATACTGGGCAGTACTGGCTTAGGGACTTCATTGGAGGGTCACAGGTTCAAGTCTCAGCCCAGGTATCACTGAGGTACCCTTGAGCAAGGTACCGTTCTGTTTCCCTGCTCCACCAGCCAGTGCTATGTCATATTTTGTTGTGGTGCACTTTGTGTGATGGGGTGTGTTCACAATGACATATAGACATTTCACATTGTATGAAGATTTCATGTGCATGAGCTTGATAAGACGAAATCTATATTCTCCAACACTGGCTTTGGCCTTTTTCCTCTTTAAATGAGAAGCTGTTGTTTGTAAAGGCTTTGACTGGGTTCATATGGGTGTAAGGGGTGAGTACACTTCATGCAATATGTTTCACTTTTCTCTCACACTGACCCCCTCCCTCCCTCTCTCCCTCCCTCTCAGCCTTGATGTGCAGTAAACAGGCTGTGTGCAGGCCAGCTGTGGGGCTGATTGTTGGAGCTCTGTAGGAAGCGCGAGCTTGTGCAGCTGAACAAAAGCTGCATGAGAGAGCTCCAGACTCGCTGGCTCCAGCCGAGATTCTCTCTCACAGTCCCGGGCACTGCGAGTCCATTGTCCTGCAGCCTCCCCCCACCACCACCCCATAACCCCCACCCTCCCTGCTCCTCAGCTGCAACCTATTCTGCAGCGCTTTAGCCTCTACACTCCAGAGCAATACAGAGAGGTCTGAACACTGAACAACACATAAACGCTGTGCACAAAGCAGAGGCTCAAGCATTTTTGTGGCTCTAAAAGGGTTTTAAAAAATTTATTATATATTTTTATTTTTTTTTATATTTATTTTTTAAACACATTGTCAATGCGTTTTATTAATGTTATAAGTGATTTACTGTTATGAGGGAAGGATATTTGCCATGTATACAATTTCGAATAAAAGTGGAATAAAAAAAGAGAACCACAAAAATAAATAATGCCAATGTATTGGGAAATGTAAAGGCTTGTAAAATGTGCAGAAGTGCTAAAGCATTTGTGGAGCTTGATGTGATGGAATGCCAGCAGTTCCATTTTCCTAAAAAAAAGACACGTCAAAAAAAAAAACAGAAGTGATTCAGGAATTTGCTTCGAATGTGAAGAAATTTCTTTCTTCCTTATTTTTTTTTTCGTTCGTTCTTTCTTTCTTTCTTTCTTTCTTTCTTTCTTTGTTTCTTTCTTTCTTTCTTTCTTTCTTTCGGTGAATGCTGCAGGTGATAGCGGGGAGCGCGCGCCTGTTGTCGGTGGTTGCCTTGGTGACCGCCCGCGCGGCGCCGGCCTGACAGGATGAATGGGTGACGTCACGGCGCTGGCGCCTGCCAGTCTGCGTCGGTTTGTTTGGACAATCTGGGAGGAACACACACACACAGAAAGAGAGAGAGAGAGCATGTGAAGGAATTCGAAAGTTTGTTCCGATGATTTTCAGCAAAAAAGGAGAGTTTGAAGTAGAAAAGAGCTAAAAATAACTTTGCTTATTTCCCTGTTAGAATATTAATAATAAGAAAAATAAACTAATGTAAGAACCAAATCTGATCATACTGTATATAAAAATCATCAGAATGAGAAGACTGCGTCCTAAAACTACAATATTAATAGTAGGTCAGGGCAGTGCCATACATTCATAAGCAGCGTATGTATGGATTAATATGTGGTTTTGGACGCAGCCTAACTGAAAAGTTTAATTATGAATGTTGTCTTATTGGGGACTGTTTGATCATGTGTAGTGCACTACATAGGGGTTAGGGAATATCATGGGGAAAATCAAGAATCTAATTCTGGATCACCATGTGGTAGCAAAACTGATATGAATCTTTCTTTTTTCTGTAGATTCTGTTTGTTTGTTTTTTAACCAAAAAATCGAATCTCGCTTTCCCTCCCGTTATTTTGGCTCCGTTCCAATTTTATTCCAAATGTATTAATGTGGAGTCTCCCTCTTTCATCCTCGCCCAAGGCTATTTCATTATCTTATCACTGCAGGTGTTAATCCGCCTAGTTGTCCTTGAAACCATACACTTGGTGAAAAGCATTATAATTTGTCTGACCTGAGATAACATAAGGGCAATTCTGCACCTTTTAGAAAGTGTTCTTCATAAAAGGAAAAGTGGATATTCATTCTTCCTGTGTGTTTTTTTATTTGCTACATAGGTAGGAGGACCTTCTCATATGAAAGTGATGAGTGTTGCTCTAGTTTGCTGTCACTATCTGTCTGTCTGTCTGTATATCTCGCTCATCCCCCTAAACACACACACACCTCACCTGCAGAGGCCCACGGACAGCTGGATTTCCACCAATCATCAGTATTAAATACACACATTTGTTTCCATTTGTAACACCCCCCCTTCTCCACCACCCCACACACCACTGCCACCAGCTCCACCACCAGCACCAAAACTGACTGTAATCTACAGCTATCCTCTCATTGGCTTAAGGTGAAAACAGAGCAGGAGTGTTGGATGTTCATTGGCCCGTCCCTCCGAGCACGACTGTTGGGGGCCCCGCCCACAGCCTCGCATGAGCAGTATAAAAGGCTTGTCGTGTTGCTTGTGCGAGCATGTGACGATCTGTCATCGCAGAACTGACCAAGCCAGACTCGAAGGACTAAAAGCAAGACTTTGCAACTTTTTGACACGCACGGAAAGAAAAAAAATGAAGGTTGTCGGGCCGACGTGCGCACTCAAGAGCAAGACCGGAGGCGAGGACGTGGTGCGGTGTCTCTCCGAGCAAAGTCTCTCCATCTCCAAGTGCAAACTGCCGCTGTTGGACGAGCACATGAGCGCCTTTCTGTACGACATGAACAGCTGCTACAGCAAGCTGAAGGAGCTGGTGCCCACACTGCCCGCCAACAAGAAAGCCACCAAGGTTGAGATCCTGCAGCATGTCATCGACTACATCTGGGACCTCCAGGTGGAGCTGGACGAGCCGGGGAAGAAAAGCCAGCACGGCCAGGCACCGGCATCCACAAGGGCTCCGCTGTCCACACTGAACGCCGAGTTAGCAAGCATCTCTGTCGAGGTAAACACTCTTTAGCAGCTGCGTTAGACTGTGGGGGTTGTAGTTTAAAGCACATTTTCTGTCAGAAGTGAAAGAAGATACCGCAGTGAGGTAGAGTGTCAAAATTAATGGTTCGTGTCAGACTTTTAACTTGAGTAGGTTAAAATGGTTAAAAGTTTGTAAACAACACTGCTTATATGAGCCAAAACGTCCTAAAAGTTTAACTTTTTTGGATCATTCATTGGTTATGGGATACTTTTATAAGGTTTTTTGTCAGACTGTTAGTGTTTGTTTTGGAGGGACAACAGTAAACTAAATATGTACCTGGGTTTGTTCATCAGCTGTATTGACCTGAAGCTTCATGTTCATCATATGTATGTTGTGAAGGAAGATGTCTGAAGCCGAGTGTCTAAACATATGTTTCTTTTTGTCTTACAGAACAGCTCGGATGACAGAATCATGTGCCGCTAAAACACCACACCAGCCTACAGAAAGATGAGAGAAAAGTGAGAGGAACATCGCAGAAAGCAGACAGAAGGTCATCAACAGTGTTTTCCTCCTACTGCTGAGGCCCTGAGCTCTTCACAGCAGAGTTTGTACCCAACTCATGATGTGGAAGACACTTTGGTATTGTGGTTCACCCACTGCGAGGACATTCATTCATTCCATTACCAAACTGAACTGTGATTCTCCCATCTGTTTTTTTTTTTTTTTTGGAGGGGTGTTTGTGTGTGGGGGGTTTGCAGCTTCATCTTGGTTTGGGTGGGGGTTTGCTGTGGAATCCATGGCAAATTACATTAGTGCCCCACTAATATTGCTCATTTGTTTTTTAAGGTCAGAGTTTCTCTCATGACTTATATTGGCATACCTTTAGAAACTTTTATATTTTGTTATAAAGCTTGATTTCTCAGATTGCTGAGCAAAATGAACGTATTGTATATTACAATGACATGATCTTGGTCGTCTTATTGTGTTTTTTACAATGTACCTATTTGGTGTTTTTTTTTTATTAAAAGAAAACAAACTTTAATCCACGACTCTTTGTGTCTCAACGGATTATGACCGGTGAAGGAAAAAAGTTTGAGAAACCGATGGTGATAAGAACTCATTTAACCACCATTACTGTAATCAGTTATTAGCATCTGCCTGAGGCTCCAAATTGCATCTTTAAGATGTGTTTTATCCTTTTAGAGACCTTTGAGGAAAAGTGACACATGGCTTATACCATCATAGTTTAATGTTCATCCAATTAAAGCAGCTTAGTTTGTCTAATGGTGTCCTTCCTAAAATCAACACATTTACCTGCTGTGGTAAAGCTCAAATACACACAACACTGAAACAATGCTTAGCATTCTGCACTAAAGCCTGTGTCCCCTTCATTTTATACCGTTATTATACATGGGGTTATGTGTGATGCTTGTATATCAAGCATTTTTTTCATCTTAGTAACAGTTACATTTGTCCTGATAAAGTTAGACTTATTCCCTCTCCCTCGTGTGTGTGTATGTGTGTGTGTGCTTAACCCCTATTTCCCTGTGGTGTGATGCACTCTGCAGCTGCAGGGCCTCACGCTGTGGGATCTGGGGTGTGTGTGTATGCCTGATTTGATTCCCACCCGTATTCAAACAAGCCCTGTCTCTACACACTAATTGCCTGACATCTTTAAAGGGAAGCTCTAAACATATTCTTGCTTTTAATCAGTGTCCCAGTGCTGCTTGTGTACATTCATTCATAAAGGCTGCTTAAATTAACATTAATTGACCTATTTCTTTATTTTTTACTACAATTGCTTAATTTAGAAACTAATGTACAGTGTTTTACAATTATTTGTAGTTGAGCTATACATACATGTGCTAGATAAAGTTCTTAATAACAGTAATTATAATAGTCTTAGTAGTAATAGAAATAATAAAGTTAATCCTCAAAAGTGCTGAATAAGATCTTCTTAATGTAGTTCTAGCTGTAGTAAGCCTAGTTGTAGTACTAGTAGTATTAATCCTCTTCCAAACTCCTGAAAAGTAGCAAATACTTTTAATTAGTTTCATTACTATTACTATTGGTAGTAGTAGCAGTAGTAGAAATTATAGTTGTAATAGGCCTAGTAGTAGTAGCAGTAGTAGAAATTATAGTTGTAATAGGCCTAGTAGTAGTAGCAGTAGTAGAAATTATAGTTGTAATAGGCCTAGTAGTAGTAGCAGTAGTAATCCTGAAAAGTATATATATAGAGAGAGTTTTAAAAGCTAAATTGTGTCACTATTATTATTGGTAGTAGATGTAGTTATACTTTTAGTAGCCCTAGTAATAGCAGTAGTAGCAACCATACTCCTGAAAGGTGGTATATAAGTTAAAAAAGTAATTTTACATGTATTATTACTATTATCAATAGTAAAAAGTGGTGGTGGTAATAGCAGTAGTAATAACAGTAGTGGTAATAGTTGCAGTATTAATTAACAGTAGTGGTATTAGTATTAGCAGTGGTAGTAATAGTTTTAGTAGTAGTAGTAGCAGTAGTAGTAGTAGTAGTGGTAGTAGTAGTAGTAGTAAAAGTAGTGGTAGTAGTAGTAGTAGTAGTAGTAGTAGTAGTAGTAGTAGTAGTAGTAGTAAAAGTAGTAGTAGTAGTGGTGGTGGTAGTTGTAGTAGTAGTTGTTGTTGTTATTGTGGTAATAGTACTAGAGATAGTGCTAGTATTAGCAGTATTAATAGTGTAGTAGTAGTGGTAGTAATAGTAGTAAAAGTAGCAGTAATAGTATAAGTAGTGGTAATATTATTATAAGTAGTAATAGTAATAGTAACAGTAATATTAGTAATCTTCAGTCCTACTGCTAAAAATGGTCTTTTGGTTTATAAAAAAGCATCTGAATGTGTCTTGTCGCACCCGGAATACGGGTGGGAAACGAACAGTAACAAGCTGGGGGAAGAGCGGGGAAGGCAGAGCAGGGAAGGGAGGGAGTGTAGGAGGAGGAGGAGGCGGGGGGCTGCAGACAGAGTGGCGCCGCTGCGCACCTGGGGAAGTTCAGGTTAAATCGCTCCACATTCCTCAGCACACAGCTGATTGAAACATTAACAAACAGTAATCCGCAAGCCCAGGCCGCAGATGGGCAGGGAAGAGGGCCAGAAAACAGCTCTACTCCCTCTGCCTGGGCCCTCACACACGAAACCGAAGTTCTTTTCACAATAATAATAAAAATAACGAGGAGGGGGAAAAAAACTTTAGGAGAAAACTAGCCAAGCCAGAGCTGTCCGCATTGTTATAGGGCACAGTGCTACTGAAAATCCCCGAATCTGTGAAAAATCTTGAAACAGCCTGTGAAGGACTATTGTTTCCTAATAATAAAGGGTGGTTTGTGCAGCAGCAGACAACAGCCTGAGCGCGTGGCCATATTAACCTATTTGTTAAAAAAAGACTGACTGAAAATAACTAGAATCTGCGCATCAGAAAGTGCTTTAATCTTTAAAAAAACGTTTATATATTTGTATACAAGCTCTACGAGTCCAACTATAGTGCGTTTCTTGTTTAGGGAAATGAGTATCTTAAATGAAGAATAATTTTGGATTGTTTTAGTATCCGTAGCGTATATTCAGTTTGGAACATCGCTGTATTTAATTGCGCACATTTAAACTGAGCTTTTGGCGCCCCCGTGCGGCCTCTACAGGGAAAAAACTACTGAGGAACGATGTAGTTTATCACTGAGGATGCGCTTTTGCCGCAGCAAATTTTTTAAATATAAGCACACACAACACACACAGATTTAATATGTAACCAAACCAATTTTTCAGTCATTCGTGTAACAATGTTTTCTTCATCTACTTTAAAGAATCCCCATGGTTTCTTTATAGATTTTTAAATATTCCTTTTATATATATTTTTTTTATTTCAAAATTTTATTTTTACTTTAATGTTATATTCATTCTTATTTATCATGTTCTTCTGCTGAGTTTACTGGTTCTTCTTGTCCAGCACATTTCATTGTACTGTTGACCCAACGTTAACATACATAGATCAACAAACGTAAATATCTGAAAAACCGATATTGTTTTAGGTCACATTCACAAACATTTTTTTACAGGGTTTACAGACTTTTAAGCACTACTGTATCTATCTATCCATCCATCCATCCATCTCACTATATATCTATATCTCTAGCAAAAGATTATACAAGTTAGCAAAACAATGAACTTTATCTTTAGATGGTGGAAATTGTTTGATTCTTTAAGGTAAATTTATGAAGAACCAGTTCTACAATTCATTAGAAACATGAAAGCATCAACAATAGCAACAGGTCGCTCATAGAGAAATATTGCAAAAAAAATTATTTTTCTTCTACCCATATTTTCCACCATGTTAATTATAATGTCCTCCCTTTCACAAAAGGTAAAACCGAATTCATGAAAAAATAGAATAATAAAATAATAATCTAATGAACCACACATGTGCCAAAATTGTGTGTTTATATATACTGTATATATAAAGGGGTGGACATGGCCAGCAACAATACTCAGGTAGGCTGTGGTGATCAATTGGTACTAAGGGGCCCAAAGTGCCTAAAAAAAAAATGACCCCCCACACCATTAAACCATCACCACCAGCCTGAACTGTTGACACAAGGCAGGATGGATCCATGCTAAAATGTTGTTTATGCCAAACTCTGACCCTATCGTCTGAATGTTGCAGCTGAAATAGTCACTTTCACTTCAAATCGAGACTCATGAGACCAGGCAACTTTTTTCCAATCTTGTATTGTCCAATTATGGTAAGCTCATGCAAATTTTAGGTTTAGTTTCCTGTTCTTAGCTGACAGGAGTGGCATCCGGTTTGGTCTTCTGCTGCTGTAGTCCATCTCCTTTAAGGTTTGAAGTGTTGTGTGTTCAAACTAGGTATTCTGCATACCTCATTCCCCTCTGACCCCTGATGTCAACAAGGCAGTTGCGCATATATATATATATATATATATGCACATGGACGCACACACTCATATATAAAATAATCAGATAATACAAGTTAATAACAAATGCAGCAGCAGTCTGGTCATGTTTAAATATAAATTTTATTTACAACAGTATCAACATCAAGGAAAAGAATAAAATGTATTGTAATTTACATCCTGTAAAACACTTTATTTGTCCCTCTCCTCTACATAAATTAATCAGACCTCTCCCCAGAAAGACTCAAAACAGAAAGACCATTTCTGAATTTCTCATTTCTAAATATATCTCCTCATGATCCGACACAATCTAGGCTATGAAAAACACAAAAACACAAAACAAAAGTCATCTTCCTGAAGTTTAAGAACATTCTGGGAAAAGAAAACGACTGATATGTTGCCCATTGGGAGTTCATTTGACAGTTATTTTTGAAAAGAATGCGTCCAAAAACAAACACTGCTGTATCAACTGGCCTTAAAATAAAAAATTAAAAAGTTACACTTGGTTCGGTGTACAGCATGTCGTACAAACTCATACGTTTATATGATATGTACCTTGCACTCTGTGCCTCTGCACTACAAACAGCTACTGTCAAAGTCAATAATTCAGCAAAACAATGAAATTTATCTTTGGATTGTGCAAGATTCTTAAAGGTAGATTTATGAAGAACCAGCTCTACAATGCATTCGAAACATGAAAGCATTAACGATAGTGACAGGTCACTCGCAGAGAAAGATTGCGAAAAAATATTGTTTTTCTTCTACCCAGTTTTTCCACCATGTTTAATAAAATGTCCTTCCTTTCACAAAAGGTAAAACAGAATTAAACCCAAAGCAAATATTGACCTAAAATAATCTGATGAACCACGCACGGCCCAAAATCTGTGCAAAAAAATGTACAGTATATAATAAGAGCATGTATCATACATTTGGAGCGCACAGCATGTACAAGTCCATTCTTATTCACATATAAAACAAACAAACAAAAAACCCATTTAATACTGCAGTACCTTTTGCTTCTTTAACTGATGCACCATTTCGCATGTATGGCATAGAGAAGAGGTTTATTGCTCGGATCTGCATATAGGGTAAAACTGAAGTAGGCCCTTTCTGAAAGCAAGAATTCTGTTAAAAGAGGTCAGGGGGAAAAATAAGAAACAACTGTAGAAAATCAATGCTAAACATATTGAGTCTACTTTCGATAAGGCTAGAATGAGCAAGAAATACTGCAAGCATTCATTTCCTTATTAGCCTCTTTTGCAATAAAGTGCATCCCCACCCATTCTGCCAGTATTTACCTTTACCCACCCAACTCAGTTCCACAGCAAGAGAGAATCGCCATCTGGTGGTAATGTCAAGTATTGCGTTTACAGCCCCATACACTCAGAAGGAAGGACTCAGTTGCAGCAGGACGTCCCCTTGCTCTCGCACTCTACACACACACATGGGCGCGCGTGCACACATTCAGAGAGCATTTCACACACAAAGCTGGGAAGGAGTTCATTTCATTCTCTTTATGTCCAAACAATCATTCTAAAGGGTCGCTTTTCCACTTGCAGGTGCTGCATGTCCACGTTCGTCTGTTGCTCTGATGAATCTGACCTTGTTTATTTTCTTGCTGAGGCAGCTCTTTGCTACAAGTACTTCTGCAAAACACACAGTGCCAAATCAACCTGATGTCAGAAGAAGCAACATTTCATGTTTGTAGTAACCAACATTGCTGCTCAACTGCTGAATTGCCCTAGAGATGTCTCCCATTTATTTAATGTGTACCAAGGGGGCCACAAAGTTGTGCTGCATTAACTCTTTGAGATTGTAACTTAATTGAAGAAGGAAAAATCTAAAATGTTTATAAACAAATGCTGGTAATATTATGTGGATTTATTGAAATAATTGTTGAGCATTTTTAGATTCATTTCTACTTCATTCATCATGAAGTATTCACACAATGTAAAGGCAGCTAGTTTTTACAAACAGTGGATTTTTTTTACGCTAAAGTACTGAAGAATGTAACACTGTACCTGTTCAGGGCCCACTGGCATGCGACCCATACCCATGGCATTCATGCCCATTTGGCCTTGCATTGGAGGCATCTGTCCTGGCCCATTAACTCCCCCCTGCATGGCCCCATTCATCATCATACCGCCATACTGCGCTGGCGACCCCTGCTGGGGAAACTGCTGCTGCTGAGGGTATGAACTAAAAATAAAGGAATTTAGAGAGTCACACACACACACACACACACAAAACCTAATACACACACTACACTGGCCAAATTCTAACTCACTTGTTCATGGGCATGCCTCCTTGCCCCCAGCCCTTCATCTCTGCTGACTGGTACATGGGGTTGCTCTGAGGGTGCTGCTGCATCATGGGATTCTGAGGTCCTGCCATACGGCCAGGCATCATATTCGGAGGGGTACTGCCAGTGCCCACAAATGAAGGCTCCCCTTGTTGTCCCATCCCTGCAGTAATAAAAAATTTAAGTATTTTCTTGAGAGTTAATTTAGTGTCAAAATATACTAAATACATAGACTTTGTATTTGTAAACCAAAGCATTTTTTAAAAAATGGATTTTGTTTTTTTTAACATCAAGATGTGGTAGTGCAATGTTTAGGGAGTTGCTGTTGTGACCTAAAGGTCGCCAGTTCAAATCCCAGAGCAGTACCACTGTGGATAGCGCAACAAGGAAACCTTCCAAAAAACTGCTCCCTGTGCGCTGCACCTGTTAGCTGCCCACTGCTCCTTTACACATAGGTCAAAAGCAGAGTGGTTCTATTTTATTGTGGTGCACTGTGTGCTGTGCTGTGATGTGTTCACAATGACAAATAATCACTCACTTATTAAAATGAGAAGAAATTGCAATATCTAAAAAACAGAAAGCAGACTTCTTACTTCTTTCCATAGTTTTCCCCCTTGAACATACCCTTATGTGCAAATCTGATATATGGCCAAACAACCGACTTTAGCCCATCTTAACCTACCATAGTTTCCACCGTAGTTAAATGGCTGCTGGCCTGGCTGGTTGATGGAGGCTGCTCCCATGGGGTTGTCCATGCCAGTGGGAGCAGTGACATTGGGAGGGGGGCTGAAGCCTCCAGCTGCAGCCTGCTGCTGCTGCTGTTGCTGCTGCTGCATCATCATCATCATCCTATGCCTTCTCATCTGCAGAGTCATCATCTCTCGACTCCGCTGAGCCATCATCTGAGCATTAAGAAAACCAGGCTGAGAGAGAGAGAGAGAGAAAGAAAAAGAGTCAGTAAGCCAGCCCTAAGGCATAAGCTTATAAAGCATGTAAAATCACCCTAAAAAAACTGAACAAAATGTCTACCATTAGTTTTAACACAGATGTCCAACAAATTAGACTGATCCATGGAGGTACAACCGTACAGGGCTTAAAGGATCTACTGCTATTGATGCCATATTCCACACATTCAGAGATCTTATGGAATCCATGCCTTGATGGGTGTGGCCCCACCCAACATATGGCTGATCAGTGTAAGCAGAGAATAGTAAACGAACCTGTCCTCCCATGCCAGGCCTCACTCCAGGGTTTACTCCTGGTCCGGCCTCCATTTTCATCGCCATTCCTTGCCTGGTCTGATTCAAAAACTGCAAAATGTGACAATTCATCATTACTTATAATGCCCAGACTACTTACACAGACTGCCCATTCCACCATTTTTGAATACAAGATTTGTGTTGTGACAGATTTTCAGTTAATCACTGAAACTACAGTGGCAGTGGAATATATTATTGGTCAGAAAATCACGTTTCACATATTATATAACAAAGTCTAAAAAGCCCATACTTAAGAGTACTGTGTTTTCATTAGTATTTCCTTGACTGCAAATCAGTGTATTCAAAGACAAAGACTGGCATAATAATATAGAAGCTGATTACTGGAAAACTACTCATAATTTGAATTACTTCATGTTACTAGTCATCTTACAGAAAGAAGACCCAAGGAAGGTTTCACCAGGTTTCAGCATTAAATGTTAGTTTCCATTAGCTAAATTACAAACCCCATTTTTGGAGATACAAAAAAAATCTCCAATTTGTACATTTATCTTGAACCACAGAAATTAGACAACAGCAACCACGGTGAGCAGTGAGCAGCTGAAGTTTTCCATCAAGCAAGAATGGGCATTCAATACACTTGTTCAACTGCAAATATTAGAACCCTCACTTCTCAAATGAAAAAAGCCTAATTAAAAGAACAGGCAATCTAAAACGGTAGTAAAATGGCCCGTCTGAACTTGGATTCTACAAAATTCATCTTCACAAAATGGGGTTTGTAACTAATAGGTTCTTAGACAAGTTTTTATACAAGCAGCAGTGCTTGTTACTCTAAAATGATAAAAGGGAAAAGAAAACCATCTCCACTGGGACAGTACACAGACCCCAGACCTCACCTGTTGTCCCTGTAATCTCTGTTGAAGCTGCAGTCTAAGGGGCTTGGTTGCATTCACCATTTGTGGGCGCATCACAGCAGCACGGGGGTGCATGCCTCCCATCCTACTCATTTGGGCCATCATGGGGTTAAAGCCAGGCCCAGGCTGGCCCTGCATGGGGCCGGGCCCGGGGCCTGGGCCAGCACCGGGGCCAGGACCAGGGCTAGGTCCAGGCCCGTAGCCTCCCTGCATGCCCATGGAAGATGGTCCTGGATAACCTGCTCCATACATAGCTTTAGGGTCCATTCCCATGGCTGATTCAGGGGCATGGCCAGGGCCTGGGCCAGGGCCAGGGCCAGATCCAGGGAAGGTGTCCGTGGGAGTTGGTGGTTGGTCTGTATTATGGCCCTGCAGAGAGAACAGATTTAGAATGTTCTACATTAAGATTGATGGAGAGCCACGATATGAGCATGACTTTGCATCTTTGATAAGGCTGCTTGTGAACATGTAGATAGATAGATCCCGAGGGAAATTTTTTAAATATAGTGAAGTGCAGTGGGTGGTGCTCATTGTCCATAAACAGTAGCTTGCCCAGTGTCGTTCTCTCTGCCACAGTGACCAGAGAGTCCATCTCCGTGCCAATCACAGAACATGCTTCCCTGATCAGTCTGTTGGTGCACTCAGCATTTCTCTTCTTTAGGCTATGATGTCAAATTGCAGTTCTGGGGGGCTGGTGCTATCACAATTTGGTGACTTCCCTGTTCAAATGCACTTGATGAACTACAGAATCAGTGTGGAATAAAGCCCTATAGGAACAAAGCTAGACACCCCTTTCGTTCCCTGCATATCCTCATGGTATTCATTATCTATCATTTAAATATATCTGGTGAAAAACTCTACACAGCTAAGCAATTAAGTTTTGCTCCAACCTGGCTGACAAGGTCTGGTATCCCAAGTGCCCGGTCAATTTCCTCCAGGGCAATGACATCTGTGTTGTTGAGGAGAGAGTCCAGTTGGTCTAACAGAGCTCGCTCATCACTCTGCCCTTCACTGGTTACTGGGGGTACCAGAAGATCGTCCAGCGAGTTGCCGAACGGTATGCTGCAAAAAGAAACCAGAGGCTAAGAGACAGTTCACAATTTACTCTCCTCAGTTCCTTTAAATACTCTGTTAAGACACATCACACAGGTGATCTGGATTTTAATAAAAATGCCCCGTTTACTCATACCTGTTGGTATTGGGACCTCCTTCCAATCCCATCCCGCAGTCAGGCCATGATGGAGACTGAGGTGGGTGTGGTTGTCCTCTGAATGCATTCACACCCATTCCTATATCATTTGGACCTGCACAGAGCGAGTCATTCACTAGAGATCAGCCTGCAGCATACGTAATTTCTCAGAACAACATGGTACTTCTACAAAATGTCTGAGTAAGACATTAAATAACAAAATAAATTCATAGAATATTCGTAACATTATTATCAGTGGGCCACTTAAAATACTGCAACAGTTTGATCATAGCTGTGGTGTCATTTATAACACGCCCTCCTCCAATTTTCTGCCTAATTTAGTTGTGTCCAGTTCCACTCAGTATGTAGGACTCCTCCAGCCCTGTGATGTCAACTGTATCTTTTGTGGGTTTAAACTCCAAATAATGGGGTTAATGGGTTGACAGCTGCACGCCACTTGGGAGAGCTCCCTCTCATGTTCTACTCCTTAAACACACAATGTAAAGCACACATGTGCATGCAAGTACATTACAACATACCCATGTCCATTAGCTGCTGCTGTAGCATAGATCTAGCAGCAGGTACGCTGTTGGATCTGTTAATGATTGGGCCTCCCATCATTCCCTTAGGGTTTGGATCCACACCTGGGCAACCCATTCCAGGGTGACCGTTTGAGCCCCCTGGACTACCACTGGAACCTTGCATCCTCCAGTCACCTGATCCCATCATAGGTGGCACCTGGTTCATTGCAGTTTGTCTGTTTGGACCTCCTGTGGACAAGTTCAAAAGATGAACCATACTGCATTTGACGCTTTTGCGCAATTTTCAATATTTGCTATCTATAATAATGAATAGAAGCATAGATAAAAATTCAAGCTTCAAGAAGGCTGTGACAAAAATGTATGTCCATTAATAATATTACAAATAAATAAAGGTACATTATATAGCGCTGGAAGCCACAAAAGTAAGTCTATTTCAGACGTCTAGTGGTTTAAAGCAAATTTTACATGCAACGTCTTCATGATGCAAGAGGTCATAAGTTTTCAATACTTATTGGCTACATTTGTCAAGTCTAAAACACAAGAAGAAAACTTTCAGTCTTGGCCAATGGACTACGAAGGTTGTCTGGGGTAAGAGGAATTGTGCACGGATTCGAATTTTCAATCAAGTGTTAAAATGAGACGAGCTCCTCTTCCTCCTTACCCATGCCCATGTGGCTGTCCAAGCTCTCTTGCTTAATAAAAGAGGAAGGGGCACTCCTCCTGCCAGTCCCTCCTGGTCCACTGAGAGGTTTACTGTCCACAGACACTGCTCTCTGAAAGGGTACCCGGGGTCCAGGACACATTCCTCCGCCATCTCGATCTGCACCTGAAAAGACAACAATTTCTCAGTCACATTAAGCACTATACATTACACATTCTCAGTGTAGTTAGGCCAAAACCTACAAAAACCAGGTCTTACCATGTGCAGTGTTGGGCCCATTTCCTTTCTTGTTTTCACCATCGGACCCACTTCCTGGTCTAGAATCAGCAAACATTCCAGAGCCAGGTTTCCTCAGGCCTCCTAGAATGCTCTCTAGGCTCTCCAGCTGGACAGAAAGAGGGCTATATCAGTAGTGTTTGGGATTTTCCACATATTCTGAATGTGAAAGTGACAAGGCCTTAACTATTTAGCAAGGGGCTTTCCTAGAGATAAAACCTTGTGGTGTGATTTTTTTATTGCAGTACAATTCTAGAAGTCATCTGTGAGACTGCACAGCCCCGAAATCACGGTTTTAAAAAAAGCAAATTAAAAACATTAGTTTTAGGCCAGTCACAACATACACAGCGACCATTAGCCCTAACCTTAAAAAAACACCAAAGGGTTTACGACACTGGCATGTTTTTTTTCAGTTTTGTATCACAATTTCATTAGAAATTCTGATAAGAAAGTGCATTCTAAATGCCAGTGGTGTCTTTTGTGAAAGTGGTTTGTTTATTCATTTGATTGTCTTTTGCTGGTGTTGCTTTGATGCGAGTGAACAGTGAAGCATGACAAACAAATGTGTATTTCTAAGTTGCGTGTGTTACGCTCTCAAGTGAACTGCATTGTGTTGGCTGTGTCTGCCATGTTCTGTGGCTTAATTCGTTGATTATCAATTTCAAACAGTGGAAATATTAAAGCTGGGCATCACGCCTTCTGAGCTCATTTACCTCATCAGATGGTTCAATCTTGATTTTGGGATTCTGACTGCTGGAAGTTGTGACACCTGGCCCTGCGCCAACTCTGCGACCCTCTAGTTCATCCAGTTCTACCTTGTTGTCATTGGGTTCCTTGGAGTCATCCTTGTTTAGGAGGTAGTGGAGCAGGGCATGTGTTTTTTTAGGACTGTGCTGCTCTTGCTTGATCTCTGGCCCAGCGTTCTCCGCACCCGGATGATCAGAAGCCAGGCTGACCTTACCAGTGGCCTCAGCCGTGATGCGAGCCACGTCGTCCGGAGTGTTGCTATTCTGTAGCAGCTTGTGGAGGATCTTGTGCTTCTCCTGCAGTGAGTGAGATGAAAGGTGTCCTCCCACGCAGCCCGTAGATGACACACATCCAGAACCTTGTTGTACTGATGATGAGGATGATGAAGATACGCCCGTGGAAGAAGGGCTAGTCATGCAGCCACCTGGGTCTTTTAAATCTGCGCCCATGGGTGTGGAGGCACGGCCAGGAGGACCACCATTTCCTGCGGCCAGAGTGAGCTCCTCTGGTGGCGACGTGAGCAGCTGAAGCAGCTTCTTATGACCCTTTCCATCTGAACCTCTTCGACTGCCATCAGGCCCAGTCCCACCATCTTTACTGGACTGGCTATCCGGCTTATCCGTTGCGGTCTCAGATGGAGTAGATGGCTCTGCCCCGGAGCTGTGAGCGCCACCGGGGCTTTTCAAATCACCATTACTAGCACCTTTACCTGGCCCAGACAGGTTTGGCTGACTGGGCTGTGTAGAATTGATGCTGGGGGAACTGTCAGATTTATGAGGAGGGGAGGTAAGAGCAGATGGAAGGGAGGAACCCACACCCTCACTAATGGCCTGCAGGGCATTAAGGGAGCTGCTTGAGTAAGTGCTGCCACCCCCTGGACCAGAGGAGCCACTATTTGCACCCATGCTCACAGGGCCCATAGGAGAATGCATACCTGCCAATCAAAGACACATTAATGTAGACAAATTTAAAAACACAGCTTGAACAAACATGCTAAAATCGCTAATGTCAAATGGAAGCTGGTGGTCACCAATTAGCATGACTGCATCTACATAATGCTAACTGGTAGCAACACTAGCTTGCCTGAATTCAAAGTGCTAGAAAAAGGCCATTATTTGATAGTAGGCAACTTGGTCTAGCTTGGTCTATTTAATAATCTTTTTTATTTGTACAGACAATGAATCTCCAAATAAATATGAACGTTTTGAACTTCTGTATCTTTGCAGTCCTTGTCAGGTGTAAATTTGCTCTAAATGAATGAAGAATATAAGTATGTATGCCTAAAGTTTATACCTCCTGGAGAGAAGGGGCTGGCTCCCATCTTGGGGCTTCCTCGTATCCGTGGAGATCCCATAATGTTCTGCTGAGAGGGATTCATACCTGGGCTGCTATGGGATGGACTCGTCATGCCCAAGCCATACCCCCCACTGTGGAAGTGCTGCTGGTGCTGATTCATTCCTGGATGTCCCATCTGATTCATCTGGTTCATTTGATTAATATGGTTCATCTGATTCATTTGACTCATGGGGTTCATCTGATTCATAGGACCCACTTGATTCATCTGGTTCACAGAATTCATCTGGTTCATGGGATTCATTGGATTCATCTGATTCATTGCACCTATCTGGTTCATCTGGTGCATTGAGTTCATCTGATTCATTCTGTTGCCAGGGCCATACATGGGGCCTCCTCTGGGGCCCATATGCCCCGGGTCATTCATGCTATAGCCCCTGCCCATGCCCATCTGTCCACCAGGAGCCATGTTCATTTGGGAATTATGGTTAGCACCTCCCATCCCCTGGGCCCTCATTACACCTCCCTGGTTTGGCCTGTAGTTGTTCTGTTCTCTAAAAATATATATAAAATTAAATAAAGAGTGAGAAGGGAATAATGGGCCGTAAATATAAATGGAAAATTATGATGATAACATCTACTGCTCAACATATTACTAAGTAAATATGCACATTAAGCACAGTAAAAAGCCTATGTAGAGTAACTAATGCCTTTAATGTATTAGACTGTATGAACACCAATACCAAGCACAAACTGGCTAACAGCTAGGAATGGAGAATATCAGTAATGGTGGAATGTGCAGGTATTTTGTGAATACAACTATAAAATATACCGAATTCTCAAATTAATGAATTAATAATGAATAGGAGATACTAATCTAATGTTTAAAACCAAATAAGGATTGCATTACATCTACATATATAACAATAACACATTTTTTGAGACAAGGGGAAAGGAAGAGTAAGGGGTGCAAACCTTTGCAGCAAGTGAGTGGAGAGGAAGGTGGGAGGGTCATTTGTGTTAGGGTTTCGGCAGAGTTCACTGCGTGTCTGTGCTGTTACTGGTGTTCCATCGTACAGAGAGAAGTGGTACAGTGGAGTTTCTGCCCGACCTTGTAAGTAAGCTAGAGAGAGATACAGAGAGAGAATGATTCATGACTTTTAAACAAGATTTTATACTTTTTTAAACTGGAGAATGGTCAGATAAGGTACATACACAGCCTTCTAATGTTAATAAACTCTTCATTGTTACCTTTATGGATGAATGCATATATACTTAATGGTGTCACACTTTCATATACAAATTAAACTGCTTACTTGTCAACAGAGAAAACATGTATATTTAGATGCACTTAAGTTCACTGGAAGCACATTAGTTGCTGCACATGTATAATTACAGCTTGTGAAACCTTTAGTATTTTCTATATTTCTGCACATATATGATCTAAAACACCATCACACTTTCAGTACCTGATGTGGACCTCTTGTGCAGCAATAACTGCAACTAAACCCTTACTTAACTGTTGATTAATCCTGCAGATAGACTTCATTCCTCCATACAGAACAGCTTCAATCTGGAATGTTGAAGTTTCCTCACATAAGGTGCTCACTTTCAGTTCAAGACTTTGACATGACCTCTCTAAAACATTAACTTTATTCCTCTTTAACCATTCTTTGGTAGAAGGACTAGTATGCTTAGGGTTGTTGTCTTGTTGCATGACTCAAGGATAAGATTTTTGTCACCCCAATATTTGTCAAGAGCAATTTCACCTTCTAAGGCTCACAAGCTGTCAAATCACACAATGCTGCCAACACTTAAGGTCGAAGGCTAGACTATTCTCCGAGTGATGTGAAGCACCACTACACCTTTTCAAAGCACAAACATGTCACATGGCAGCTTAACAGACCTGAACAAGTACTTACTAAATGTATCTTTTACTGTAAGTATGTATGAATGTAGATGAGAATGTGTAGGTACATCACTTTCCTTTCTACAACATGAAGCAAACACTCTACCACATACCCTCCTGGTAGTGTTTTTTGTACGACCAGGGCTGGCCTTCACTGCGATTGAGGAACATCTGCATACATCTGCGCACCAGATCCTCCCAGCCAGGACGCATGGTGGTGTGTAGTGTAGTCTGCTGTTCAATCTCAATTAGCTTGCCTGTATTACACACATGCACACACAATTTATGACCAAAGCCGTAAAAGCAATTTACATTTTCAATTCACAATTTAATAACCACATCATTTTGCAGGACCAAAGCCACAGCAATAACGTTTAACAAGCTTGAACAGGTGTAACCCCTTAGGTCAGAAACTGAGGGGTCAAGAAATTGCATTTTTACCGGAGAGCTCATGTCTGGTGGTGAATCTCTCAGTCCGCTCCACTGCAGTCACTCTCCGTGCCACGCAAATCATACATGACTGCAAGTCTGATAAACACAACATACACATTTCATTACTTTTCATTTTAAATAGGGTTAAACAGTGAAACCATCTAGACTGTCCATCTGTCAGTGTGTCTTGTATGTATGGCTTCTGTGGAAGCTATATATTAAAGTGTGGTAAATATCAGTATGTTGCCATTATGTGTACCTACTGAGGAAGAAAAAAAAGTACAATACAAACAGTTTATATGAATAGCTGATTACCTGTGCACAGCACTAGTAATTACCCAATAAGGTACAACCTGCATTACATCATTACTACACTGCTATTAACAACCTGGTGTCTATAACACCGAAGGCTTCGAGCACTGGTTTTACAGCATCGATGAACCTATGAACTGTGGTCATGTCTGCAGAGGATACGGCTGTTTATGCAGTCTTGTGCATGTGTGGCTGTATGTGCATGTGTGCATGGAGCAAGGCCACACCTTCCCCCTCCTCCATCATGGCTTTAGGCTGTGTGAGGGCGAAACACTGCATGGTCTCATAACGCGGCCTGCCTGCCACCTCCTCTCCACCAGGGCCTCCATGGCCAAACTTCACCAGCATGCGGCAGTTGAAGGTGTGGCTCTTTTGACGAGAGGCATCCCCAGCCCACGAAACTCCATTAGGTCCTATGCACACACATTAATTATACAACAGTGAGTACTGCATTTTATTCGGTCCTTAAATGCTAAAAACAGGCCTGTTCCCTGCCCCCATACTTGCAATATTACACTGGCCACCAGCTGTAACTATGTTTGTCTATTTCAAGCTAGTGGAACTACTTTATTTGGTAGAAGAACATTCCAGCTTTTTAGCCTAGTGAATGTAAAATGTATTAAAACACTTGATGTTTTAAAACACTTGAGGCTGTGAGTAGTTGAAAACATTGTTGTAGGTAACAGAAGTAAAAGGGGTTAACTGCAGAATGGATTAAAAGCCTTGGCTGAATTACTGATATAAATGACCATCATGTAAACAATAACTGAGTGTACCATTGCCTTTGGGCAGGTTTTTTTGGAGCTCTTCTCTGTCCTCTTGGTGCAGGATGTTGTAGACGCTGGTGTTGATGAGCTCCTCCTGCTTGTATTGCAGATATTGAGTCACATTATCAGATACAAACACAATGTTGCCATCACGGTTTACCACAAACAGGAATCCATCCAGGGCCTGCAAATGAGAAAGAGAAAGGAAGACATCACTTCACTGACTAAAGCATACTCCTACATGGCACAAAACTTGAGATGGGGTGATTCGTCTTCAATACAATTGCACAAATACAATTTCTGTAAGCCTGCAACAAAATTGAGGTTAATAATAAATAAGAGTTATAGAGAAGAAAATAGTAGCAAAACAGGAAGATATTCGAAATTATGTGAAAACAAGCACTCCATCTTCAAAAAACCCCATATTTTTTGGGGTGGGGTGGGTGTGTGTGTGTGTGTGTAAAAATAAAAACAAATGTCACCTGTGGAAAAGTTGTGCCACATTTTATGTTTTCCCCATAGATTAAACTGAGCAAATATATAGTGCATGAGGTGCACTAATACTGTAAAGAAAAAGGTCATTTTGAAGGTGAAATTATGTTCACTTTATTGTAATTTATTATAAAATTTACTTTCATTACTGCCATTTTTTGCATGATATATGTGAACGTAGAGTTGTTTGGTAGGTGTAAAATACTGTCCAAGTGAATTGAGGTAAAATTCAATGTTATGTAGTTAGTGTGATTCAAGTACAAACTGGCTCTAGCTACTACCTCATATTCCAGTACTAATGGAATAAGTATCTTCTTATTACAGTTATGTGGATACTTTCCAGTATCCACACATTATATTCTTTTAAGCACTCATGTGTGACTGTAACACAGCATTATTTTAAAGCACATAGGCAACTCAAAGAAAGCTAGGATTAAACTACAGCCTTCAAATGTGGGAAGTTACAAGTGCTGTTAACAATATGGTGTTAAGTAAGGTGCTCAAAGTACATCTGAAGTCATATTCACCTCGTTTAATTTAAAACTGTTTTTGGGGGTTGTTTTTTTTCAACTCAGATGCACTACAGAGCTCATATGAATAAAATATATTTCTAATTTAAGCTTTTATCGTTGATAAACCAGATAAACCAGCCTATTTTTCACAACGCCTCCTTCAAACTACCACGGTTACTCTGAGGCATGTATTTAGGTTGAAAAGTTGGTTCAAACAACATTGAACAGTACAGAACATTTTGTTTGCCTCAGTTTATCAAACTTTTTAAATGAGTTTTACAACTACTGTCTCAGCCTGTTACATCTGACCTTATCTATAGGGTAATTTACAAGTTTTAACTCAACTTTTGAGCGGCTTAGGTGCCCTAGACTAAACTTATGTTTTTCTATGTAGCAGAAATGTGTTTAAAATATATTTAGCATGTCTGAAGGTGGCAAGGGCATGGGATCCAATGGTATAAATGGGATCAATATAATTTGGGAACATTACATTTTTCCCCTGTCTATACCCTCCATCTCAAACTCCAGTAGTAACCTTTAATCTTCCATATGCCTCACCTGTAGCAGCAGAGGGCCCAAGTGGTCCTTGTCAATAACCCCCTGGCCTGTAGAAGACACATCCGCCTTCTGGACATCGTCATCACCGCATGAGCCTTTTCCTAAAAAATGCACCACAAACAAAGACAAATAAATTAAAAATAACAACAAAAATGCCACAGATGAACCACAAAAGCTCCCTAATATGGGAAAATCCTGAAAGCATACAGGTAAATCTGTCAGTGTTTAACATGCGATATCATTTTCATAATCGAATCTTAAACTGCATCATAAATCAACAACAAACCTACTGTAAAACCATATGATCTTTGTATATATGACATTGGTACAAAATTAGTGGTGCATCCAGGCCACCAGAGGGCAGCACTGCACACAGTCATGGGCTTTTTTTTTCTTTTTTTTTTTTTAGCATTTTCCTGATTAGTAATGACAAGCACAGTGATATAAAGCTGCAGCTGTGCGTCTACCTTGCTCTTTGATCTGCCGTATCTGGCGCACCGTCTCTTTAAGGATGGCACATTTGTCCGGTTTGACGTTGAAACTGTCGATGTCGCTGAGGTTGGCAGAGATCAGTTCAGCGAGTTCCTCAATGTACTTGCACTCCTGCTCTCTCCGACGCTTATCACACCTGCAGAAAGACACACAACAGTACAATACAGGTATTAAGTTCATAAACAGAAGGTGAGAGACATTCAACAGAAACGCACTGATTGCATCACGACGCACACCTCTCTGAACTGCATTCAATCTGAAACATGAACTTAATTACAACAGAAGTGAACACATTACTTAGCTACTAATAAAAACTGTTCTAAATACTGTTCTGCCAGCCACATAAACAGAAACCACTGCGTCCAAAAAGTTCACACTGTAAAAGTGTGAATACAAACAGAATGTGATATGCAAATTTTGAAAACAGAACATGTTTTAATTGAATATAGAACAAACAAATCACAACAATATAATATTAAAATGTTTTCTGACATCATGGAGAATATTTCATGATGATTTTATGAGTCATCTCTAAAGAATCAATCAAATATCTGTGTGAATATTTTTAGTTTTAAAAAATCATTCTATACATTATTTCACACACATACCCCAGACCAGGTGTGTCACAAGTGGAGAGTTTGCGTTTTCGATCAGAGCACAGCGTCTCCAGAGAGTTCTCTCCAACTCCACTCATCTTCAACACATTTCAGCACCTGAAAACATAGACGCACACACTCATGCTTAAGGTGGTAACCCAGCAATGCCTGCACACGTATACCTCGAAATAAAAAAGCACAACATTACATATGCATTGCTACATGAAGGCAGCTAGGGTTGGGAAAGCAAGTCATCATGTAGACTGAATAACCTGAAGAATATGTTCATCTAATTGCAGGATTTCTTTTCCTCTTTTAGTCTGATTCTTAAAACAGCTTAGGTCAATTATTGATTGCACAATGTTAGCTAGCCAGTCCTTGGGCCAGCTTAAACGTACTGAACGATCTTACCAAAACCCTACTGTAAGAGTTATAAAATGACTACATAGCAAGGAAGCGTATTTTCTTAATTTCAGCAGACCTTAACCCATTTCCATAGTTTTGCACGCTGTTTGCTGAAGGCAGATTATACAAAGCACAGAACCAACCAGACTACTGAGTGCTTTTCCCTACCAGAGCACATGAAGAATGGCTACAAGTTTTCATGCTTCTACATAAGTCTCTGATAGGTTGTTGCATGGCCTACTGGACAAATATGGCAGAAAAAGGACAAAAACGACCTGAGAAACTGACTGAAAAGTCTTAAGTGCACCTGTATTTGTGATAATGTGGGGATTTTGAGGCCAGCATTTCCTCTACAAACAGGTGCGATTCTTGAGAAGACAAATCTTTGCAAATAAAACATGTTATTTACATAAAATGGGTTATATATGTTTTAGAATTGGTTGATTGACAGCCCTAATATTAACCATTCCAATTCACCCAAATGTCAGATGTAGCATGTTTTTCATAGAAATAGAAATTCTATTTATATGCTTTACAGTCTGTTTTCTCCTGTAACCCTTGTTAATTTAGAATATAAATATGAATACTACAACACACCCAGTATGTGAATACACACATTTCTCTAGAACTGATCTGTGGGCAACAACTACAACAGTACAGATGACCCTACTGTACACTAGAGAAAGCTGGCCTTCGTCACACTTTTATGACAGCTTGAATGCAAAAATTTGCAAAAAATGCACAGACAGATAGACAGAGAGAGAGAGCGAGCAAGAGAGAGAGAGAGAGACAGAGAGCTTATTTTTAAGTGTTTCCACATTCAGCTGAATGCGCGGAATGTTCCAGGCCTCAGCCGCAGCAGAGACAGAGCGCGCGCGAGAGAAAGAGAGTATATACACTGATGATGGAGTGAAGCAGGGCCCCAGGAGAAATGGGTCATCCCTCGTTCAGTGTGTGTGTGTGTGTTTCCCTGCAGCATGTAGTGGGTCAATACTCTCTCTCTCCACAAGCTGTATTCCAAAGAGTAGGTGTGTATTTTCATTATGAGGCAGTGTCAACAGAATCAACATCATTAAAAGACTAAGCATGAAAACAGCCAGGAACCAATATTTCATAAAATAAAGCTTCAGACATAACTGTAAAAGTTTCCATACCTTTCATCAGCACCGGCAGAACAAATGCCTTTTAAAACCCTCACACATGCACATGCACATTTAGATACTACGGGGGTGAAAATGAATCGATCTGTATTGATGCGTCATATGTGGAAATGCAGCAGACTGTGACCTAAGCATCATATTACACACTGACCAAATCATCCGAACTGCATCAAACTGAATCGGATCGCTGCAAATATTAAGGAATTGAAAAAGATCAGATTATTGGCTTAAATAATCGATGTAAGATTAAATTGTGATGCAACTTGTGATTTACAACTTGTCATAACATCACATATACATCCAAAATCGTCATGGTCTAAACAACTTTACAGAAGCAAAAAAATAAAAAATTCCACCGTCAATGTAATGAGATTTTATTTTATACTTTTTTTATTTATGTTTAAAAAAAGTGACAAAAGGGGGATACAAGTCTGTACGATGTTCTGTGTATTATATTATTTAAGTGTCTTTCACACATCTGTGTGTGTGTGTGTGTGTGTGTGTGTGTGTGTGTGTGTATGTATATATATATACGTGTGTGTAAGTGAAATATTTAGGTGTTTCAACATCTACAGTACATAATATTGTAAAAAGATTAAGAGAATTTACAGACATTTCAGTGTGCAAAGGGCAATGTAGGAGACCACTGTTAGCCACCTGATAAAACACGATCACTTCGTCCATCACTGCACTGGAGGATGGAAGCCATAAATTAAGTCTATGCAGAGATACAGGTGAGTTTTCTGGACATCGTCTTATATGGCCCGAAAGACAGTGTGCCGAGTCCACATTTCAGCTTGTTTTTAGGTACAGAGTTCTCGGTTACAGCAATCACAGACTGTTAAACAGCTGAAGTCCAATATCAAATATTTATATACATGTATATAGTTATCTGGGCCAAATACAATCAGAGATGGCCTGAAAGACTGGAAACATGTAGTGCAACATTTTAGCTTCTTTTGGGGGAAAAAACAACAAAAAAATAACCGGGCACCGTTAGTATCTGTAACGGTGTACAGGTGCATGAATACCCATGGCATGGGGGAGTTGCATGTATGTAAACAGAACAAGGACTCTGAGGTGAAAGTGAAGTGAAGTGAAAGTGACTGTCATTGTGATCACAGTCAAGCACCACAACGAAATGTGACCCCTGCATTTAACCCATCACACGTGCACACGTGGAGCAGAGGGCAGCTACCAACAGCCCCCGGGGAGCAGTGTAGTGGGACGGTAGTAGTGCCCGGGCTGGGACTCAAACCTGCGACCTTCCGGTCCCAAAGGCAGCGTCCTAACCACTAGGCCAACACTGCCCATACATGTCATCGAGGCAGAATCTCTTGCTAGATTGTTCATGCTTATTTTAATGCCTGCTAGCAGTACAGATCCATGTCCAGTTTGTTATGATTGTTATGTTATTTCAGTATAGAATTAAACCTTTGGACCATTGTGTCACATTTGTGGCATAAAAAGGAGGAAAACAAAAACCTTCACATGGACACACAAATGCCTTTTTTCTGACCATTGACACACCCTTCGTCTATCTCACTTCCCTCCTTCCTCCTCACTCTTTCTCTTCCCTTTCACTCTTTGAATTTTATTCTGTCTCTTGCCTGCACACTACATGGAATTTTTATCACCTGTCAGCAGCTCTTTCTCCCCTTTCTGTTCCTCCTATTCCTTACTGCAGCCTCTTCTAACAGCCTGGGCCAGCTTCTCGCTTCTCTAGTGGGAGTGTGTGTGAGTGACCCCACTCAGAGTTCAGAGGAAACTTCTGAGATCAGGCCATTGGGTCACACGCCTTTCCCCTTGGCCTTACACACACACACACACACACACACACACACACACACACACACACACACACACACACACACACAC
>JBBPDA010000132.1:20130470-20149045 GCA_037974385.1 Arnoldichthys spilopterus | reverse complement strand
GAGCACGAGAGAGAGAGAGAGAGCACGAGAGAGAGAGAGAGAGCACGAGAGAGAGAGAGAGAGCACGAGAGAGAGAGCATGAGAGAGAGAGAGAGAACGCATGAGAAAGGGAGAGTATGAGAGCATTAGAGAGAGCGGGAGAGAGAGAGCGTGAGGGGGAGAGAGAGAGAGAGAGAGAGAGAGAGAGAGAGAGAGATAGAGTGAAAGAGAGAGAGAGAGAGAGAGAGAGAGTGAGAGAGTGAGCGAGAGAGAGTGAGAGAGAAATGAACAAAGAATATACCAAGCATTAAAAACAGCATTCTCTATTCCCTCTCGCTCTCTTCCATGGTCGTTGTTGACTGCTCTAGTACTGAAAAGCTTATTCATTTCGCTTGTGCCAATTCTTTTCTGTTCACCCCCCTCTCTCGGTCTCTCTCTTCATCTCCCTCCCTCTACCTCCGTCTTACCCTCCCTCCCTTGCTGTCGTACTGAACGCTCAGCTCGCGCGGATACGGCTCCTCACTGCTGCTGGGCGTTCCTGCGCGCCTCCTGCAGGGTCAAAAGTTTACAGTGGTTTTGATTTCACCTTTTCTCAGCCAATCGCAGCGCAGCGGCTGAACCCTGACCCCTACAAAAGAATTCAACTGGCAGGAGGGCCATGCGCGCTCGCTCGTGCTCTCCGTCGCTCTCTTTTTCCTCTCTCTCGCGCCCACCCTGCTGCTGCGGCTACCTTTTTTTTTTACTTCTCCGTTTCTTTTTTCCTCGCTCAAGGTCACATTTGTTTCAAAACAACCATAGTGTGAGGGCTTCGAAACAAAGAGCAGGTCAGGCCACATGACCTGATGCAAAAAGACTGTCCTCTGTCCTTAACTGAAAAGAACTTGTTTGTTTTAAGACACAAATGCTGATTTATTTGACAGCCGCCTTAAATGACTGATTTATTAAATAGTTAGAACCACGTCAGTATCTGTGGCCTAGACACTGTCGATAATTATCTGGATTTGCGTTATGTGGTAAGGCTGTTCAATTACAGCAAAATCATAATTATTTTGATCAGTTCTGAGGCATTGGTTATTTAATATGATTAGTTTTTGATTTGGAAACATTGTGCATTTATTGATTTTTTACACAGTGAATTTACGTAAACTTTACAAATAATTACACAAATGTTAAAAAGAGAAATAAATAGAAAATGTAATAAAATAATGTAATATTTAATAGAAGAAATATATTTAATAGTGTCTATGTGTTGGCTAATTGTTTAGATGGCTAATTTACTCATGAGTTCATGTTTTGTTTATGTTGTACTTGCTTAGTGTGCTCACATGTTATACAAAACTAATTAAGGATCAATATGGGCATTCTGTAGGGATGCTTTATGAGATCAGAATCTTATTGGTAACTGCAGATATTGCAAATTTCCCACTTGTGGGACTAATAAAGGTTCTCTTATCTTATCTATTTGCTAGAAAAAAATATTATTAATATCAGCATGGAAAAATATCGGCATGCCTACAAATCCCACATTAGTGCACCCCAAATCTATTTTTCTGCTACTCTGTAATTTATTACTATTAGTGCTTCAATGTCAAGGAGCCATTACTACATGCACGTGAATATGCATACAATATTTACCAATATTTTAGCCCAATTTTGAGGATACATTTATTATCTTTTGAGCAAAATGTTTAGGTGACTTAGGCGACATTTTTCTCATTTAAGACATTTTTAAGTTCGTATCGGCATCTGTATTGACACTGGTAAGTACATACATGAAAAACTTTGGATACAAATCCCACAAAGGTTCATTCTGATCTAATTCTCACATCCAATATTTTATCAGCTATCCAATACAGATATATTAGCATATGCAGAAAGTGAGGTTAAATTCAAATGAATTAGCATCACAGACATTTTTGATACAGTTATAAAATACACAGTACACGGTAAATAAAATACAGATATTTTAACATTATCAGCCTAGACATTATGCTTTTCCAGAATGCAATGAATGTGCCAAACAGTTTCAAATATTTTAACGCAATGAAATCTATTCACGCTTCTGATGCCTTTAAAAGACTTATCCTCAAACATAGATACAATGACAATATTATGACCAAAATTAAAACTTATTCTTTAACATAGCTTACAAGACTGTGACATTTGCTTTAAAGTCATTTTCAGAAAGACAAAGGAAAATAAATCAAACTATTGCATCAAAACAAGCAACATAAAATTTCTCAGACATTATTTTTGTGTTTAGCAGCAGGAAGCATAACTTTATTAATGCTAGCATAAATATCATGATACTGTATTTGCAAAATAAGAATTTATTTTCTTAAATTACCACTCTGTCTGGTTACAAATGATAAAACATACCTTAATGGAAATATTAACTATTATTTAATAAAAAATAAAAAATAAAAAAAAACACGAAGGCTGTTAAAATATTCAAAGACTAATTTCATCAACCCCCCTTGGTTTGTTTTCCTGATTCACCCATCCAGCAGCTGCTTCTCTGTAGTCTCTGAAAGCTTTTAACTATTTCATCTTGCCTATTCACAAATCAAATTATGGAGTTTTCATAGAGGAGCGAGCCAAGTGCCCTATGCTGACCCTGTTGGCGTGACCTCAGCCAGTGACCCCCTCTGTTCTCAACCACCCCACCACCCCACCACCCCACCTTGCTTGCCCAGTGCTGGCTCTTCGCGAGCTAACACTATTAAAAGCATGTTTAAATGACTTATGAACGCTGAGAGAACAGAAGGGTCGCTTGGGGCAGGCCCCCTTGAGGGACTCCTGCTGAGAAAGTCCTCAGATACTGCAACTTAAAAAATAAAAAATAAATTAGACTAATCAAGTTCGCACTGCCAATATGGGCCAAAATGCTTTGGATGGGTTAAACCGGTTTTTCTGAACCTTTTAAGGCTTGCGTTCTGTTCCCTCTCGAAAATTAATTGAGCCATGACAAAGCAGTCAGTTGGCACAAAGCTACGCAAAGTGCACCTCAGAATCCGGCAGGGAATTCTTAATTCTCTTATCTTACAGCCGTAATGTGCGTGAGCAGGAGGTTAAGAAGAGGTTAACATGCTGCACTGATCACATGTGCGCACCCACACGCTCACAAACGGTTATTGTGATTTTTTGCTAGACAACACATCAGCAGAAACCACTAACCTCCAGCCAACTTTTCATTCTGGATTCAGATTCTAGTGGTAAATGTGAAAAAAAAATTATTTCCATCACATAGTACTAACAAATTATGGTTTCACCAATGAATTGATGAAACTTATCATATACATCAAAATATGACGGATTTGACAAATGGTGAAGAAAACGGTTTGACTACAATATATGTGTTATAGTACAGTTTAAGTGCTTTACATTAAATGTGTTTTAGATGCAAACTAACAGGGTGCGTGAGGTGCAGGAGAACTTGCGTGCCCAAGTGAGCATGAGCTGCACAGCACATCTTCAAGCAGGGAACAAATAAGGACAAGATACTACAAAATCTTAATTAAACAAGTTCAGATGCACTGCATCATCAGATGCACGAGCAGTTTCTCGTTTATCTAATAACTGGTGCTTACTTGTGATTCAGCCTGAATGGTCTGTTAAGATGGATTTACTTCAATATTGCACGAGAAGTATAAGAAGCTTGCTAAAAGCAAGGTGTTTTACATTTTTCTTTTGTATCTTTTCTTGTGTAACTGTTTAGTATTGTTATTAATTTACCATTTTAACAGTGAAGATTTATTAAAGCAATTTAAACATAGTTTTTATGCACTCTTTAATTTTAATGTTCTTTGCAAAGGATATATGATAAACAGCGTTTCATCCAATTAATCGAAGAAATGATCAAATTATCAAAATTAGTTGCAGCCCTAGTATATGCAATTTAAAATGCATATATAAGACTTATATTTGGAAAGCTATGCTTTGTGCAGTGCCCCAGTCTAATGTACTAGACATGAACCAATACATTATCAAGAACATCTACTCATTCTATGTCCTATAAAAACATATGAGAGGGACATTTTATGTTGTATCACAGATGGATAATAGGATAGTATATATTGGCGTTGATAAATATTGTATATGTCTCAATATGCTCTTCTGAACATATTGATATCATCAGTGTGAAACATTAGATGTTTCATTACATAGAAGACATAATTAACTTTATCATTCATACATTTCGATATATATATATATATATTTTTTTTTTTTTTTTTTTTTAATGTGCAATTGCCATATGTTAACAGACCTCAGAAAAACGACATATTGTAACCCAGATTGTGTACCTTGAAAGTATCCCAAAATTACTTTTTTTGCCATATCACCCAGCCAAGATAAAGAAAATGCAGATTACGGTTTAGGCATTATAAAAACTGTAAAAACATATTTGGCCTGTTCCTTTACAGGAATCAATGGCGACCAGCCTTGTATCAATAATGGTGGCAATATTTTTGCTAGCACTTGAGAGAAGCAACTGAAGCCTAGAACACCCTAGAACCGACAGAAGCCATAAAGTGACCGTCAACACTCACACCACAATCTGAGAAGATAATGAGGCAGGTTAAAGGGTGGCTGTTTTTGTTAGCTTTTATTTTTACTCTTAAAGATAACCCCTGACCTTTTTTTTGGAGACACTGCTGGAACTGCACGCACTGCTGACGATGTCAGATTGGGTGCCGAGTGAGAAAGTGGACACTGAAATGGGCCTGAACAGTGTTTGGTTAGATGGCGGATTGAGACAAGCACAGGTATTGGGTCAGAAGGTCAGATGCCACTGTTGTGGACATCACTTTTGTTCTGCTGTTAAATAGATTACCTTCTTAATAGGGAATGACTAAGGAGATGATGAGTGAAGGGGACCTTCCCAAAGCCATCAATATGCTGCTAAAGGTTGGTTTGTATACACTTTAAGCCAAAAACTTTCCTGAAATCTTTTCTTCTGAAATCCAGGATATTTTTCGAGAGTTCGTCCTGCCATTGACACAGTATCAGCCCCTACTCCTCTGGGAAGGTTTTTACACTAGATGTTGGAACACGGCTGTAAAGATTTGATTGCTTTTAACCACAAGAGCTGAGGTCAGATACTGGTGTTGGATGAGTAGTTCTAAATCACAAATACCATTCCAACTCCAAAACTATTGAGCTCCATCCCTCCAGAGAATGTAGTTCCTCCACCCAATGCTAGGGGACTTTATAGCCCTATTTCTAGGCCTTGACATTCAGCATAATGACCTTAGGCTCATGTGTGGCAGCTCCAGAGTATCCTATTCGATAAAGACTGTTTTCTATGGAGATTACACCAACTGTGCTCACACATTAAGTGTGTGAAAACCTTGGTAATTAGTATATAACTGTAGCTAAAACTATTGTGTACAGTGTATAGTCAAAGGCAACTGTTGTGGACATTTGAGCGGCCAGTAGCAAAACCTCATGACATACACAGTCATTCAGAAGTTTGGAATCATTCATTCATGAACCACTGATGTTATTTGGCTCAATTAAAACCTCTTCTGTATCTTGAGATGTTGTAAATTTATTGAGGATAAAGACACCAGAAAATGTTTTTAGTTTTTAGATTTTTATTCAATATTTTAGCAGGGAATTCCTGCCTAAAAATGTTGTCATGTTACATAATATTCCGCATTTCAACACCGCTACTGATCATACTCTCATGGGTTTCACAGAACTGACAATTGTGTATCCTTTCTGTGTCTATGTTCTCGCACTATAAAAACCAGCATGCTTTACGCAAATGTGTCCAACTACAATTGGAAATCCCCCCTTGGTGATGAAACAAAGCCACTGATATAGACACTCAAACACACATGTGGAGTTTGACTTACCAGCACAACCATAAGCTATATGCCTTCATTCTGCATTAGCCAGCTACTAAGGAAAAATAAAAGCTTTTTAAACCATTCGCACACAATATTCAGCCCAAAGTGCGTGTCGTTTCTGAAAAGTTTCTCTCACCTTCAAGAAACGTCATCAAAGAAGGGGTTTTCCTAGACTTCAATCTGGAAATTACACCACAGCACAACCGTAGGAGGTGAAATGGCATGTTTAAAACAGATGAAGTGACTGTCAAATTTGTCATTTTGCCTGTTCTTGGAAACATTTTAAAAGTTATATAAAACATTGCAATTCTGTAAATAGGGTAGAATATTATTTTTTCAGATGTAATGGGCCATACCACCAACTCATAAGCACGGCATTATTAAATTGAATTACTTAAATCCTTAAGTTAAAACTGGTATGTACAGGAAAATATAGGACATTACAATTGTAGGCCTGGCTACCTATAAACTGCACCGTTTGAAAATGCAATTTTAAAATAAAAACAAATAATTGTTCAGCACTAATGCACTGACCAGAAGACCAGAAATCAGATACAGATAAGTAGACCATTTAGATGCCGCTTGAATTCTGTGGGAAATAAAATCTGCAATTTATTAATTTGACTATATTTGTAACCCTACATAAATATATCTTGTATTTCTATATAATGCTAATACAGGCAGATCCAACTAGGATATCTACATATTATTCATGTTCATATATAAGATTTGGTGCAACAACAACAAAAAAAAAACTAAATAAAATAAAACCAATCTTTTAAACGGCATTGTCCATTTTAAGATTTTTTTAGTAAATTTTGTATTCAGTCTCCGCCTACACTGAATTCCGCAAACCCATGACATGTCTGGTGGGTTGTGATGTCTCCCATCGCTTGTCTGTCAGCAAGAAGTGCCTTTTAACTTTTACGACCATTTTCCAAACATGAATCCCTTTGAATCCAGTCCCTGCCTTGTTTTTCGGTTTTTACGTGCTTGTGATTTGCCTGTTCCAGAGCCAGGGTTCTTTTACTCCAGGTGTTATTGAAGCTCCTGGAAATTGAGGTCAGGTAATGATTAAAAGCTCATACTATTTCCCATTTTGTGCCATAAAGAGCTGATTGGATGTTCCCATATTCAGCGAGAGGGGAATGATCATCACACCACCTTTCTTTTAATTATCATCGCAGAGCGAAGTATATTGCCCGTCTCATCGCCTTGACAACAGGTCACAAACAAGAGTGACACCATGGCGACAGGCAGAGAGACGCAAGACAAGGAAATAATGTAGTTTAGCACAGACACTGGTGCCAACTGGTAGAAGGAGTTATGCATGTTATGTGGATTATTCTTTGCTCCAAAAATCTACGTCAGACCATGTATTTCTCACATGACGGCTAAACCAAGAGTCAGTGCTAGGTGATGGTGCCTGTACCCATATAATGCATATAATTGGGGGTTTTTTGGTTTGTTTGTTTGTTTTGGTAATATTAATGGCCATCTGATTCATACAGATTGTAATATCTATGATAGAACATTCAATAAAAATGTTTAAATATTTTGTGCACTTCATTTAGGTTATCCTGGAAAGTTAAAGGGGAATGAAAGATTCACTGGTCGTACTGGAAATGAAATGAAAGGGGTTTATTTGTGTTGCCCCTTGGTGCCTAGAACCACAGCTGTAAAGAAATCCAGGTTGCTAAGCTTGCTAAGCTCCGTTAATATCTAAACCACTGAATAAATATCACAAAAACCTGGTACAATTCCCAGTGTAGGTCAATTACTGGGTATTTCAGATGTTTTGAAAGAATAGTTCAAAATACACAAAAACGGCACCGTGGCCAAAAATGTTGGGATGCTGTGTAAAATGTAAATTAAAGTCAAATGTGTTAATGTATAAATCATGTAAACTCCTGAATGAAACTAAAACAAAGAAAACAAAAGTTGAAATAGAGAATGCTAAAAAAGTTCTGTTGGCCTAAAAAAAACACCTGGGAGAATATTTTACAGTTAATTAGGTTATTATTGCAACAGGTCAGTAACAAAATTTGGTGATCTTCAGGCCCTCAGGAGGCACTACCTTCAAAAAAACTGTGATTCTATAGTGGTAACAGCTGCATAGACTCAGGAACATTTCCCAAAGCCATTGTCTGTTCATCTCTGCATCTACAAATGCAAATTAAAACTCTGCCATGCAAAGAAGAAACCGTATATAAACATGATCCAGACACACAGCTAGGCCTTTTTTAGGCTCAAGCTAATTTACGTGCATTGAGCCAAAGCAGAAAACGGTCCCGTGGTCGGACAAATCAGAACATTGCAACCTAAGGCTAAAAAGGAGCAGGACAATCAGGTTTGTTGTCAGCAAACAGTTCAAAAGCAAAGATCTGTGATGCTATGAGGGTCAATCAGTGCAATTGGCATAGGTAGCTTGCACTTTTTGAAAGAAATCATTAATGCTTAATATAGAACACATACTGGTTTTGGAGAAACACATACTGCCATCCAGATTATGTCAGTTTCAGGAAAGGTCTTGCTTATTTTAGCTAGAGAATACGAGACTGTATTCTACATGAATTATAGCAGATTGGCTCCATAGCAGAAGAGTGTAGATTGTAAAATGACCTGCTTGTATTCTAACTTTCACTGAAAACATTTGGCATATCATGAAAAATATGGTAAAGGTAACCCTGCAGTGCTAAGCAGAACATATCTTATATCAAGCAATAATTGAACACCATTTCATTTTCAAAACTCCAGCAATTGGTCTCCTCAGTTCCCAAACATTTGCAGAGTGTTGTAAAAAGAATAAAAAATGCAACAAAGTAGTAAGCATGACAAAGTTTTTGAAATGTAATTCATGATGCTGGCATCAAATTCCAAATAAGAATACTTTTTGCCAAAAGAAAAGTTTCAACATTTAATATTGTAATGTTTTTATATAACTTTCATATAAATATAAGTTTTCACGATTTGCAAAAAGCATAGGCATCATTTGGGCTGGGCACATATTGCCAAGACAAAATTTTTCTCCACCACTTTCACTGCAATGCCCCCACTAGTTGACCGCTATAATCAGCATAGTCCCTAGCACTTTTCAAACCAAACGGAGGTCTGTGTCTGTCTAGACTCTAGACTGCATCTGTAGCATCTAATACAGATTACATCCTGCTGGTGTGGGTTTCTTCTTTTTTAGTGATACAAAAGTGGCTCAAGTTCTAATAGCTCCCCTTTGTGGACAATCTGCCATAAAAGCACATAATTATGATTAGCAGATATTCGTTTGATCATTAAAACTGCAAACAACTCACCAGATTTAACAAGAATTTTAATTCGAAAAATATGACACCTCTACTGCAATTTAAAGGCAAAAACAATTAAACAGTCCAATCAAAACAGACTACAATTTTGTAAGACACTTAAAGAATACAAGTACTCTATAGCATTGCTTTGTTGATGGAATTAATGTTAATATAATAATAATAATATAATAACTTTAACATCATCTGATACTAAGATCAATTTGGTAGTCAATTTCTGACAAGATCAATACACTATCAATATTCAATCTATCCATACTGGAGAATACAATAAGCTTATCATTAGAAACTAAATGGATACTTCATGATGATCACATTAAGCAAACCAACTACTGTAAACCGTTGAAGTTTCTACGAAATTTCCATCTTAATGAAGGTCCATTTTGCATTAGGAGTTGGTGGATTCTGTTCTTTTGTCGACAAGCTTTCTGAGGTCAGAAAATGCTGAGCGGCAATTGGTAAAACAGCACCTTAGGCTCATATGAATGAATAATTTATGGAAATTTCTGGACTCTTCAACTCCTCTAACATAACCTCTAATGACTGCAACAGAAGCATAAGCAGAGGAGTACTGCTAGGTCACTACTGAATAGATGGGGTTCTGTGTATATGATGTGTAAAAAGTGCAAGCAGTTGGGAAGAATCATGTGGTACAAATCTGAAATGCCTAACAGTGCATGAAGAATTTCTTTGAGAGACATCTCACCATCAGTGTACAGGTGTCTCTTAATTCTAATCTGAATATACACTAGAAGATCTGCAAAAAAAGACTTGGGCCCATATTTAACTAAACTTTTCAGAGTGAGAACACAGGTCGATCATCAGTGCCCCATCCATAAAGCTTCTCAGGGTAGGAATGATAGGATCTAGGATCTGCTGATGTGTTACTGAAGTCATGGTAAATATGAGAGGAATGTAATCCTTATTTACATCAGCATCAGATCAGCATTTATACTCTGATAAGTTTGATAATATGGGCCCCAAGCTAAAAACAGAGAAAAGGAATTAGCTGGGATTGTGGTGCAGGGGTTTTAGAACTTTTGGTTCTAGAACTTACCAGGCTCTCAATTTAAAACTCTTTCCGAACTCTCTAGCCTTTCAATTTAAAAATGGTTATAGAACCTCCCAGCCCTTAATTTTAAAATGGTTCTAGAACACCACAGTGTCTCATTTTAAAATGGTTTCAGAAATTCATACTTCACACTTTCCAAACATACACTGGCGAGGTTTCTAATAATAGGACTTTTCAGTGTCTTACTTCAAAATTGATTTCTAGGGATAGGGTAAGGTTAACTTAAGGTTAACGCTCCAGCCTCTCAACTGCAACACTGATTTTTAGAACTTCCAATTTCTTCACTTTCAAAAGTACGTTCTAGAATTTTCTAGCCAGGCTGAGTGGATGGAGCAAAGCTTCAGGAAGGGGGTGGGGAAACTGGCAGAATGAAAACAAGGTGGCTGCTAAGTAGTTGAAAAGTTCACCCCGAGTTGATGCTCTTGCTCTTTTTCTCTCCCTCTTTCTCCCTCTTTCTATGCAAACTGACAGACAAAGAAAGCATCTGGTAACGTTTAGCCTGGTACTCCAAACTTTTCTCTCCTTTATACAAGGGGGCCCTAAACGTAACACAAACACACAGCGTGTCTTGCTACCTTTTTAACAACGGTAACAGGACCAGGCCAGAACCCTGCACTCCTGGGGAGTCATTCAGGTGAACTCCTTTTACGAGCATTCTTCAGCCGAGCGAGAAGGAAAAAGAGATGGAAAATGAAAATGAGAGGGAAGGCAGGTAGAGAGAATAAAAAAAGGAAGGGAATGAGAACATGAGAGAAAAAGAGAATAAATTTAATTAAAATAAAAGAGAATAAAAAAATTGACATAGAATATCCTATTTTTTTTTATTTCAGCTTTAGTTTTTGCTGATGCAGGTTGAGCTAGACTGGCAACGCAGGACTGGGTATAATTTTTTGGCTTTTTTGCTAGCTGGACGTCTAACATTATTTACTAGCTGGCAACCTGTGATTGTAATACTAGCCATAAATAGGCTAATCAGTAATATAACTATGTAATATGCACAACTGGGATACCTGGAGATTTTGGCACTGGTTAAAGGCTAAATGCCATAGATGAGTATACCAGTTCCAATATCTGATGTTCAGTAGTTCCACTACTTTTGGTGGTAATGAGTAATGTGATCGAAATTTTAATGAGCTTGTTACTGTTCTCTCGCAAAAAATTATAATGGAAAATGGTGCTGTCAAAATTGCTGTTCAATTACTCCTTCTAAAAAAAAAAACAGATTCAAGTCATTCGAATATTTTGCTCATAAGAGAAATTATAAGCTTACAACATTTTCTTGAGGTTCTACAATTTTGCCATCTACAGACTAAAATCTGAAGTATATGTTAAAATATATATAGCTTTTTTGATCACTTAGAATGCAAATCCTTCTCCCTGCTGCAGAGTTGGGTTGTAAAGTCATCATCATCAATACCAATGGTTGTTGCGGAATTATTCACCCATTTTAGCTTAAAAGTGAAAGTAAGGTTAACTCCTGTCCATCATCCAGTGCATTTAATGCAGTGGTCCAGGCACATGCAAAACCTTTTGAGGCAGACAGCCATGAGTCACACCACATAATTTCTCAATAAATAAATGGTCAAGTATAATAATTTTGTCCTATTTATTTAATTGGGCTTTTTACTTTTTAACAACTTTTAGGACTGGCTTGGTTAAGGTCACATTTATGTAAAAAATATTGAAAATTCACAAATTCAAGCACTAAGGTATAGCCACACAAATACCAAAACTGAACCTCAAACCAAGGATAGAAAAAACATCAGAGAAAAAGTAGGCTAGAAGAGGCCAAATCAGGTCCTGACTTCGGTGATTCCCCTGCTCCAATACACCTGGTTCAACTTACCTGTTTCTTGGCAGGTGTTTTTGGTGCAAGTGTGTTTGAGGAGGAGAACTACCAAACTCTGCTAGACACCGGCCCTCCAGGACCGGACTTGTGCACTTCTGGTGTAGGATATGGGTAATTATAGACTATTTCTATTAGTTCACTGGCACACATGTATGTGTGTATATGTATGTGACTAATTGCTGCTAAAGAATGGGCTTCTTGGATTCAAAGGACCAAAACAAAACATGCTAGCGACCACTTCTCAGTGTACGGTGTTAAGCGTGATACATGGCATCTTGTGTACAAGTGCACGTGTGCAGACGTCGCTAGGCACATCCAGTCCTTCGTCATTGCCTGCATGACCTTGAGACAGGCCTACAGGAGTGTCGTCATAGCAACGTAGCTTTACACAAGCAACCACAGCTGGATGCAACTTACACATTCCTCTTAAATTCGAGCTGTGCTGTAGAGCACTAAAGGGAGTCATAAACTTCAGCACACACACACAAACACTTTACATATACACAGATGTCATGTAGAGCCTCAGTGAGTGAGTCCCAAAATTTACTTCACACAGTTAACAAAGATAAACGATGACCGAGGTCACTATTAATTATACTAGTAATTAAATATTGAGTGGCCAAAACAAGGAAATTAAATGGGTGTGTCCATCAGGCTATATTTATTACTGCTAGAGAGACCAGAAGAGCAAGCCTGCATATAATGGAAAATTATTCCCCTCCTCCACAGTTCAGGTATGAAAACAACCAAAATTTCTCAATTCATCATTTTTGCAATGATTGTAACAACTCTTCTAAACTGATTTTTCAGTCATGCACAGGTCAGCCAATCACAACAGGGCATTTACATGTATCATTTTTAAATGCACAGCATAAAAGTTAAAAAAATCTAAGGGTTAAAATAGGTTTTAAAAGCTTAAACTAATGTCAAAAAATGTCACAAACCTAAAACTAATGTCATGATTTAAAATGTACTTTACTACTATAAGTACAATTCCCCAATAGGGGATCAATAAAAGTTCTATTCTATTCTACCGTGCAAACTGCCATCTAATCAACACCAATCCACTGAGAAGGTCAACCGTAATTAAATGTTTTAGACTTTTATTTCTTTCACAGTTATACCAGTTGCTGTAGGAGTTTTTTGCTTGTGCGACAGCTTCCCACACTTAAATCCAAAAAAAGTTGCCATTTCAGAAAAACAGACTCAAAACATTAGTTTTAGGCCAGTAAAAATAAAGACTCTCTAATGCTTATCATAAAAAATCAGAAGTGTTTATGGCACAAGTATTGATTAATTTCAGTTTTGTATCTGAAATACATGTAAAATGACAGAAAAAATTGTTGGCGCATGCTGAAAGGCAGTGGCTGCTGTTGTGTTGCGATTTGTTTATTCATTTGACTCTTTTGCCAGTTTTGCTTTAACGCATGTCAAGTATGCACAATACTTATTATAACAGGTGTTATACAGTGTGGCAAGACAAACAGCAAGTGTGCTTACTGCCATGTACCCTGTGGCCTATTCATTGATCAACTTTCAAATGTAAAACAGTGAAAATAAAAAAGCTCTGAGTGTAAAAATGATGGCATATCAACTGTAGAACTAAACTGCCATTAACTTCTATTTATTAAGAGTGAGAACACTTTATAACGTTCAATGTTTAACATTCCAAATCACACTGGTGTGACCGTATGCTTCATGGGGGAAGTGGCCAGTGGCACGTGTGACACTGCGCGCTCAAGAGTGGATGGATAAATGGATACTGCCCTAGTCACAAGTGGTGTTGCCTTTTCAACTTGAGATCCCTCAAAGAGGCAAAACTCCAAAACAAAACCCATCTGGATCCCATTCACAGCACAGCCTGAAGGTGTACAGTGATGGAAGAATGACATGCAGGGGGATTTGATTTAGCACCCTCTGAAGACTTCATTCAGAACTATTAACATTTGCCCCTTCACTCTTAACTGCTGCTGTTAAGGCAAGAAGTAAGAAGTCAGAGGGCACAATAAGGACACAGCACAAAGGCAGGTATTATTTCAGTGAGGTACGCGATAGGTTTGGGCGGTATACCCTCATACCAGCATAAAGCCATATCTAGAAATACCAACGGTAGGACCTTAAACCACCCCTACTCCACCTCCATTCATCAAACTTTTTTTCAGCGTTATTTTTACACAGGTGGGCCTGCTCAAGAAACTTTAAATGGTGAGGCAGTTACATCTTGGAACCCAAAGTTGCCTTCTTATTTGACTTGGCCGTTCCACCTTAAATGGAGCAGCAGTTACACTGTAGGGCCTACATAATGGTGGAGCCAGAAAGCAGCTGCTGCACCAGCTAATGTAGAATAGGCACCAATTTTCCACATAGAAACAATACAAAATTATATATTTTTGTTATATTGGACAATGTAGATCCATAATTAAGCCAGAAAACAGCAATTATTTAATTTTACTAGCAGCATGGCACTAGTTTAAACATGGGTAAAAAAAACGAGGTAATCAGTCCATCAAGACCTCTTTTAAACAGTTTATAGCTTTGCTGGAATGCCTTCAACAAAAAGCTTATTTACTTGATGAACAGAATAAAGACTCCGCAGGTTATATCACATGTGGATAGAGGATTATTTTTTGTATTATTATTTTTATTTTTTCCTTTACTGGCATGACACACATGACTCACGTTTAGTGTGAAATAGCAAGCACTGCAGAGCAGTGTAGGTTTGCCATGAGCGCCACCTTGCTTCTGGAATAAAATCAGCTTGACATTCCAAAATCACTACCTTTGTTTTCAGTCAGCTCAGGTAATGACTCAGCTGAAAAGCCAATTTTTCCACCGCATCAATCAACAAATAATCCACTAATGTCCAAATATTGCCTCTTGAATTTAGCACTATAGCTGCAAGACCAATGCTGCTGGCAAACATCTGAAGTCAACAGTCACCCAAAACTTTAAATGCATCCTCAAAACATCTGTCGACCCATTTAATTCCCATCAAATTCTTTATTAAAGGTGGCACAGATGTGTCAATGTGTTAACTAATGCCTTGTTCACACTACACGATTCCAAAAGTGGTGGGATCTCTGTACTGTTCACACTACACAACCTCAAGACTTCCTATTCACAAGTCAGACAGTTGTGTAGTGTGAACAGAGCAGTGACAGGGCGTCAACAACTACACCATCTTTCAGCAAGACGAGTCCGTCTGGTCTACAAAACAATGTTCTGTAAAAAAAAAAAAAAAAAAAATCATGCGAGAAACAGAAAATGTACATCCAACATAAACAAGCACTGATTTTGCAAAATCAAAAGTTCTAAAAATGATCCAAAAGAAAGAAGAAAGGGATATGGGTGAAGGAATGGATCAGCACACATGGGCAGTATGGATTGTCTGTAATACAGAGAGAGTTGGAGGTAAGCCACAAAATTTTGTTCAGTTTGCGAAGTCCATTGTGACACAGCCATGTGGTCTCTGTCATTTTTTGTTCAACGTGAGGTGCAGGGCCCTCCCCTCTTTCCATCAACTCATGTCCTGTGCGCTTATTGGCTGTAGTTTGCTGGTGAGTGGACCAGATATTTAGCAGGCTAGATATCTGGTTGGAGTTGGCAACTAGTCATTGCAGTGTTCACACATCATCAATCAAACGTGCAATCATGCGATCAAGCGCTTTTGTCAGCAACTCAAAAACACCCTTACAATTGAGTAAAGTGAACAAGGCATAAGTCGTTCTGCATCCTAAACCACATCTGCAGTTTAAGCGAAGTTTGGGCAATTTGGGTGAGTAGTGGCTTCTAGTATTTGTCTGAGGGACTTCATCTAGACAATGTGTACAAATGGATAAATCTGAGCTTTCACCAAGCCACACATTTTAAGACCACACTGTCCGGATCACAAAACACAGCAAGAGCTCCAAGAGCCAGAACAGTGGCCTGCACTGACACCTTTAACTCGCCTGAGGCCAAGGTATCAGATTTCAATTGGGGCAACAATCAGGCTGTTGTTTCAGCAGACTGTCATCAGCAGCCTTCACATAGCCACGCTGCACTTTCTACACTTCTCACACACACACACACACACACACGCACGCACGCACGCACGCCTGAAACATTTTCCCTCCTCCCAACAAGCAATTGTCTCCTACACACACATTTTCTCTCTCTCTCACACGAAAGCCATGACTCCACACCGAAAGAATGCCACACATTCAAGCTCTCATATGGCACCAATGGAAAAGCAAATGAAGACAAAAAAGTCTGCCAAAGAGGTGAGGAGACATCCCCTTTTCACTCTCTGCTGCCACTGCTCTTAACATGCCCCAACAATACTCAAACTCTGGAGTGTCCACCAACAAAGCTCTTCACACGCACACACAATCAGATCCCGAACACTCAACAAAGCAGCCGACGGCCACAATAGCGCCACGTCCTAGACCAGCGGCGGGTTTAGTAACCTACAGTGTGGAGAGCACACACGTCTGCTACAGTTCCAGTGGGTGTGTTCTTGCGGTGTTGACTCAAACACCAAAAACTGGTCTGTCAGCTGCAGCCCTTCCAGAAACGAACTCAGAAACCAACAATGGCACCACGTCCCCAGAGAGAAAGAAAGGGAAACGCAGCAATAATGAGTGGCAGAGGTGTGGAGGAAGATAGAGCTGTACCATATGGACAAAATGCCATACTGCAGTTATACTGTCACATATTGTTCTATACACATTTTACACACTAAAGTATAGCAGAGATCTAAAAATAGAACAGGCCGTAGCCAGTTGTTTTTTTTGTTTTTTTTATGTTACTGACGCAGTTGTAGAGCAAAAAAAAATTCCTGGTATGGCAAACTGAAACCCCCCTCCCCTCTTCTGAACAGGTAAAGGGTGTGAATACTTTTATTATCATTTTTTGCTAGTGAATGCAAAACATATGCTGATGGCTAAGGTTACAGCTAAGAAGTGAAATATTATATTGCACTCATATTGCAAAACTCAATTCACAACGGTCTTTAAATCATCATTCCAACAGAGATTATAGGGGCAAAAGGAAATCATCTACAACTGGTTTAAGTGTAAAGTTAAACAGCGGCTGTTTTTCACCATTGCCCTGCAACTGGTGATACATAGAACTTCACAAATTACAACAAGAAGCAATAGAAGCAGATATTGAGAGTGAATCAACCTGGATTAGCAATACAGTGGAACTCAATATATTTTTGCAGGGACACAAAGGCAGTCAAGTGAGAAATTGGGACTGAGAAATCAGCAGCATTCATTAAACAAATAAAAAACTATATTGTCAAATTTATGAAATAATTTTTTAGGAAATAAACATTTTCAATATTATCAAAGGTATGGTTGAGGTAGACCAATCAAAAGCAACCGGACATCCATACAGGACAACATAACCACAACTTACTGGCAGTCCGGCACAAAATGCTCAGCATTTAACCTCCAAAGCAATGATTTTCTGGTTAGGACTGTCTTGATGTGGGATCTGTAGGCCGATGCGGATATTTGGTATTTTTCATGTGAAGTGAAAGTAACCATTAGTCAATGTGAACACACTCTAGCACTTCAACATAATGTGAACTCTGCATTTAACCCATCACACGTGCACATGTTGAGCAGTGGGCAGCTATAAACAGTGCCTGGGGAGCAGTTTAGCAGGACAGTACCCTGCTCAAGGGTACCTCGGTGGTGCCTGGGCCAGGACTTGAACCTGTGACCTTCAGTTCACTTTTGCAATGCCCTACCCATTAGGCCACCACCAAACGTCCATACATGGGAATGACATCAGCCTGGCTCAGAAAAATAGAACTTGCATATAACTATTTTGATTACCTTAAAACAATAGGCAAAACTAGAAAAATTTAAGCACTTTCAAACTCCATTACAGCATCACCATGCTCTACTACAGCATGGTAAACACATTAATTATTGTGGGCTTGAAACATCAGTCAAATCCAAACATTTGTCTGATTGCTATACTTTTCCAAGCAAATATTTGCCGATAACGACATGATTGAGATCATCGTGCATCCCTAATCCTCGTGTTCTGAGGCAAAATAATGAGATTGGACCAACATCTAGGTAACTAAAAAAATTAAATAATAAAGAGTAAAACATAAATAATTACAATTTAACCCCAGCCACAAAACTGGTCAAAAGAACTGTAATTATGCCCAAATATTTCCTAAATATGTCTCCTAAACATTCTGTTCCTAGCTATATAGCTATATATCTATATATATTAAAATACAGACATTAAGAGATTTATCCTGGAATATAGCTGCAAAAAAATTTATTTTCTAAGAAAAGCCACTATTACAAAATGTGTTACGGATGACATACCTTGTGGTAATATATGTTCTATGAATTGATATGATTTTTGAAAAACCTTTGTTTAACAAAAATCAAAAATCACAGGGCTTGCATGAACTATAAGTGAAGTGAAAGTGACTCTTTGTCATTGTGAACACACTCAAGCACCACAACGAAATGTGACCTCTGCATTTA
>JBBPDA010000132.1:20082656-20130370 GCA_037974385.1 Arnoldichthys spilopterus | reverse complement strand
AGTGTAGTGGGACGGTACCTTGCTCAAGGGTACCTCAGTAGTGCCTGGGCCGGGACTCGAACCTGCGACCTTCAGGTTCCAAAGGCAGTTTCTTAACCACTAGGCCACCACTGCCCACTAAAAAAAAATATGTAGGACAAGATTCATCGCAATCCATTTAGAATTGTTTCATTATTGAATGAGTACCCATTCATCCATTCATTTTCTAAACCACTTCTTCCATTACCGGATCGCTGGGAAGCTGGAGCCAATCCCAGCTGACTACGGGTCTAAGGCGGGGTTCACCCAGAACAGGAGGCCAACCCATCGCAGAGTAACACGTAGACAGACAACCATTCATACACACATTCACACCTACGGGCAACTTTTAGAGTATCCAATCAACCTACTGCAGCCTTTGGACTGTGGGAGGAAACCGGAGACCCCGGAGGAAACCCACGCAAACACAGGAAGAGCTTGCAAACTCCACACAGAACTCAAACCCAGGACCTTCTCTCTGTGAGGCGACAGCGCCAACCACTGCACCACCGTGTCGCCCTTGAATCACTACCCTATGAGTTATAACCTATTTGAATTGTGAGACCAATGAAGAAAAAACGGACTGAAGCAAAAATTCTGTAAATCTTTTCTTTGTACTTTTGTCAGTTAAATAAATGTTCAAGTAAATGAACAAATCCCAGATTTTGGGAAATATTCCAACTTTTGAAATTGGGGTTTATATTTGTCCCTTTTTTAAAATAACTTTCACATGTCAAAATCAATTTCAAAATCATTTAAGACTCCATTTATGCTTCGTAGAGGAAGGCATTTCATTCATGGAAGGTTACTGCATGGTTTTATCAGTTTAGAAAGCATGACCAAAAAAAAACAATGCTCCTACAGAATGTTTTGAAGCTAGACACTCAGGGTTCATTCAGGACATGGACTACACATTAAAAGGAAACAGATTACGAGAGAAGCAGAATTACTTTAAAGCATATTTAAGCTGCCAACAGCATCAGATGATTCACAGTACTATCAGCAACTGGCTCAAGCTTAAACATGAGTCAAATCTAGCTTCTAGATCAGCGGCTAGGTTAGGTTAGCAAGTCAGGATCTGCGGAGTGCTGTAAGGATTTCTAATGGCTGTGTGACATATGTGACGCACTCTGGTTAAATGGGTGAAAATGGAAAAAATTGTGATGGAACATCATTCATTTTGTAAAAATGATGCTATGCCATGAAAAAAATACCTAATATGCCAAGTTTTACATCAGAAGGCTTCTTTAAATATTATACATGCATAATGGACCACCAAATACCTTAAAACATCAAAACACCAGCCTGGCAAGTGTGTGATAAGTCAGGAAACACATGGTGTACTAGGATAGCTAGCTTTGAAGTTGGTTTCTTATATTCGATTTTACCTTAAACAGACAAACCATTTTCCATTACACCTTGGTCCAACGTTATGTCCCGAGTGCTGCACTATTTAAGGTGGAATCGAAATCTACATTTTTAGCTAGACAATGAACCTGGAGCACTAACTTGCCAATGAATCCTGAAGCTGGCTCTTCTTTTGGAGCCAGCTAAACTGATGATGAAAATACATTGCTAAGCAAAGATTTTAAGAAATGTACATGTTACTTTTGTATCATCACTGCTACCATGGGTTAACATAAATCCATCAAAAGCCTTAAAATGCATCAAGGGGTGTGCTGAGCATGACTCTGTAAGATGCAGTCACAGAAACAACATACTAGCTCCAACAAATTTATATATTTATTTAAATACACTTGCACACCTCAACCCACCCCCATCCCCTATCCAACCAAAGCTTAAAATATTCGCAGTTGATTACTACCAAAGCTCCAGAGGACAATAATTAAATTATTTAAATTTGTGTGAATTTAGACCATACAAAATGTTGTTTCCGTAAGACAATTTATTTACTGCTTTCTTTTAATTCAACCTATTTGCTGCTGCTGTATGATCATGAAATGGCTGCAAAACAGGACTATGATTTTTCCACGATTATGTCATAATATTGACAAAAAAACCTTTGGTCATACAAGCATTCCAAGAGCCAAACCTGCGATAGAGATGAACAAATATATTGTGCAGCCCTGGGCTAAAGCATCCGCAAACGCCCTCTCTCACCGCGACCCCCAGCTACAGTCAAAGAGTCCGACACAAGATTGATTCATAGTTAATGCAGCCTGACACCCCTGTGACTGAGAGAGAGGGAGGGAGAGAAAAGGAGAGATAAAGGGAGGGAGAGCGGGAGGGAGTAGGGGGCTCTGCTTGCAGCCAGTGTGGGGAAGAGTTCAGAAGGTCTTTTCCCACACACTGAGAGAGAGAGAGACAGCGAGACACAGAGAGACCAAGAAAGAGACAGCGAGACCTACAGAGACAGCGAGACATACAGAGACAGAGAGACATCTATGCATGCAAACATCAACAGAGGAAGGACACGGACATTCAAAAATAGTTCTTATGACTTAACTCTCAGACAGAATCGGCCGCATACTAAGTAACGTAATGTGATTGCCAGATACACATATTTTCAACATTTTATGAAACTTTTCAGTGGCTACAGTGAAAGTGGTCAATTGTTTTGTTAGAAGTGAAAAAAACCATGATGACTATATCTGTAGTAGTTAGTCATCTGCTTACATTCTTCACACAATCCTCAGAACATAAGTGAATCATCCAAATGTACGATATCATGTACAAAAATACAGACAGTGCTGTACATATTACTGATGAGGCCTTCGTCAGATCAGAAGTGAGGATTCATCTGTCTCTGCCTCCATGTGTCACAGATAAAGCTAATCAGAGATAGAGTAAATGAGAGACTCTAGATGAGGGCTACTAGAGGCAAAATCTTCTACTTCGATGTATAAAGGTATAAATAAGTAAAAATGCACAAAGATACAGGATACATATTGATATCAGCAGAAATCAAAAAGCGATCCATCTCTTTCATTTGGAACAGCAGAATGTTCAGGTGACAAATATCGCCATTAAACAGACGTCTCAACGTATGTGTCGTGCTCCGGAAAAGCAGAGCATTTAGGTGCCACTGGAATTCTATGTTAAATGATTTACTGCATTGGCAACAACACAGAAATAAATGGTTCATAATGCATAATGTTATAGATTTAGTCTGAATGTCTACATATACTTTGTGTTAAGTATCAGTGTCTGCAGATATGTGCATAAAAAATATTTCAGGTACATGTATTCCCAATGTATGCTTTTTAGAAATGTTTATGCATCATTAAAAATATTGGATATTGGCAAACAAATACCACAATGGTGCGTTCCTATTAATAGGCAGGTTTTTCTAAGGAAACACCAATAACAAAAATTGTTGACCACAACAATACCTCAATTTGTATGTACATATCTACTTGTAACAATTTATAATTATTTGGAAAATGTACAAATTCAGAGTATATCTACAAAAATATCATACTTTTCTATATAGTTCGAAATGCAGTAAAACAAATAAAATGCAGACGTTTTAGCATGGTAGGCTAAACATTGTTCATCCAGAGTGCACAAAATGGGTCTTTAAATATCTGTTTGAAAACTATGTCAAATCTAAACATCTGTTCAACGCTGACCAACTATTTGGCAATACTGATATTTCCTTATCATCATACATGCATAGGTTTGTCCCCATTCGCTCCAGCCTCTACTCTTGTGGGAAGATTTTATGCTAGATGTTGGAACACTGCAGTGAGGATTTAACTGCATTCAGCCATAGAAGCATACTGGGGTGATTGACAAACAGTACTACAGTTCATTCGGAATGTAATCAATGAAGCTCCATCGCTCCAGAGAATGGAGTTCCACTAGTCCACAGTTCAATTGTGAAGGTCTTTAGGCCCCTCTAGTTGATGCTAGGCACTGGAATGGTGATTTTATGCTCAAGTGTGGCTACTCCAGTGCATTCCATTCTTTTGGCAGTACTTTTGTATTGAGATTATACAAACCAAATAAGCTGAATTTACTCATTAAAAGGTGCATATGGATACTGGATATTTTGGACATACAGCATACATACACCCAGCATGAAGAGTGTATAAAGTACTGCATCCCTCTTACATCAGTGACTATTACCTCACCCTACTTCTAGGGTGTGTACAGACACTGACTACATTTGAGGAGTTCAACAGATAAACCCATTAAGAGACATTCAAATTATCAGTCAAGCAAACCAGCAGAACATACTTTTGATGCTAGTGCAGCTGTCAAGCAGAACTCAAAGCCACAGTCACACGTGATTTTTTTTCTAACTTTCCCCCAGCACAAGAATTCACAGCATCTTACCAACTATAGAAGCAAATACACTACTATGATTATGACTATTATGTGCTCTAAAAAATATGTGCACGCACACACACAATAATCAGCCATAATATTAACACAACCAATTTACATTCCCCTTCATGCTGCTGAAACAGCTCTGACTGTGGGGCACTGTGTGTTCTGACACCTTTCAATCAGAGTCAGCATTCACTTTTTAGACCACAGTAGCTCTTGTGCTCTTCCTCTTGAATGCCCATGACCCTGTCGCAGATTCAACAATTGTCCTTTGCTGGATCATTTTTGGTAGGTACCAACTACTGCAACACTCCACAAGTCCTGCTCTGACTGTCGTCCAGCTATCACAATAAGGTCCTGGTTAAAGTGGGTCAGATGCTTATGCATGCCCATTTTTCCTGCTTCAAGCACTTCATTTTCAAGACCTGACTTTTCACTTGTTGCTGAATATCCAATAGCCCCTGACAGGTGCCACTATTATGAAATAACTAGACAGTCAATGTTATTCAATTTAACGGTCAGTGGTGTTAATGTTATACTGATTATTTTAAAGTTACCAGTCCATTTGCCTAGGATTTTAATATTTCTGCATGATTCAGTGTTTGAGATGTAATAAAGGTTATTAGCAGTGGTTTGATATGAAATAAAAATAAACTGGCTGATTTCTTTACAGGGGTGGTAACCAGGGTTGATATGTCAACAATGCTAATATTGTTATATTTTATACAATATAGTTTATTTACCATCAAAAATCACTAGGTTTTTTAACCTAAAGGCTTTATTTGTAATGTCCACAAGTCATATATCTGATAAAAGCTTTCATATAAGGACTACCTTATAATGCAATGCAGGTAGCTCTCTGTCATGTATGTAACTACCTCAGACATCAGGCAGGGGTGTGTTACCCCCTTAGCTGAGGGAGCTTTTAGGGTTATTAACTCTTCAGACGTCTGGTTCCTATCACCACTAGTGTGAACAATTCTGACTCCGCAAGTTTGTCCATAATAAAGTATCTTACCTCAGACTTCACTGAAGGTTTTTTTTTTTTTTAAAGCTTAACGATTTTATTATAAAGAAATTCAGGAAAGATAATTTAGGAAATGCTTGTTAAATCAAGGTGGACACCTCAGGTGCAGAAATTTTAAATCCACTCCTGGATTTTGTTATAACTGCATGGACGCCTCCCCCGATGCAGCGCAGCAGCGGAGGAATCCATGCAGTTGGAGTAAAATCCTGAAGTGGATTTTTACTTTCTGGACCTGAAATGTCCACCGCTGGTTAAAATACTCCCAAAACAGAAAAAGCTTGGCTGAGCGGTTTTCACAGTTACGATAAGACAAGTAACGTGGCTCGTAACGCCGCTAACTTGTGCCCAACACTGATTTTTCTGTACTGACTAAACTACTAAAGCACAGCGATGATCGTCCTCGAGGTTTTTACAGTAGCAGCCACCAACAACAGAGCCAACAGACTGCCCTTTAATCCTGAACTTACTCAACAACACGAAAACAGAGGCGGATCGTGATACTGAGCTACGCGTGGGGGAGAAACTAACACCGATTAAAAACAAAATTAGATCCTGAATACAGAAATTAAGATTTGTATTCATTTGTGTTTTAAGTGTTGATGAATTGTGCACCAGACGATAATGAACTTTGCATGACCTGCTTTAGTTTTAGTGACTTCACTAATCAGGAAACCAACAAAAAAACACACAAAAAACCAAACAAATCGACATCGACAGGAAAACAAGACAACAGAAGCATCAGAAATAGCCAACGGTGCAGTAAAGCTCACGGTGTTTAAAAAGCCCACCGTGACTGTAAGTAAAGCTCTACTAACACTGTTGGGACTACGGGTTTCGGTCTCCGCCAGCTACTGACTATCAAGATGTCGAGCTTGAACAAGAGAAGCCCCATCAATAAAGCAACCTATACAGCGACAAAAAACTGTTCCGACAACGTCGCTCCAGCTTAAGCGTTTTCACATTAGCGATCTCGACCACTTACCGGTCAAAAATGCATCCACCGAAACACGCCAGCTCCTTTAAAGCACTTCTGAAACCTCCGCCATCTTCAGCACTAGCTGTGTTTGTTTAAATGGGAAACACTCCCAAAGCGCAGAGAAGCTCTACTCCGGCCGCAACCATTAGCATTCTGGGAAATGTAGTCTCTCGTGGCCGCAGACACGAAACACTGTTGTTAGAGCGTCAACGACAAGAACTACAAGTTCACGAACCCCCCTCGGAACGAAAACAGATAGCCATGAGCAGATACGAACTCGTAGCGAAATCACAGAATATATAAATATATAAATACAATTTGCATTTATTTTTAGCTCGTAAGGATAATTGTTACGTAGGACAAAACTATCCAAAATTACTATATTATATATGAATCGACATAGTTGAACTTAGAACTGTGATAAAAAAGTAAAATTTTACACCGTCAGAAATGTAAATACACCTGTAATAATAATAATAATAATAATAATAATAATAATAATACATTATATGCAAAGCTTACTTACATGTATGATTTTTTGCAAATATAAAAATTAACTAACATATATATATTTATATATATATATGAATATAAAAAGTTGTTAGCCAGATGTTAAAATATATTAATAATTTGCCAGAAGTTAAATTAAAAGAGCCTTTACAGCAGATAAAATGGACTTTTGCTGTATGACACATGTTTATTAATAATAATAATAATAATAATAATAATAATAATAAAATATATTTTGCTTTGCTTTATTTATTAAGCACCTTTCATACAAGAAATGCTACAGTAAATAATTCAAATTAAACAACTAAGAAAAAGTAGAGTGAGAGAGAGAGAGAGTGTGTGTATGTGTGTGTGTGTTTACATATATCTTTTTTCATTTTTTTTCTTGAATTTCTCATTCTCGTTGGGGAAGGTCTTGTATGATGTTGTAGGTGTTGTGCCCTCAGAAGACCAGACTCGGAAGATAGCACTGGACACGTCTCCATGGTGACCTCTCAGGCATACCAGTGTTGAATTTCAGCTGTTAGAGAAGGAGACAGTGCTAAAGAGGGAGGAAGGGAGAGAGACACTGAAAGAAAGAGAGAGAGAGAGAGAGAGAGAGAGAGAGAGAGAGAGAGAGAGCATGGACAGAGGATGGAGGGAGGGATGTAGGAGGGGGAGGGGAAAGAATTGAGTGGGGGGTGGGGGGTGGCTGTTGTAATTAGCTCATTGCTGGCTGTTTCCTGTCATGACTGCAACACAGGCCTCTAATCTCATCTCAACAAGAATGTGGACATATAAATGGTGCATTAAACTATATAACCTGATCTACAGCAAAAAAAGTTTTTCTCTCCTCACATTCAGAAGTTCATTTCTGTGTGATTTATTGTCTTAGCCTGTGGCCCTGGCTGGCAATGTAACTGGTGTTTCTGAGCAATCACCCCTGTGGCATTCACATGAAATCAGCTCCATGTATATGCTTTAAACAGAATGAGAATGCCTCAATAACATTCCTCAGAGACCCAGCAGAGGCCTATAGACCTGGTTTGTTCCCCTCCCCCATTTGCCAGCAAAAAAAAATCCCTTACCAACACCCCCTACCCCCCACCCTCCACCTTGAGTGAGAGATGCTTTCCCCTCCAAACCCCCACTCTGCATGTCTCCTTTGAAAAGGACAGGAGATAGCAGTTTGAAAGGACAGGAGATAGCCCCTAATCGTCTGAGCCTATACATCGTCTACCTGCAAACACCCAATCAGTCGGCTCTTCTACTCCTCACCCATCCCCCCTCTGGCTTAAGTGATTGACAGAGTCCAAGCGAGGATCACATTTAGCTCTAATATGCAGAAAGGATTCAAGTCAAGTCCACTGAGCGTAAAACTATATTTAAATGATGTACTTTTGTTTTTATTCCACTGTAAGGATATTAGATTCATGCTAGCAGTGTAAAATAATCACATTTGTTCACTCTCATTGTCTTGTCACTGCTTGCAGGCTGGCATTACTTCAATGGGATGAGTTCTTATTATTAAAATCCAGATAATCACTACAAAATCACTCATCCAAATACAAAGTTCACAGTGCTTGAATTTTACATATTAACTTCAATTCAAGGCAATGTGCAATACGTAATATATTGCTCTGCCTATCAACAAGATATTTCCCTGGCTTAGACTCCCTCTGTGGTGTGTGTATGTGTGTGTGTTTTTTGATTTATTAATGCAGCAGGGAGTCTCACAGACAGCTGTCCTCAGCAAAGCTGATGGAGCCAGCAAGATGGACAGCACCCTCTAGTGGTCCTCTTACAACATGACAAGTCACTCAAGCACAAACCTCAAGGGTTGATGGGATGATATTCAGTGAACCCTATTCTGTTTGTTAGTATGACTTGTGCTGATGAAATGAAATTTGAGGGCTAGGGTTAGGGTTACAGTCAGTACCATCTTTACTTCATTCATATACGTATAATGTAATATTCCTTTCATTAAACCAACTATAATGGTCAGGGGCACCTCTAGAATTTTTGGGCCATATGAAAAAGTATTACATTGCCCCCCCCCCCCCAATATTATATAATTATCTTTTAAAGCTTGTGTCTATTGGTTCTGTGTTTGTCCTTGGATTCATCCTTTCTTTGGGTACTATTTTGTCTGATAATGTCTTGCATGATTATTGCTAGTTGAAAACTTTTCCCACTTCTGACAACAACATTTAGTGGGCAGTGGTGGCCTAGTGGTTAGGACACTGCCTTTGGGACCTGAAGGTCGCAGGTTTGAGTCCCAGCCTGGGCACTACTAAGGTTCCCTTGAGCAAGGTACCGTCCCACTACACTGCTCCCCGGGCGCTGTTGATAGCTGCCCGCTGCTCCACGTGTGCACGTGTGATGGGTTAAATGTAGAGGTCACATTTCATTGTGGTGCTTGAGTGTGTTCACAATGACAAAGAGTCACTTTCATTTCATGTGTCTCTTTGTAACAGACAACCTTTAAAAACTGGTTTCAGGCCAAAAATGTATGTTTTGTAAAACACTGTCTCAGGCATCATGTAGCACATTCGTGGTCATTTCATGGAATAACTGTTTATGGTGTAGTTTTAAAGGCAGCGGTGTCTAAACTTTAATCTTGGAGGGCCTAGGTGCAATGTTTATGGTGAGCCAAGGGGCAATAAAGACAATTTAAAAAATTTATTTTATAACATTAAGCTGTATTTTTTTTTTCACTAAAAGCAATATTAAAAGGCAACTATGCAGTAACAATAAGCTTTGAATTATATATAATTAAATAATAATTGAATAAGTAATTAATTAGTTAATTAGTAGTTAATATATAATAAGTATAGTTTACTTTAGGATACTACACAAGTATTACAGATTTCTAAATAGTATAAAGCAATATTATAAGTGAAAGTATTGTAGTTTACTACAGAAGTATTACACAGCACTACAAAAGCCTTACTGTATTACTGCAGTTTAGAGGATCTGTTGAGTAAAAGGCAGATTTCATGATCAAGCACACTACAGCAGTAACAGTAACACTGCTCAAGTGGAAAACCAAGGACACTATTGCTATTAAAGTCTGGTATTCTTATTTGGGATCATCTACACATGAAGCAGAGAATAACCTCTGTGGTGAAATTGCATAAGGACAATTCAGCATCTTCATTGTAAAGGTGTCTTTGTTACAAAGTGCAATGTTGTGCAATAGTCAGTGCAATGTTGTGTAACAGGGTTAACTCACATTTAACTTACTCATGTGCAATACTGTCATACACAATCCATGCTCAAACCTGCACTGTACGGTCAGTTGATATTTGTATAGTTCGAAGAGACAGATTAAAATTTTTATGTTATTTTTATTGTATTTATTGTCACTTTGTAATGTTGCTAATTGTCTATCCTACTGTTGTAATGTTGCTGACTGTATAGAGTCTACTGTCATCTTGGTACGCTGTTAATTGTGTAGTCTGTGAAGGAGGTGTTTAAAATAGAATTTCATTTTATTCTGTAGATCGTATTTTTTAAATATGACAATAAAACTAAGTCTTAAATCTTGAATCTTGTTTTTGATAAAAATTGGCTGGAATCACAGTGAACCAAGTAGAGTTTGGCTTTAAAGGTTCAGATTAAAATTGTAAGCCTGATTTTTAAATATCACAACGTATTCTCTGTAGGGCTGTACACACGCTTTGTTAATAAAAGCAAAGCTGTTATTTTACTTCATATGTTATATTCATAACTCCAAGCATATGCACATCCATGAGATCCTGTTTCTTCTATTTCAGTGATGCACACAAAGCAAGTTTATGCTCTAAAAGCTCCCCCTAATAGTTTCACTAAGACATTGAGAACCTACATTTTTTTTCAGTTTTAATAAACTAAGTGTGACAACTTGTGTGTAACGTCTTTTGAAATGAGATCCATCCATCTTCTAAACCTCTTCTTCCATATTGCGGGGAAACTGGAGCCAATCCCAGCTGACTGCGGGGGTACACCCAGGACAGGCGGCCAACCCATCGCAGGGCAAAACACAGACAGACAACCAGTCACACACACTTTTAGAGTATCCAATCAACCTACTGCAAGCCTCTGGACTGTGGGAAGAAACCGGAGACAACCCACACAAACACGAGTAGAGCTTGCATACTCTGCATAGAAGAGCACCCGTGGCCGACCCAGGGATCAAACCCAGGACTTTCTCGCTGTGAGGCGACAGCGCTAACCACTGCACCACAATGCCGCCCCAAAATGAGATCCTCCAGTAAAATCGATTAGGAATGAATGCTGCAGTATGTTTAGGCCTATGGTGGTTCCATCTCAGAACTTTTCATAATTTAATGAAAATTGTGAACGTATATATGAGTGGGCAGTGCTATAGGAAAGTGAAAGTGACTATAAACAGTGTTGGGGTGTAATATGTATTCAGAATACAGAAATGAAATATCTGTTCAGTTCATGTTACACTGAATGCAAGTATTCAGAATGCAGTAACTTTTTCACATTTTTAGAAGAATACTTTTAGAAAAAAAAAAAGACAATTAATGCTTGTTTACCTATTTATGCTTTTGTTTTACAAACACTCTTAAAGCAAAAGTACACAGACAAACCAATGTGGTGGCCTAGTGGTTAGGACATTGCCTTTGGAGCTTGAAGGTTGCAGGTTGGCCTGGACACCATTGAGGTTCCCTTGAACAAGGTACCATCAAACTACAGTGCTCCCCAGGCGCTGTTGATGGCTGCCTGCTACGCCACATGTGCACGTGTGATGGGTTAAATGTAGAGGTCTCATTTTGTTGTGGTGCTTGAGCGTGTTCACAATGACACATAGTCACTTTCACTTTTATCTCAGGCCATTTCAGAATTTCATGTTCACAAGTAACAAGTTTCACACTGGTGTTGTACAGGACTGGGCATGTGTTTGTGACATTATGTTGCATACATGTTACATGTATTACATTACATTCAGTGTATGATATATTATGAAAGATACTTGCTTCACGATTCCATATTCTCATGATATTTTTAGTAACATTTAAATGGAAAAAAATTAAGACTGTGCTCAGTTGTTTCATAATCTACTAATGAGACAGGAGCTGGGAGGTAGAATGTGTGTGGTGCATGACATTGCCATGCTGGAAAGTGCTGTTGATTAATCCTAATTGTCACTTTTGGCAAATTGCTTATCCACAATTGTTGATGGTACTTTTCATAAAATATATGCATTATAATATCTGGCAAAACATGAATAGAAAGCAGAACCATTTTGAGAGCAGACCAGATGTGCCTGGCAAATTAAGCCTGTAGAGTCAGAGAGTTTCACACATAGCAGGTCGGTTATGCATTGAGGGACTTGGGAAGTCATTTTAATCTAGATAACCTAATGATTATGGGCAGTTATATGTTTTAGGGATATTCACTGTGTACTGCTGTCCTTTATATCTACCTTAGATTTTGTTGTGGAGCTCTTTGTGTGTGACTGAGTGTTTTCAAAATGACAAATTTGTCACTGTGAATTTTTCTTTTTAGAGAAGGTACTGGAGGGAGGAATGCCATGGGATGCATTTACATTATGTGTTAAAGGGTCCCATGGCATTTATTTGTATGATTTTGATGGTTATTTCAGGTCTTATATCTCTCTATATATCACTCTGGGTGCTCCGGTTTCCTCCCACTGTCAAAAAGGCTTGCAGTAGGTTGATTGGATTGGAAAATTGCCTGTATGCGTGTATGAATGGTTGTCTGTCTGTGTGTTACCCTGCAATGGGTTGGCCTCCTGTCCTGGGTGTACCCTGCCTTAGGCTTGCAGTCACCTGGAATTGGCTCCAGCTTCCCCGTGACCCGGAAACAGAAGAAGCGGTTGGAAAATGGATGGATGGAAGTTACAAGTTGAGTACATACAAACTGACTTGATTTTCTTTTTCATTTTTAAAATATAATTTCATTAAAATGCCATTTCAAGACATTTCTAGACATAAACACAGTACACAATTAAATGGAATTTCCTTCAGGACCATGAGGCACTGAAGCACAAAGAACAAGAACAGAAACAAAAGACTACCCATGTGCAGACATGACAGGAATACACAAAGTGAAAGGCTTAAAAATACCTTAGCAAATTTTACAATATTGCAGGACTGGAAAACATACAGTACAGTTGACAAGAGCAGTACTAGTGTGAGTAAATACAGCATTATAATAGACACTGTATTTTAGCAGCAGAGTGAGTAAATGTCCCTCCTCGAAATGTGCTTGCTCAAGGCCTCTGTTGGTCACTTTGAGTTCAGTTGTTGTTGTTGCTGTGTCATGTTTATTGACAGACCCCTTGTATAGAGGACCACCTGGACCAGAAGCACTGAGCTTTTTGAGCGGTTTGCGATCAAAATATTCTGTCTCCAGTTATAGACTTAGCTTTACTCAGCTCTAGTGACTGCCACAAAGTACACATGTTATCCCAGAGCGTCTTAGAGACATTTTAGCCAAAGTTAAGTGGCCAATTTACAAGTTAGCCTTGCAAAACCGGCTTGATCAAACAATGCATAGGGACCCCTCCCTGTGATTATAAGCATGCCCCACATATCTTTAAAAAACAGGAATTACATGAAAAATATAATAGAACATATTCATTTGTTTATTTAATTCTCTTATATGGCAAAAAATGACAGAAGGTATTTAACAGTATGTATGGAGAAAGCCCCCGATAGGCCCATATAAATCCTCCTCAGAACTTTACTCCTGATATTATTGCCAGTATAAATGTCAAACAGTGTATTGTCCCTTCAGGAAAACCTCGTACTGGCAGACTGTCTGTCTGGCTTCTGAAAAATAAGCACGTTTAAAGTTTCTGGAGGCTGAGGGGGTCGAAAATGTATGCTAACATTAGCAGCTAAGGCTAAATATAGGATTCACCATACCAGACATTAAAAGTGAATATCAGTTACATGTTTTTTTTTGACGTGATAAAACTGTTAGTTAACGGGTAGTTAGTTAACTGAGCTAACGAGGTACCTCACAGTTAGCAAGGCTAGCAGAACGTGCACTACTGTCTTTAGTCCTAGTTACATTTTTAATAGTATTAACCTGGCATTGTGTTGTTTATAGAAACGTGCCCCAAAGTCTTGTGGGACTAGTTAACTGTCAGTCTAATTGGGACAACACAAGACAACATATAACTGATTTTTTTCAAGAAGCATCATCTAGATGCCTGTGATGTCTGTATGTTCGTTTGACATGTGACGTATGTGTGCATTTCAGTATGTGACCTCTGGATGGCGCAGAAAACGTGAAAAACCTCACGCAAAGCACACGCATTTCTGTCGGTAATGCAAATAGCGTCATTAAATAAATGACCGTAACTAGTCCATATGCTGGATGTGGGTAATAAAGATAGGGTTAATCAAACAGGTCCAAATCCTAAATAGGTGACCTTTTCCAGTTCCACTTCTACATTCTGACCTGACCTCCTCAATCTCAGGCTTGCACCTTTTAACAGTGTCTGCATCTAAGTATATACAAATATATGGTATTTATTTTGAATCTTTAACCAGGCCTGTATGTTCAGTAGAGCACAGCTTTACTAAGAAACAAATTAAAACACACATCAGATGGCTTCCATTTTTTAATGGACCCACACCTGCATATTTTGTGGATGTTTTGTTTATGTTCCTCTGTAACATCCCACTTACTTCTGTCCTGTGCTATTGGCTTAAACTAAAAGGTGATGCCATTGCAGAAACAAAATACCAAATGACATCATCATCAGTGATCATTTTTAAAAACAGACTTTAAACATATTTTATTGAGCTTTTAGTAATGGTGAACATGGTGTAGATGTGTGTAATAATTGCAGTGTGTTCTTTGAGTGTAAAAATTGACAGTTCTGTTCATTATTTGTGAAGCACTTTGGTTTTAAATATCCGGCATATAAAAATTTACTTACTTACATTTTAATAAAGACAGAATAAAGGAGAGCCTAGCTTAAATCGAGTAAAATAATAGTTAACGGGAGCTATTAGTGGTCTACAACAAAACTAGGCTACAAGAAAACTGCCTTTTGTTCTTTAAACAATGATGTTTTACCAGTGATACAGAACAGATATGTGGTTTGTCAAAGCTGAGTTAGATGTTTTAGAAAGTATGGAAAGTATGTGAAGTATTGAGGTTGTTGTCAGTTCTCAAAATATAAGCAATCGAATTACTGCCTAATTCAAGCAGCATGTGTAATGTTAAAAAGGTACTGAGCAGACCGATGAGCTCTCTGTCTGTTTACTCTTTTGTTTTGGACTTGGTGGTTCATTGAACTTTTAGGGAGGACCGTAAAAACAATGGCACCTTTTTCAACTGGACGGCTGTGGGCCTGCTTTGAGAAACCATTTTGTTGGTGTGCTCTCTCAGCACCCAGGTTAAATTAAGTCAAACATTCTCTCCTAAGCTGTAAGCTGCAAAATATGTTCATGTCCCTGGATCTGTTTTGGTTTTATACATGTAGATTCCTTGGTTTAAGGCCTCGCTCCTCTCCCTCTGTCCTCAGCCCAGCTACAGCCTGCCTGTGCTGAACAAAAGGCACTCAGTCAGGAAGCGTTTCAGCCAATCCGCTGCTGCCTTTCATCCTGCCCGAGAGTGCCATCCAATCGCAGAGCAGCTTTTATCAGCATGCCTGCTCGGCTGGCTTGGAGTGCCGAGGCTGTGCTCTCTGTAGAGAGAGAGGGCTGAGGGCTGTCCTCCATGTTTTAATAAGCATTGACATTTCCCACAAGTCTTTTTTTTAGCCATGCATCCACAGAGGTAAGCTTGATTTTCTATTGTCTTACTTCCTCTTTAGCATACCTTCTAATGTTGTCTAATGTCTTAACACAAAAATCTTCTTATCTAGGGGTGCTGGAAAACAAAAATCCTGTCCCAACACTACAGAGCTGGATCCTGACAGGAACAGGGCTCTGCAATCTGTCTCTATGTCTCTATTATTTTGAGTCCTTTGAATCACACGACTAAGCTGAGAGTGCACACAGATGACCATGTCAGAAGTGGCTATCTGTGCTTACTCTCAGCTGTAATGTTGATCAGGCTGGAGGGAGCAGGGCTGGGAGAGGAGCACAGTAGTGTGAAGTGCTGTCACAGGCCAGCCCTCTCAAAATGGAAGGCCTTGTGGGTCAGGCAGCAGCCGAGGCTGTGAAAGGAAACCTGAACTCAGCTGCAGTTTTGACTGCCTTGCATTATATAGGCTACAGTGTTTCTTGATTTACCACTGACTTTGTCTTTTTGCTTTTGAATGTATGTTGATTCCTAAAAAATGACAGTATGTTTAGGCTTTGCTCATAGATCATTGGGCCATGCTGTAGAATTTTGTGTCCTGTTTTGTGCACTCAGATGTATTATATCTTTATTTGTCATTTTCAGTCTGTGAGGTTTCTGGTTTCAGTATAGAGTTTCAGAGGTCTGTGTGTCGATTTAGGCCTTGGAGGCTGTGTACTGTCTCCTTTTGTCAAAACATGGTTCTTGTAGGAGTTGGCAGCCATTTCAGACAGCTTCCCTTTTTGGCTTTGTAGCTCGAAGGCCTTGTCCTGTGCCCTGTACACCCACGGACACAAGGACAAGTGGCTACATCTTTTTGCATAGAAAACTCACAATTATTGAATTAGGGCAGCCACAAAGAAGAGCACACTGTAACTGGCTGTACTTTACTGTATATTACTTTATATAAATACAGGGTGTTGTCATATATTACTGAAGTATAGTACTGAAAGTTTGCCACTGTTGATAATACTTATGCGTTGTGAGTATTTGAACTGACGTCGGTCTTTCGGTTTAACTGTAAGCTTCTGTTTATAGTTGCCTGATTGGCTTGTTGAAACAGAAAGCAGGGAACCCCCTGAAGAGCAAACCTTGATGCATATTTTTCGAAGGCCAAAACGTTGCTCAGAGCTTTTTTTAGCGTTACGCCGGCTGCAGACGGCAAGTGTCCTCAAAATCACTCAGTCAGTCAGATGCAGTTGACAATGTCTCAGCTGTCTTAATTGATTAAATCTCCCTGAACCCTGACCTTACCCGATTAAAGGTTGTGTTTGTTTTATGTATTGTTTTTCTTGCATTTTAATCAATGATTTGGAAAATCTAAGCTTTGTAAATTGTCGGTTGATTATTAATCTAAGCCTTTTGAGGTCTTTCCTAGAGCAACCTGGGGTTTGTAGTAGGGTCGCGAAAGTCCAGAATTTGACCAGAAAATAATACTAGCAATAGCAACAATAGAGTCTTAATAGGAAGATAATTACAATATACACTTGTGATTGTGGTGTGAAATATACAATAGTTACACAATAGTAGTAAGAATAACAATCGATACATTGAGTCATTTTGTCTGTTTTATTGTGGTGCACACGTTAAATAATCTTGACGGAAGAGCTGAGTAAGTTTTCTGTAAGACAGGTTACATTTTCCTTTTGGCTACGTTCTTTGTCTCTGTATGTGAACGTGTCTGTTGTGTATGTGTCTCTTTTGTGTGTGTGTGTGTAAGGCCCTCTCTGCATTCCTGCGAGCTGCTGTACTGGCAAAGGTTGTGTTCTCACAGTTGCCACGGCAAGCTTACCATGTCTACAAAATGGACGCACGAGATTGCTCTTAACCATTAGAGTGAGAGAGAGAAAGAGAGAGAGAGAAGGGAAAAAGGGACGGGAGGCAATCTGATACGTGTATCGCAGCAGCACAAATCCCGTGCACATATGCACATGCCTTGTGCGAAGGGTTGAAGGGAGAAGTGGAGTGTGGTTTGGAGTGTATTTTTGATGGTGGATGGCAGCAGCAGCCCTCCCTGCATTGCAGCAGTGGATCAGAGCAGAGAGAGGGGAGCAGGGAGAGCCAGTGTGCCACACAGCATCTACCGCCCAATCACGCGCCTCCGTGTGGCTCTCAAACCAATCGGCAGCCCACAGCTGAGGTTAAAGATTGACAATCGCACTGAGAGCAGCAGGGAGAGCAAGGCCCTTCTGGAAAATTCTGCACCCATCTTTGTCTCATCCCTTACAGCTATTACAATTGAAAAAAAAAAGATATTAAACAAGGGCCCTGCCTGAAGAATCTGTGTACTGTGCACGTAAAGAAAAATAAGGTATGCTGTTATTATGTGTCAATTGTTTTACATTGAACTGTATTGCAATGTCAGTGTGTTATGCGATTTGAGGAAGAGCGGAATTATTATATATGCATTGTGCTGCCTTGTCGTATCAAGGGTTTGTGCCAGCAGTGATATTGATTGCATAAAAGGAAATGGCTGTTGCTGAGGATAGATGTTGCATGCAGGGTGGAAGAGGATAGAGGAGGAGGCCAAGATGGCAAGTGCACAGCCTCTGCAGATGTTGTCTTGTGTATATGCTTTCATTTTTCCCCTAAAGGTGCAGAGAGGGGGAGAGACAGAGCAGGAATCAGACCAAAAGACTTGCCTTGGAAGGCAAAGATGCTGCTGCCTCAACAGGAATAGGATTTTTTTTCCACCCCAAGATTTGGGAAATTTCCTTAGTTGAAATACCCCGAACCGATACAAAAACACATTTCTAATCTGGATCAAATGAGATTTTCATCTCGTCATAGGAGGATGTTGCAATGGGGATGTTTTCTTTATTTAGACTGGTTGGCTGTGGATGTCTAATGGCTTTTTTCTTGGTGAAGAAGTGTAATGGTGGGCATATGTGGCATAGAGCAGCAGAGAGCAGGGCACAGGGAGGAGAAAGGAAAAAAAAATATCACAGCAGTGGTGGCTGACTGTCATTTTGGAACCATTCAGCCTGCAAAGTGACACAGACGAGGACATCACTGCATGGCTGAAATTGTGTGGCTGAAGATTTCAGACCTTTTTACTGAATGGGGAATTAATATATTCATACTAATGACATCATAGCAAGGCCATCTCTGAGTTTGGTAGTGGGCTTAAAGGCATCCAGTGTTGTAGGATGGCATTAAATGCATGTTTTTTGCCTGTGGATCGTGTGTATGAACCACCTGTGTTTTTCCCTGGCTGTCCTCGTGATTAGGCTGTATTTTGCTGGTGGCATTCTGGAGTGAGGGATGGCAATTTCAACCCCACCCCATCTTCATATCCACTGTTGCTCTATCTTCCATCATTGACGTTGATATTCCTTATTTTGCTCAGTTTAAGGTTGTGAACCACAATAAAAATAAGATTGTTTCTTTTTGGGGGCTTGGATACACAACTATTTGACCCTGCCCCCCACCACTGCCACCCCTTTTGTTGTACATTAAGTTTGGCTCCAACATTCCTTCCTGTGATGCCATTGTTGAATAGGGACTTTCTCGTTGTGGATCATTTACTTTTGTTTATCAAAAACAAATAATTGTTCCATGTGTGCACTAGGACTCGTTTAGTCAGTATTTGCACATGGACGACAGATCTCTCCGTCTGTGAGTAGCCTCCTGCAAAGGCACCAAGGGAAACCATGAGCTTATGTCAAAGGAGCCCTTTCACTCAGAAACTTCTCTCTCTTCCACATTCAAAGCAGAGGAAATAATAAACCGGAGACAACAAATTCAATGAGAAGTCTTGGCTGCATCAAAGCTTCAGTCTCCCTGCCCCCATCCCATTCCCTTACTTCCTTAACCAGTCAATTGAAATTTCTCAATGAAAGTACTAAAGGGCACTGAACAGACTTTTGTGTGACAAACGTGTTCTAGTTAGTAAACATTTTGCCGCAAGCTTTGTGTAATTTAACGCTGATGTTTACCACACTGGAAACCATATATTGTGGGTTATACTGCCTTATAATAAGTAGATTTTGGGAAGACGAAGGACATGACTCCTCCTGTGTGTATGAATCTAATGACTGTGAAGCATTGGGAAATACTTCAACATGTTTAGAGGAGAATACAAAGCATTCCTGTCTTGACTATGTAGGAACTCAGCTGCCATTCTTTTCTCCAGTGAGAACACAGCCAACTGTATAAAAGAGAATAACATAGCTTGTTCTTCAACCTGAATTTACATTACTTACTATAATTATTTTTATATAGACATAAATAAGTGGGCGGCATGGTGGTGCATTGGTTAGTGCTGGTCCTGGTTTCGATCTCGGGGTCGGCCACGGGTGCCTTTCTGTGTGGAGATTGCAAGCTCTCCCCGTGTTTGCGTGGGTTTCCTCCGGGTGCTCCGGCTTCCTCCCACTGTCCAAAGGCTGCAGTAGGTTGATTGGATGTTCTAAATTACCCGTAGGTGTAAGTGTGTGTATGAATGATTGTCTATCTATGTGTTGTCCTGGGTGTACTCTACCTTAGGCCCACAGTCAACTGGGATTGGCTCCAGCTTTCCCCACGACCCAGAAATGGAAGAAGCAGTTTAGAAAATGGATAGATAGACATGAATAAGTACAGCTAATAATATAACATTTAAAAAGAGTATTTGAATAAGTAAGTTCTCCTTTGTGTGTGGCAGTTTGGCTGAAGAGGAAGTGAAGGCAGAGTCAGATGTGAGTGAAGGGATGGAGATTGCCACACGATCCAAAGGTGAGGACCACAAAGTCAGCATTTGTTTCAAGCAATGGTATGGTTGCTATTATATTATCATGTAAACCACATCATCACACAAGTTGTTTCAGACACAAAGTTGGTGAAACCTTTGACACTAAAGGCCCGTATATAGGCTCAGTTTTCACTTCCTTTAACTATATCTCTTACATCTATCTGTTATTTAAAGTAATTCATTGTAGCTTTTATGGGGGAATATGCAAAAAATCTAAAGAACATACAACCTATAATGGTGGCCTAGTGGTTAGGACATTGCCCATGGGACCTGAAGGTTGCAGGTTTAAGTCCTGGGCTGGGCACAACTGAGGTTCCCTTGAGCAAGGAACCATCCTGCTATACAGCTCCCCAGGCCCTGTTGATGGCTGCCCACCATGTCATGGGTTAAATGCAAAGGTCACATTTTGTTGTGGTGCTTCAGTGTGTTCACAATGACAAATAGTCACTTTTGATTCAAATAACATTGCTAACCTTTTCTGTTTCTATAGATACTTATGGATACAGTTCAGTGTTGATTGAGGAATGTGTAAAGCCAAACATGTTCTAGCTTATCGACTGCATTAGAGTACGAAGAAAATGGTGTAAATTAAGTATTTGACTGTCACTTTAAAATAACTAAAAACTTTTTTGAATAGTAGTGGTCCTGTCAATAAATATCTTATTTTAATCTTAGTCATGTATGTTTGCCTTGTTTGATTTGTGTAGTGTCCAGTTCAGCATCAGTGGAGCGCACTGCCACTAAGCGCAAAGTGCCCAGCCCACCTCACTCTTCAAACGGACACTCCCCTTCAGAAGCTTCCCCGAGCCCTGTCAAAAAGAAGAAGAAACCAGGAGCCGTCAACAACAGCAAAGATCAGGTGCAGCTTGCTTAACTCATGACTAAAGCACTAGTCCTAACACTAGACCTAATTAGATTCGAAGTGCAGCCGTTTAAAGTGTGAAAGGCAGTTTCACAATGCCAGATTCTCTTAACTCAGGACTTTATAAGAAACTCCTGTATTGGCAGAAGTGAAAGTATATTGCCAGAGTGCTTTGAGGGTCATACCATGTGCTTCTCAGTTGCCTTATTTTCTAGCATCCTGTATTGAAAAACCTCACAGTTATATCTGTAAATAAGAGAGTATGTTATACTTTAAAATTGGTGGATTCCACTTCGTTGGGCCACATAGAGAAATCAAAAAATGACCTGCCATTATTCATGTAGTTGAAGCCATGGTGCATGGTTGTTTTTGTTTAAATAGAGCAAATAAAGACATTGACAAAGTTGAGTGTTGCTGCAGGGCAATAGAAGACCAGACAGATTTTAAGGACAATTTCAGTCATACTGATTATGTTACTGGTAAACTCACTTCCTGGTTTCAAAGGATTTATAAATGTTTTCTTGTTCTGGCTGAATCTGAGCTATTCTGAGAGTATGATATGAAAACTAACAATTATAGTCTATATGTGCTAGGGAGTAGCCTAATAGTAGCCTAAACTAATGTACTTTTTACCTTGAAGAAACGTATCTGGTGAGGTAACTTTTTAGTACACCCACCAACAATCAACATAGGAACTGATGTTTGAAATGATAAAAAAACGATAAAAAGGAGAAAAATTTTCTGAACAAAATTTGGAGCTGTGTTTAATCACATAACTGTGCAAATGTAACATCATGAAACTGAATAAAACATTAAAAAAGTACAAAAGTAGATTCCTTTAATCACAAATATAGTTTATTGTAAGCAAAATCATTTTTTCATTTGTATACATTCAGGAAAGCATGAATAAAAATGAATAGTACATGGAACTGATGCTGAGTTTTGCTCCATTTTTTCCTTCATTCCTTCATGCGTGTTACCTGTATGTCTCATAACCTGAAGTACATGTATTTTGAAACCCCACTTCTCGTTTTTTCTCGCCTGCATTCCAGTCCGAACTAAGACATGGTCCCTTTTACTATGTGAAGCAGCCCGCACTCACCACAGATCCTGTTGATGTTGTACCGCAGGATGGGAGGAATGACTTCTACTGCTGGGTGTGCCACCGTGAGGGCCAAGTGCTCTGCTGTGAGCTCTGCCCGCGTGTCTACCACGCTAAGTGCCTCAAACTGGCTGCAGAGCCCGAAGGGGATTGGTTCTGCCCTGAGTGTGAGGTACCAGCTCACTGTAACCTTGCTTCTGCCACGCGAGAAATACAATGCTGATGAGTATGTGAAAAGTAGAAAAAGGTTTATTCATAGTTTAAATAGTTAAATAGTACATACTACTCTTTTGCAACTTATCAATCCCCACAAACATGCTGCGATATGTATAGTGTATGGTGAAAGTTTTATTTTGTCCATTTTGCGGACTCGTCTTCAAAGCACACTACTGAATTGCAAGTCTCATTTTCCCTTCTTGTTCACTTTTCAGAAAATAACTGTTGCAGAGTGCATTGAGACTCAGAGCAAAGCGATGACTATGCTTACGCTGGACCAGCTGTCTTATTTGCTTAAGTTCGCTCTCCAGAAGATGAAGCAGCCGGGTGTAAGGGCTCCCTCTCCTACTCTCACCCTGATTAATCTTCGATTTGGCAAATGCCTGCTCATGTTACAAATGTCCCTTAACTCCTGTCCCTCTATCACCAGTGCTTCAGTACTGTCCTCCTCCTAATACTTCTCCTAGAGAGAAATAAGTTCCTTAGCCTGTAGCCTCACCACTACGTTCTCGAGGTAGATTTTTTCTGAGCCCATTTAGAGTTTGCAAAGGTTTGGGCACCCCTGGCATTATGTACAGACTGGAAATTAAGTAAAAGCAACCTCTGCAACACACTATATATATTTTTTTCTGTAGATGTTAATGAACAGTTACATTATAATTGCTTCTTTGTAAAAATATGAAAAAGCATAAGTTTGGACATTGACAGTGTAATGTACTGTTAGTGTTTGTGCAGTATTGCTTGGTCAAACATGACTTGCATGGAGTCATCAGAAGGAAACCTCATCTGCAACCTCAAATGTTAACATATGTTGTATGCAAAACAGCGGCTAGATATGCACATCCAGTTTTCTTACCAAAGTAATGTACATTTCCATCCACTAGCCTTCCCATTGCACACTGCTACCAAGCTGGGAGGGTAAAGACTAGTATCCGCTTCCTTCAACAAGCCTGCTAACACATCTTTAAACAGTACAGTGCACATTAAAGAGTATGCAGTTCCATTAAGTCAGCTAATAGACACCTTCATTGACTAGAATCACACTGTGTAATGTGGTAGGGGTTTATCCTATTGACTATCCAGAAGGAGCAAGTCCAGTTATGCCTTGTTAGACTCCTGACAACAAATTGCTGTGGCAGCACTGGGGATCAAACTCTCCCAACCATATAATACTTATGCAGTTTTAACTGAAAATTTAGAATCTGTACTTTCAACAGGATTTCTTTGCTTTAAATGAGCTACTAATGAAAATAATTAATATCAAATTACACTTTATCACCAGCATTAACAAAGGGTTAAATTAAAAAATCTTTTCAAGGTGATGGAACTAAGATCTTGTTGACACAGTGATTCTGTTGCAGTGCAATAGAATAGCTTCATAATAATTCCTGTAAATGGCATGTCTTACTGAGACATTGTGTTCTCTATCTCTTATTTCCTTCTCTCTCCAGACAGAGCCATTTCAGAAGCCAGTATGTCTTGAGCAGCATCCAGATTATGCAGAGTATATTTTCCATCCCATGGATCTCTGTACGTTAGAAAAGGTAACAGAGCTTTTGGCTTCCACAAACAAATCTCATCGTCTGCCATTTGTTTTGGTATAGGTGTGTTTAAAAAATTTCACTCCCATCTAGAATATCAAAAAGAAGTTATATGGCTCTACTGAAGCTTTCTTGGCTGATGTGAAGTGGATTTTGCACAACTGCATTATTTACAATGGAGGTTGGACATAACACCCCTACCATGATGTTGATCTTCTATTGTTAATTATTTGTTGGAACGATCCTGAATTCTGTGTTTGGTTTTTCTTCCAGGAAATCATAAACTCACAGCAACAGCTAAAGTAATTGTAAAAATCTGTGAACATGAAGTGAGTAAAAGCAATTTTAAGAATTGTTACATATATATTCAAAAATTAAAAATGAACATACAGAGTTTGGTGGCAGTTGTTTCAGACCTCATCTGTTCTTCAGATGAATGAAATTGAGGTCTGTCCAGAGTGCTATCTTTCAGCATGCCAGAAGAGGGACAACTGGTTTTGTGAGCCATGTGTAAGTAGTAAACATGAAATAAATATTATTTTTTATATTTATTTGCATGCTTATTTAACATTTAACTTAAAATGTTTCTACTTGTAGCTAGTTTGCTGTGAATATGCATGTACATATGATTTATTGTAATATCCTCAGGTACAATAATTGTTCCATATGTTTCGCTCATTTTTTTAAATTAGAGTAACCCCCATCCCTTAGTGTGGGCCAAACTTAAGGGGTTTCCTTTCTGGCCTGCCAAAGCTCTGCGAGACAAAGATGGACAAGTGGATGCCCGGTTCTTTGGACAGCATGATAGGTAAGAATAGGCACATACGCTGCTCTATTCTGTTCTATTCTTTTCTATACTATTCTATTCCATTCTATTCCTTTTTCAGAGCCTGGGTTCCTATCAACAACTGCTACCTCATGTCCAAGGAAATCCCTTTTTCTGTAAAGAAGACCAAGAGCATTTTCAACAGTGCCATGCAGGAGATGGAAGTCTATGTTGAAAACATTCGGAAAAAATTTGGCATCTTCAATTATGCCCCATTCCGGACTCCCTACACACCTGACAATCAGTTCCAAATGCTTCTTGACCCAGCAAATCCTAACGCTGGCTCAGTTAAACCTGATAAACAGGAGAAGATCAAGTTCAGCTTCGACATGACCGCGTCACCGAAGATGCTGGTGGGCAAGAGCATGATGTCAGGAGGGGTTGCTGGAGGAGGAACTAGTAGGCGAATCTCTATGACTGACATACCTCGTTCACCAATGAGCACCAACTCCTCAGCCCACACTGGCTCCGATGGTGAGCAAGAGGTTGCAGAAAAGAGCCAAGCTAGAGTTGCTCTACCCCACCACACAGGAGGTGAAGAGTCACTGGAAAGCACAGGTAGTTGCATTTTACTATATGATGCATACTGTTATTGTCTTGTCTCATAATATAGTGATGTTGATTATAACAATGAGTGTTTTTTTAAGTAATTGAACTACTTTGTAGTGTAAAGCAGTATATTGAAAAAGACATTTAAATTGCAAAGGATTTGTAATTTTTCAGTACACTGTTGAAATAAAATGTATGAAATCTGGTTGGGATTACAAACGACTCAAAAGTTGGGACAGAGGCATCACCATTTACCATTTGTGTTACAGAAAAATATAAAAGTAAATAAATAAATAAATAAATAATTAAAAAAAAATATATATATATTGTAGTAATTTTGCAGTTGGAAATTTTGTCCCTTCTTGTTTGATATAAGACTTCAACAGCTGGTCACTGCTGTCTGATTCTCCTCTTCGTGAAGCTCTATATATTTTCGATAGGACTTAGATCTGAACTAGTAGCTGCACATGCACGTGCACTCTGTGACTACAAAGCCATGCTGTTGTAGCCTGTGTAGAATGTGGTCTGCCATTGTCCTGCTAAAATAAGCATGGATGTTTCAGGAAGAGATGTCGAGAGACTGTGCTAAGCAATAGTGGTTTTCTAAAATACTCCTGAGCCCAGGTGGCTATATTTGTCATAGTAGCATGTTGGTTTCTTGAGCAGTGGTACCTGAGAGCTCAAAGATCATGCACATTCAAGAGTGGTTTCTGACCTTGTACTTAACACCCTGAGATGTCTCTGAATTCTCTGAATCTTTTCACAACGTTATGTAATGTAGATGTTGAAAGACCTAAATTCTCTGCAATCTTGAGAAATGTTCCTTTTGAACTGATTAACAAGTCTCTCACAAATTTTGGCACAAAGGGATGAGCCACACCTGTCCTTGCTTACAAAGACCTTTGATGGGTGCTACTTTTATACCCAATCACAATACCTTACCTGCTACAAATTGGCTGGTTATGTGGAATTCTGCAAATCACATATTCTGTGCACTTTTCAGCCTTGTTTAAACTCAGTCCCAACTTTTGTTGAGTCATTACATTTTTTAATTTGTGCATTTTATAAAATACAATACGTCTTTGTACTTTCTTTTTTTACATAGGACAGATTTTTGTTTTAATTGCATTAAAAACAACTTTTTTCGGAAATGTTTTTTTTTTGTTAGCAAAGTGAATATCAGTTCTAGACAGAGATATTTTTTCTTAAATTTATCTGTCTAAATGCTAAGTATAAATGCTAAGTAATGTGTTCAATATTAGATCAGGAAAGACCTGCGTAGTTTATATAGCGTTTATTAATTATCAGCCATGTGAACATTTTTATATTTTTTTACTTGATATCGTCTGTTACAAAAATTATTGTTCCCCCCCAGCATCCCCTGCCCCTCCTCGAGCAGGTCCTGTGGGAAGTGCTGTGGACAGCCCTAAACCATTCCTCTCAACAGCTCCGAGCACCCCCATTAAACAGGAAAAAGCCCCAACCACAGGCAGCATTCTGAACCTCAACCTGGGTAAACTGCTTCTGTTATTAGAGATAAATACTGTAAAATGACCTAAAACAGCACTTAATGTAGGTTAAATGTATATGTATCAGCAACATACTTAAATAAGACTTTAATGGTTATGGATGATTTTGTCAAATGTTTTATAACACTTCTCAGACCGTAGTAAAGCTGAGATGGACCTGAAAGAGCTAAGTGAGAGTGTGCAGCAGCAGCAGCAACAGCAGCAGCAGCAGGGGCCTCAAGTGTCACTCACTTCCCCTAAGAGGCAAATCAGGAGCCGATTCCAGCTCAACCTTGACAAGACCATCGAAAGCTGCAAAGCACAGCTGGGTGAGCACACAGATGGCAGAAAGGCTTCTGAACAGGCACAATCTGTCACAATATGTTAATATTGCATTTATAACAAATAATAATAAAGAGAAAGGTGCATGTTATAACAGTATTTAAATTTAAATTCTTTACATTTCATTCTGGTCTTGTACATAAATTTTGATCTTGTAATGGTAATACTGCTTTTGCTCATCTGTGCACAGGTATAGATGAGATATCTGAGGATGTGTATAAAGGTGTGGAACACAGCGACTCAGATGACTCAGACAAATCCGACTCCAGCGACAGTGAATATGCCAGCGATGACGAACAGAAACCAAAAAGTAGTCAAGACTCCAGTGCTGATGACAAAACAGAGAAGGAACCATCCAAAAAGAAGCCAAAAGCAGCGCCCCCTGCTGGTGAAGTCAAGGTTAGCAGCACAGAGGCTTTGGCGACTCCTAGCACAACGACCAAAGGTGAGATTTCACAAAAAGCAAGAACTAGCATCTCTCCAGCAAAAGAGAAACCTGTTGTCGACTCAGACAAAGAAGTACCCAAAACAGCACCAGCCTCTCCAAACGTAAGGGAAAAGACTAAGGTTGCAGAAGGAGCCAGGCAGTCTTCATCTGTTGATGTAGACATGGACTCGGACTCAGAGAGAGAGCTGGTGATTGATTTGGGAGAAGAGCCTGGAGGAAGAGAGAGGAAAAGGAGCAGGAAAGACTCAGCGGCTGTCACTGCACTTAAAGAACCCACAGCTTCCAAGGCAGAGGGTCAGTCCCTATATACAATATGAAATCTTATTTAGACTCAAAATCTATACATATTCTTAACAATATGTATATACTTTATGTTTTGTGTATTTTGTATTCCCTCTTTTTTCCAATAGGCAAGTCCCCTGCCACAGGTAGTCTTGCCCAGTCTCAAAACCCTGCAGCCCCCACCTCCACCATAGGACTCAAAGACCCCGTGCAGTCTCCCTTGGCCATTCCTCTAAATGTAGTGGCTGTCCCTGCAGTTCCAAGTACCACTGCCCTCCCCTCTTCTGCAGCCCTCAATGTTACCCAATCCACAACTATGGCATCTTCCTCCACCCCTACCAGCACAGTCAAAAAACAGAGGCCCCTGCTCCCCCGGGAGACTATGCCAGTTGTGCAGCGGGCTGTGGTGTGGAATCCCACTGCTAAGTTCCAGACGTCCTCTCAGAAGTGGCACATGCAAAAAGTGCAGCGGCAGCAGCAGAGCCAGGCACAGCCGGCTACACAGACACAGGTTTTATCACAGGCACAGCCAAGCCAACTGCAGCAAGCACAGGGCTCATCTTTATCTTCAGCACAGCAACCTTCATCCAGCACACGATATCAGACTCGACAGGCTGTTAAAGGTGGGTAGTTTATACTAGATAGTCCTAGTAAGAGGATCAAGTAGCCTAAATCCATACAGTAAATTTCCTTATTGAACTGGACTGGAGCCATTTAAGCTAGAAACTACAGTTTATTAGATTCTGTTTTTCTCTCTTTAGGATCTTTTTGGTCTACAAGGAAGCCCAACTATGGTCCTGGAGGGTCAGTATCCAGCACAGTCTGATAGTTTCCCTTTTCAAATACACTGACTAAACCTGGAAATAAACAGGTGAGTTGAACCAAATGTGTTTGAGCACAAAATTCACTTAACTGTGCTGGACACTGGCCACCCAGGACCGGAGTTGGGCATCATCAGTCTACAATAAAAAGCTAAAGAAACAGCAAAGCGGTTTAGGTGCTGACCTAACAAAACCAAAGTAAATAAAGAACAAGAAAGGAAAAGGATGTAAAAACTAGAATGGAATTTATTTATACTCAAGTGTAATCATTATATAATGCAATTGCTAAGAAAAGCACAAATCCATCAGAGGTTTCCTTATACACCAATCAGCCATAATATTACAACCACTTGCTCAATATTGTTTATGTCGGCTTATGCCACCAAACTAGCTCTGATCCAATGAGTCATGGACTGCACAACACCTGTGAAAGTGTGTTGTGGTGTTTGGCACCAAGATGTTAGCAGTTAGATCCTTTAAATCCCATAAGTTGCAAGGTAGATGAATCAGACAAGTTTATCAAGCACATCTCACAAATGCTTTATCTGAGGGAAATCTGGGCATATTAGAGGAAGAAGTCACACCTTGAACAATTTTTTGCAGAGTGGATTATCTTACTAAAAGTGGCTGCTTTCCCCAAGCAATCATCTGGCCATTAACATGCTGTAAATGAAAGCATGACTTATTAGACAAGGCCACCTTCATTTGCTTCATGATGATTCAACTTTTTTGCACATTGTATGTGCGTTCAGTGGTAGACAGGTCAGCAAGGGTGTTTTCATTGATCTGTAGCTACGACGTGCCATACAAAGCAAACGGTGATGCTCTGTGATCTGTGATCTATAATAGCCAGCATTAACTTTTATGTACTACTTTTGTGCTAAAGTAGCTTTTCTGTGAGAGCAGACCAGACAGATTAGCCTTTAACATCAATGAGCTTTGACTACCCATAACCCTGTCGCTACGTTCACTGGCTGTCTTTCCTTGTAGCACTTTTAGGAGGTACTAACCATTAAGACCATTAGAGACTGGAGATGCTATGACCCACTTGTATAACCATCACAATTTGGCCTTTATCGTCAGATCCTTACGCTTACCCATGTATCGTGTTTCTAGCACATCAGCTTCCAGAACTGAATAGTCACTGATACGACAGGTGCCATTGTAACAAAATGTTACTCACTTCATCTGTCAGTGGTTTTAACATTGTGGTTGATTGGTGTATGTCATGATTACTGATTTCTATGCACCTTTTCCTAGTTTCCTCAAACTTTGACTTGCTCCTTGAATTGTGCAGAAATAAACAAAAGCACATTTCCTTCCCTCAGCCGTGCAGCAGAAGGACCCTCAGCACGGCACCTCCACCTCTGCTGTCACCTTGGTTACTAGTGCACCAGTGTCTGCGGCCATAATGGCAGGTGCCACAGTTAGTTCTTCCTCATCATCAGCATCCTCTATAGCTGGAGATCTACAGATCCCCACCACCTCCGCTGACGTGGCAGCTGACATTGCAAAGTATACTAACAAGGTAAGACAACTCATCTCTTCCACATTAAAAAGAGAAATATTTAAACAAATTATAAAAGCTGGATAAAAATGAAATATGTAGTTGTCATATTTTACTCATGTAAGTATGCAATGCAAAGTCGAATGTTTCAGTGAAATCGTTTAACTGGCTTTAATGTGTCAACAGTGGTTGAGTAATGACTTTTTAAAAATGTATTTGTAGATAATGGATGCAATCAAGGGGACGATGACTGAAATATACAACGACCTCTCTAAGAGCACCTCAGGAAACACAATAGCAGAAGTGGGTTGTACTGATTATATCCCGATTGCTCTACGTTTTACTAGGAAAACGTAGCAACATGAAGTACCTTTTTTTTGTATTGCAGATTAGACGATTACGGATTGAAATTGAAAAACTGCAGTGGCTACATCAACAGGAGTTAGCAGAGATGAAGCACAATTTAGGTGTGTTATGCTAACTATGAAGCTGACATCATTTAAATAAATCTTTGTGGGTTTCTCTTTTAAATATACTGTTTAAAATGGTTTTTTTTTTTATCTCTTTTCATATGTAATGAGCTTTTTTGCGTTTGCATGTTTTCACTCAGAACTTACCATGGCGGAGATGAGGCAGAGCCTTGAACAGGAGCGAGAACGACTCGTTGCAGAGGTAAAGAAACAGATGGAGATTGAGAAGCAACAGGCTGTGGATGAGACCAAGAAGAAGCAATGGTGTGCCAATTGTAAGAAGGAGGCCATTTTCTACTGCTGCTGGAACACAAGCTACTGCGACTACCCATGCCAGCAAGCCCACTGGCCAGAACACATGAAGTCCTGCACACAGTCTGGTAGGATGAAGCACAGCTTGCACTGACCCCTAAACGATATTAAAAACCGTTACTGTTACACTACCTTGATATTTGATGAAAGTTACATGTGTGCAGTCTTACTTTACCACTTCAGGTTTTTCTCAGTGAGCACCACTGCTGTGTCATTGCACTGGATGGTTGCCATGTGTCTCGGGTATTATCTCCTAAATCACCTTTACTTTTTCAGCGACGTCGTCACAGCAAGAACCAGAGACAGAGTCAAGCACAGATGCCATTCCCAAAGGCTCTGGGCATCCTCACAATGATCAGGACTTACCACGAGAAACTGCATCAGCTCCTCCCACAGACAAGGACAGCGATGTGGACAAACCTAAGGACAATGTGACTGTCAGTCTCTCCTAGCTCAGTCACAAAAACTCTTTAGAACAGCACTTGCATAACTGTACAAAACCTAGTCGAATTCTTCACTACAATGAAATATTTTTTATGTGTTTGTCTTGCCAAGCTGTGCTTTTGGAACTTTGGGGTGGCTGATTTACTTTTCTGTATCCAAAACAGTTGCAAACTGAAGTCAGTCGCATTTCCCATGTGTCATATAAAGCATTTTTGAGGCCTAGCATCAACTGGTTCTGGATTTTTAGGACTCCATGACTTCATTCTAATAGCACTGAAAGTAGTAATGCATTGAATGTTCCTGGTACAGGTGTGTACATTATTTGCACATTACACATAACACATACTAGTACACCAACACAATTACTGCCAAAAGTAAACTGAAAGACAAAGTTGTGTTGCTATAGTAGATTTTATTCAAAACTGAATCAAGAAATTCAATGCAGATTCTATGTTTCTCTGCATAATGTCAACTCTGAATGTCACAATGAATCCATACGAGAGCGCTCAGAATTACAGAAAAGTAATTCTATGGTGCTTCTTCCACATTAGTAGAATTTTTGCCACATTATTTATACCTATTTATTTGAACATTTGGCATTAAATGCTTGACCCTGAAGTGAAACTACTTCATGTCAGAACATGCATCCTTCTACACGAAAGTTGTGAAAACACATACTGTCACTTAATGCCTCACCAGCAAGAGTGAAGTTGTGGAGGCCTGAACACCCAGATGGGAAATTTGTCATATAATTATGCTCCTTTACAGGGGCAGCTTAATATATATTTTTCACTGTGAAAAGGGTCATGGTGGTCAAGTTATGTTACATTTCCATTACAGTTTTTATTATTTCCTAATATGTAAGCTTTATATGGGGGGGGTGGACAATGAAAAACAAGGTGTGGGAGTTCATGTTTATTTTTAATTTTTTACAGTTGATAGATTTTAAAGAAGTATAATGATTTATATTCATATTTATGTTAATTTATCCAACATTTTGGTAATATGAAGCTCTAAAGAATATAATTTGTTTTGCCTATGCATCGATATGACCATTTGAAGGTCTGGAGAAACAGTTTTTCACCACAGTTTGATTAGATCAGTGTTTGGTTGTGTTTCAACATGTTATATGTTGTTGTTGTTGTTTTTTTTAATTAAACCATATTTAATGTGGTCAGCATGATACAAAGTTATTGTTTAACTAGCTAACAAATTCATTCAGAATTCTGAATATAAAACAACTTTTCGTTTAAGCCTCAAAACATGTTTTGCCTTTATCTACACTCCCTCATGTGCCCATGTTGGTGTAGTTCTTGAATGTGTTGCATCGAACTTAATAACATCTGACCAGGCAACTTTATTCTTGTGTTTTCTTGTTCTAAATCATCCATGTAATGCTATTTTAAACATTCTTTTACTGTTCTTGCAGAGTCAGTAAAGTACAGTGCCATTTCACCACTGCTTGTGTAGGCAGGTGCTGGTAAATGACTTTTGATTTATCATTCCATAACAGTTCTGAAAATAACATTTCATTTTCCATTGGGCCTATATGTTGACCAAACATGTTACCAATACTGTATAATACTGGTCTAATGTTTAGTATCACTCCCATAATTTATCATTAATTACAACTGCGGGACACAGACAATATTGCTCTTTTGTCAGCCGTTATTACTTCGACTGTTGACTGTTGACAATGATTACATTATTCTTTATTCTAAAAACAGATGAAAGAAAGAAAACTATCCAGAGGATTTGCTGTATATATTACAAGAAAAGACAAATGTTTACATATTGTACATAAATAAAGATTTGGTGGTCTTAATGCCTTTCCTTTGATGTCTGTGCCTTGTTAAGTGAGTAAAAGTGAGTGATTATTTGTCATTGTGAACACACCACAGCACAGCACAACAAAATGTAACCGCTGCATTTAACCCATCCATGTAGGAGCAGTAGGCAGCTCATGTGGGCAGTGCCCGGGGAGCAGTGCTTGCTTACAGGAGCCAGATAAGAGGGGTGGGATTTGAACCGGCGGCCTTCAGGTCACACTCCAAAATCGTTAAACCACCACTGAGGATATGAACTGAACGGTCAAGTTTCTGGACACAGACACTGATGTAATATACAATCATGTGAACCAATCAGTATGTTCCATAGAAATTGTAGATTTTTTTATTTTTAACATATTTGAACGGCAAAAATTTCATTAAGTGGAAGTGGCTTATTTTTCATTGTGAACACACACAAAGTGCACCATAATGAAATGTGATTTCTGCATTTAATCCATCACGTGTGCACATGTGGAGCAGCAGGCAGCTGTTGCCTAGGGAGCAGTGTAGTGGGTAACTTAAAGGTTTCTCAGTGACACCAAGGCCGGGATCTGAACCTGTGACCTTCTGTTCACATGGCCAAGATCCTAACCACAGTGCTGTGATCAACTTGGAAGAAGACTACAAGAAAACGTATCTTTTTCAAAAACTTATTTAAAAATATCAATAGATGTAACATTTATCAGAGCAGAAAGTACATCCTTGGTCCTTAGTGTTCTGCTATTGCCTCTTTTAGCAGAAATAATTTCTATGCATTTCACAACATTTTAAATCAGTCTGTGCTGAGATTTTTGACCACTCTTCCATGCAAAATTCCTTCAGTTGTGTTAAAGATGTTTGAGGATTGATGTATTGAACTTTTCAAATCACACACATTTCCACCATGTGGAAATACTGAGATGACTTTTTACAACAAATTATGTTCTTGAGCTGAATTTGTTGGGGAAGCCAGTCCTGGACAAATTCTTATAAATCTATAGCACTTACGATTGTCCTTAGAGTGGAATTGTTTATTTACAGTCATTTAAAGATCTTTTTAAATCCCTTGCCAGACTCCACAACCTTGTTTGCTGATGGCCTTACAGAATTGTTTTAGATTATGGCATGATGACACCACATCACTAGCTAAGTGGTGGCCTAGTGGTTAGGACACTGCCTTTGGGACTGGAAAGTCGCAGGTTCAAGTCCCAGCCCGAACACTACTGAGGTACCCTTGAGCAAGGTACCGCCCCACTACACTGCTCCCTGGGCGCTGTTGGTAGCTGCCTGCTGCTCCACGTGTGCACATGTGATGGGTTAAATGCAGAGGTCACATTTCGTTGTGGGGCTTGAGTGTGTTCACAATGACAAAGAGTCACTTTCACTTAGTGAACTGCAGACCCTAGATGTCAGGTTAAAGTAAGACAAGCTCCACCTGCAGGGGGCACTTTTTGTGCACACCATAAATGTTGTCATATGTCTTCCTGACCACGTCCTAATGATTCTCTGAGATACATGTCCCATTCACACAACTACGTGCTGGTCACTTTGGGCCTAGATTGCCCAAGATGCATGGCAATGCTAGGTATAAACAGGACCTGGCTTGCACACAGTACTTCCCACTAAGAATTTTTAAATATATGTAACTGATAATAAATTATTAATACCTTCTTTTTAACTTATGTAAAATCATATTTGTAAGGATAGGAAAGGATTTGTGTCCACGTGATTTGTGCGGGCCCTGTTGTCACGTGTCTTGTAAGGTGTCTCCGCCCTCACAGCTGTAGTCAATCTAGGTCATGTACGTAAACCCCCCGTTTAGTCTGTTCACTGTCGGTTCTTTGTCTTTACCATGTTAATCTGCGTCGACCCTGTTGTGGTGTGTCTTATTGTGAGTATCTGTTGTTCAGATACGTCCTGGTTTGTTTAAATACATGTCATAGCTTGATTCCCTTGCGTCTCCTTCCATAACTCAAACCGGACAATATTATTATTCCTGTATACTGATTTTATTGCTTACTTTTAAAGTTTACATTTTTAGTGGTTTTTATTTTCATTTTTATTATAGTTTATTAATCACTGGTTTTTATTTTGTACATTCTATGTATTTTTCAAGTACTTATTTTCTTATTTGTATCATTATTTTTATTTTTCTGTCTAAATTTGTCTATTTTCATGTAGTTTCTTTACTGTAAAACAATTTTGAGCTTTCTGTATGAAGGGTGCTATACAAAAAGTATTATTATTAGAATTATTATTAATATTACCATATACACTGAGCAGCCAGAACATTAAAACCACTGACAGGTTAAGTGGGGAAAAAAAAAAAAGAAGATCTCAGTACAATGGTGCCTGGGGGTTGGGATACATTAGGCAGCAAGTGAACAGGCAGTTCTTGAAGGTGATTTGTTGGAACCAGAAAAAGTGAGCAAGTGTAAAGATCTATGAGACAATGACACAACTGTGTTGGCTAAATGACTGGATCAGAGCCTCTCCAAAATGACAGGTCTTGTGGTGTGTTCCTGGTATGCAGTGGTTAGTTCACCAGTCGTGTTTCCTTGCAGTACTTCTGGTAGATACTATTAACCAGCAGGGTCATGATACTCAGGGCTTATTGAAGAGTTTGGGGTGCGAAGGCTAGCCAATTTGGTCCAGTCCCACAGAAGAGCTGCTGTAGCACTAATTGCTGAAAAAGTTAATGCTGAAGACAGATTATCACAGCTTGCAGTTTATGGGACTGTATAGCCACAGACTGGTGCGACTGCCCTTTCTGACCCATGCCTACTTTCAGAATCACCTACAATGGGCACATGAGCATCAGAACTGGTCAAGACAGGTGGCCCTATCCGAATAGCTAGTTGAGTGTGTGAGTACTTGGGAGAGAGATGGTAACATGATGGACTATGTGAAGAATGCAGGCTGACACAGGCAGTGTGATGCTCTGGGTAATGTTCTGCTGAGAAAACATGGGTCTTGGCATTCATGTGCATGATACTGTTACACAAACCACCTACCTTAACATTGTTCTAGACTGAGTGCACTCCTTCTTGGTAAAGGTATTATCTAATAATAGTGGCCTCCTTCAGCAAGATGTCCTGCCACACTGCAAAAAAAAAACTATGGTGGCTCATTCTCGCAACTCAGGACTAAGGAGCTGCAATTTGGTGAGAGATACCACAACACACCTTTAGAGGTCTTGTAGAGTCCATGCCTTATGACTGATCAGTTTATATTGTGTACAAATATGGGGCAAACTTTGAGCCTTAAAGGCCAGTTTCCCAGACACAGAGTAAACTTTATGTGGGAAATTCTTTTCATGTTAGTCCCTTATGGTTAGTCACGAGATTAGGCTGCAAGCAATTGTAATGAAGTTCTTGAGAAGGGAGGGGAGCAACTGAGGGTCATAAAGAAGAGGCAATTATATAAAACAAGAGACATAAGTGTCCATGCAGACAGGAAAAAAATACTGAATGTTCAGAATAATAATTTCTTTCATTTTGAATAAGATCACAGCTGGAACAGTGCCTGGAGTTAGCAAATATAATGGGTTCAAAGAGAGAGGCCAAGGCCAGGGTCAGAGGGAGGTAGGATGAATGTTAACGAGGGAGGCAGATAAATGAATGGTGCAGTGAGTCCCCACTGAATGAGACCATAGCCAAGGGACAGTAAGCATGATGAGAAGGATCAAGCTGCAGACATGCATATTGAGTCCATGCTGAGCAGGTTCAAACACTTGGGTGTTCACACCTCCAAGGATCATGGACTGAACATATACAAGCCCAGTCGAAAAAGGCAATGTTGCATCTCTACCACCTGAGACATTTGCATAAACTTGGAGTTCCCCAACAATTTGTTTTACAATTTAATTTGAATTATTTTATTTCAATCTAATTGAACAATCATGGTACATTTCACTACCTGTTCTACCATAACTATGTAGTGAAAGTTACTATTTGTCTTTGTGAACAAACCCCATCATACAAAGCGCACCACAATGGAGCATCCAGGGAGCAGTGTCGTGGGACAGTACGCTGCTCAAGAGTACCTGCAACACTCCGATCACATGGGCACATACCACTGCCACTCATTTCCGGGAGGTCCAACGACTTTGGGCACTACGCTTTGCACTAATCCGTGTCTCTGAAATGGGACCTAATTTTATGTTTTGCTTGCGCTTCCTCTCCCGTCCTGCTGCGGCGCTGCAGCTAGAGCGCCATTGACTCAGTGCGGTTGTCCTCTACTAGTGCTGGGGAAGGCGCTCCTGTCTGCATTCGCCCCCGTCAGCGAGGAGAGAAAATGGAGGACGGAGTGTGGCGATGACCGCGTTGCAGACACGCCAGATTTACAAGTGAGTATGCGCAAGTGTGAACGTAACCGTTCGGGAGACCGATGCATGCGTTGCAGCTGTTTAAAATACCGCGTTCCGTTGCACGCGAACATATGCTTGACAGCGGTCTCGACTCGAAGTGAGAAGTTCGCGAGCCCAAGCATCAGTAATGGCGCCGCGGTCGAAGGCCACCATAATATCATCCTCATGGATACAACATCCCTGCCGTGAACGGAGTAATCGCTGTGTTGGAAGTGCATTCACCGTTAGTGTTCTTTCGCACGTGTGTCTGTTACGTTCCTTTTGGGTTTCCAGATCGAAACCTCGTCCGTCCAACTTCGCTTTATGTCGCTATGGTGATTAGCACGATCGCCCGCTCGCGCTGGCCTTGCTAGGTTCACTTCGCCTCGGTAGATGTTCGCAGAGGCTAAGAGCTAAAGCATTAGCTTGTATTTTCTAAATGCTCGGCCAGATTTGCCCGTCGGGATATTTTTTTTTACTAAACCATCGACGCATTAACTACGTGTTGTACTATGTAACGTTCGTTTTGCCGCGAGTGAATTGCGTGTAAGCGACATCGCCTGATCATATTCCAGTGTTTTTTAGCCACACGAGCTAAGCTAGCGAGCCTGGCGTTCGGCTGTGTGGAGTTCGTTGACGCCCCCATGGACAATACGGAATAATGCTATGTTTTGTCCGCTCGTTGCGTTTTTTTCTTCCGTCCAGCTTATTTAATAACGTTACAGGGGAAAACGGGGAGAAGGTCCGTGTCCAGAACATGTGGAAGTCCTGCAGCTGAGGCTGGCTAACTCCCATCTGCGCGCTTAGGCAGCGCTAACCGCGTTCAATTTGGCGTCCTTCAGAGGGAGAGACCCCCGCAAACGGGTCCGTTTAATCACGTAATTGTCAAACGGTCAGCTGTGTGGCAACGGCACTGGATTTGGCGTGTTATTGGGAAGCTGCGCACTCGCCGGAACGTGCGGCCCGCACGAGAAGCCGATTTCAGCATCAGTGATGGCTGCTTTAGAGGATGAGCAGTGTTTTTTAACGTTGACTAACATTTTAGCGTATCTCTGATACATGTACCTTTTTTTGGGAATACGCTACAATACTGGTGCACAATTTACCATTAATAAAAAAACTAATTATGCTTAATCGATACGTGGTTTATCGTGAATATTTATTTTAATTATTTGTTTAAATTAACTTTTTTTCTTTCTTTTATTTCTTTTTCATTGCACTATGTACAGCACTTTGGTCAGTATAAACGGTGTATAAATGTGCTCTAGAAATGAATTTTACTTCCTAATTTAATACCCAGAAATTAAGGAAATAATGATGTACATTAAGGAATGACAGTCATACGTCATTAATAATAATTATTTATAGGTTGCACAACAGTGTTATCATATGACTGAGTAAATTAAGATCTTTAGCATAATAGAGGATCTATTTAGTGACCATGTAAATCCTTCATTGATGTAGGCAAAATTATCAGCAGCTGTGATTGGACAGTGTAAAATAAAAATATATATTTATTTGCTTGCTGCGTTTTCTTTTCTGCCTTAGGATTGTTTTGCCTAAGGCAATGTACAATATAATTTATATAAGCTCTAAAAAGATCCTGCAGTATGTTGACGATCTTAATGTTATGTCTTATTAATTAACAGAAAATTTAATGTTTACCCTTAATGGCTATTAATGTATGACTGTTAGCCAAAATGTATATTTTTCATTATTTTCTTATGCACTAATTAATTTATATAATAAGCATGAGGGTGTTATTGGTTAAGTTTTAATGTCTTTAATTGTGCACCAGTGTTCTAAGGGTTAGCACTTTAGCACACCAGTGTCTGTTTCGTCACTATGAAAATGTCACTCATGAATCTCATTCAGGAAAATAGGTATTAGTTATAGTTCATGAGTTCATTACCTACCTCTCTAGCAGTTCTGTTCACATCTTTTAGGCCACCATTGTGGGAAGTATAGCATCACTTGCAAAGCGCAAGACAATAATGTGGTTAGCATGTGTGATCGAAAGACCCCGCCTCTTTTCATGAGCTCTTGGTATTTAGTAAATGACTCTTTAATGAGGATCAAAGCCACTGTCCCATTTAGCCGTCGTCCGCAGAACCCCTGGGAACACCACTGCAACATCGGGCCACACACCTTTTGAGAATTATCATCTGTTGCCATGTTTGCTTTCGCCGGGTGAAGTGGAAACCATGACTTTCGTTTATACTACGTCATCACTTTATTGAAAAGTGTGTTGTTACCAAATTTCTTTTCATATTTTTTCTTTAACAATGAACCAAATGATCAACCATAACCAAGCGTTACATCATTGTGCTTTTCTCAAGTTTTTTTTTTTTTAAACCTTTCTTTTCCCATTTCCCTCCCTACGAATTTGCTAAGGAGGTGGATGGAAAACCTTGTAATATTTCTTTGACTTTTGTTTTGACATTTTACAGTATTGGAGGGAGCTGGGAAATACTTATTTTGCCACTTAAAAGTGGCAAAAAAGTGTGAAACTTTTCTCATGATACACAAGTTTGCAGTAGTATAAACCCTTTCACATTTTCAGTTAAAAACACTAAAATGTACATTAAGTGTGAATCTTTCAATGTGGAAAAATCATATTTGGTAGTTAATCGTCATTGGGCCTCTGTTGCTTTATAAGAGAAGTCATAAAATACTATTTTTCTTGTGATGACAGATTTTGTTTCAAACTTAACAGTAGTAATCGTGACAGGCCATTAAGTCATGAAAAAAGCATCCTAATGTATCTTAAACAGAATCTGTAGTGAATTGTGAATGAATCAAACTATTCTGATCACAGCTCCTGTTGAACTCCTTTTACAGAGGCAGTTAATGACCTTCACATTTTTAGACAGTGTGATGTTTGACACCGCAAACCTAAGGTGTAGAGTGCCTTATTTTTCAGAGAATAAAAAGATGTATTTAAAAAGCTAAAAAATAAAAAAGCTGCCACTGTTAGTGTGTATAGGTGTCACAGATGCCACAATAGTTAAAAAAAAGAGAAGAGAAAGAGAAAATGCATTACTAAATTCCAAATTTCACCTGCCCTTGTAATGGTCTAAGCATGCAGCTAAAGTTGCCAAATTCTTGTAGTTCATTAAAAATGTGACCCCCTTCAGAAAAGGTTTAGCTCTCTGGCTTATTCATAAATCTTGCTTTGGTTGACCAGCCCCCCAATGTAGGTTGATTGCCAATGAAAGTGACTACTTGTCATCGTTAACACACTAGAACACTGGCTCGGGCTGGGACTTGAACCTGTGACCTTCAGGTCCCAATATCCTGACCACTAGGCCACCACTGCCCACAAAAAATTTAGTATCTTATTTCAATGTTTACTTGAATCCCATTGATCGTGTATGTGGGATTTGCGTGACCGCATGATGATGCCTGTTTATTTACATATTTTATTTCAAGGTGAAACATACGACAATTAGGTTAATATTTGTATGGACATGTTTATTTTTTTAGAGTGTTGTAATTTTCATACAATCCAGATACTTTGTCATGAAAATGCTTATTTGTTTTGTTCAGATACTGATACTGATCAGCATTGTCAGTTTTTTTAGTAGTCCTAGGCCAGACTCCGTAGACATTCTCTTCATTTTCATTCAGTCCACTTTTAGAAGAATTAGGACAGCCAGATTAAATTACATCATAAATGGTGTCGTTGTTCAAGTTTAGCTTTTCATCTGCAAGTTTGGTCTAGTTTTAATAAAACTGTAAATGTGGTTACTGTCTGAGCCTGATTGTTCCATACTGTATTCGTGTAGGCCATTGTCTGGATTCTGAAATGACACTTCATTGATTGTGGCAGTGATTTCAGTGAAATCTAGTAGATTATAGACAGCACATGTGGTTTGAAAAGCTGACTAAGATGATATGCCCCACTGTTCACATTAGTTGGTCAATTGAATGAATGAAGAATCCTCCCATTAGAAGCCTTTTTAAGGGGACACAGTTTGGCAGTGTGCACAGATGCTTATTAGGTCAGGTCTGCTCCCTGTTCGGCTATATTGTAGTTGGAGTTTAATACCAGCACTGATTTAACACCCTTAATATAGATAATTATCATTCACAACATCTTGCAATTAGCATACCCAAATTAAGTGAAGCATTTGACTGAAATCTAATACTATTATTGGTTGTCCATTGATTTGTATAATTCTTTTTTTTTTTAACCCAGTGTGCAGTTTGGGTCTGAGAAACTTGCCTGTGTTAGGGCTAGTTCCTGAACATTGATTTAAATCTGGTCATGGACTAAATGGTAGTGCCAAAAACAAAATGCTGCAGGAAGTTCTTTGGTGGCCCCCAGGGTTTGTTACAGAAGGCTAGCCAAATAAAAAGCTGTGTTTGGGTCATATGACTACCTTGCTAATTGCACATACTTCTGAGTTTTTGAAATTCATATGTCACAAACACCTTTGGAAACGGTCACTTTGATGGTGGTAATCGGGACTCTTCTCTGTCTAATGAAGTTTGATCTCTTCCCTCTCTCTCACAGATCTTTGTGATGTTTACAGATCAGGATCTGCTGTAATTGTATCTTATTCACAGCAGAGCTTCAAAGACCTACAGACAGGTACAGAGCGTCACTTCGATTTCTGACCATGTCCAGTAAAGTGGCAAGGTTAATTCCAAAGGCTCTGAATTTAATACAAAGCAAATGGATATTGATGTATGAAATTGCTAATTCCCCACACTTATCTGTAGCAGTCTTTTTGGATTCACACATGCTCAAACATTCTTTCAGACTCAAAACGTGCTTATGGTGGGCACTGAATTAACTTAAATAGCTGATGTCTCATTTACACCTTAACCAGACAGATATTCTTAATGGACATGCAGTGTGTTATAATTACTTAGACTGAAAATACCTGAGAGCACTTTGAAAGGAGAATGTCTTCTTGGCACTGAGGGTATAAAAGCAGTGGAAATTTCTTCGCAGTTTTAAAAAAGCTTTAATATTTTAAAAACATATTTGGTCTTTAAAAAACTGCTATAATAAAAATAGAGAAGGGGAGAATGATAAATATAAATGATAAAATGAGACATTTTAGTGTAAAAAAACAAAACAAAAAAGAACAATAGCACTAGTAGAAAAGCAAGAACTATAATGATAAACCTTAATTAGTTGCAATGGTAGGATGTTAACTGTAAGGTATGCCACAGATTACACATAGCACATTAACATTATCCATTTAACAATACTACAGGGTGAGGCATTATATAGATAAAATAAATCCACTATAAACATGTAACCTAAATACAACCAGAAGATTATCATAGCGGGCTACAAATGATCTGTCATCTGCAAACAAAACCACTGAAAGTAAAACTAACTGAAGTACATAAATAGGATTATACGTACCATAGCAACGAACACAGCAGCAGACGATGGATAAAATAATGAGTGAACTTCAGTCCCTGAATCCCTTTCAGTCCTTTTCTTTAGAGCATGCAATGTTTAGAGGGGACTGTAGTGAAAAACTTACTTCAGCTGCTGCCTTTTACACAAATAACAGTAAATGGTTACGCCCTGTTGGGCCATGTTCACTATTTGCTTGATGCTATAAATGAGGCATTGTCAGACATGAATGCAGTATCAGGCGCTGTAACTGTAGCTGTACATAATAACCATATTGATGCTCTGAACACATTATACATGCTTTAAGAACTGTGATCTTTAAACCAATACTCTACAATAATTTTGCTCATGATTCATAATGCATAAAGATGAAAAAGGGTTTTAGAAAGTAGCAAAAAATGGACCATTTGTGGGTCCCTGAGGACTTGTTTGAAGACCACCAAGAATAGTTCTGTCTGCCATAACAAAATTCAAGAAGTGGAACGCTAAGTAGGATATTGCAGAATGTGTTACTTAATATTTAATATTTAACACTTAATATTTTTTGAAGTCTGGTTGACTAGTGACCACATTCTGTCTAGCTGCTTGATCCAGCTGCTTTTGTGCAGCTATGATTGAGAGAAAAGAATACAAATATTGAAATTGTTCCTGTATTAAACCTGGCTTCCAGTTTTGCCTAATGTGGGTTTCAGACTTGAGATTAACAAGTAAAATCAAATGTTAAAAGCAGAAATGCAAGTTAATAGTTAATAATGGCACACTCATAGGATTTACCTACCATTACTTACATTCACTACCTTAGCTGAGGTGGGGAAATGCAACATGGAGCTTAAATCTGCATTGTATGTGTGTTGCTTCTCTGTTAACTGTAGATATTCTGTTTTGAAAAGTAGTGAGTGACTCCAGCTATGGAGAGGAGTGTGAGTCCTGAGCTAGCTCAAGCTCCTGAGCCTGAGTCCAGCCAAGATCCATTGGATGCCAGCTCACAAGGTACTTACAGCTTAGACCGCTGTATTTACTGAGAGCTCCACCTTATTGATGTGCAGCATTTTTGTGGAGTTCCAAATGTGACAATAGATTCTGTCATTGGTTCCAAATTTGTGAATTTGTGGAATTACACAATTAAGCAAGTGGTCCTGGATCTATTAATTACTGCTTGCCTACAGTTCTGATTTTTTTTTGTCTTAATTCGGTCATTAGTCATTTAGCAGTAATTCCAAGCTTTCAGGTTACAGTCTTAAAATTGTTTGTCGTACACTGTCCACAGTTCAGTCAGCTGTTCCACAGGAGGAAGAAGAGAGTAAAGACCAAGAGCATGCCACTCAGGAGGGTCAAGTAGAAGACCCTGAAAAATCTACCAAGGGTTCTGCGGAGTTCAAGAAGACCTGGGGTTTCCGTCGGACCACCATCGCCAAACGAGACATGCCTGGAGAGACTGCAGTGGAGAGCCCTGAGGCTAAGGGCACACCTGTGCGCCGCAGTGGCAGGCAGGCAAAGCGCACAGACAAACTAGAGGAGTTCCTGGTGACCGTAAAGCGAGGAAGGGGAACAGGTAGACGGAGTGCTCCTGCTCAGCTGGAAGGTGGGGATCCCCCATCCCAGACCCCAACAGATGTGGAGACCGCCTCAGAAGCCAGCTTTGATGGAAATGCAGAGGCTAAAGTTGTGGATAACAAAGCACCTTCACCGGTGAGAAAGGCTAGAGGCAGGGGAAAGAAGAAGGCAGTAGCCAAGCCCAAAGGGGGCACAGATGGATCTGTCAGTGATGATGGCAGCTCTGAAAATGAAGAGGAGGCCAGCAGTGAAGCTGCAAAGGAGGTGCAAGAAGAATCTGTAACACAGACCAGCACCGAAGATGACCAGAAGGAGGAGATTGTGACTGAACTAAAACTAGAGCAGGATGCCCTGCAGCAAAATGAAGAAGAGAAGTGCGAAAAGGACAACCAAGAGAACCCTGCAGAGGACCTTGCCAACAAACGGCCATCTAGAAGTCCCGTTAAAGCAGCTGGTAAGGACTTGCCTCTCCCCAAGAGAGATGCAAAGTCTAGATTGGGAGCAATGTCCCGCCAGGAAAAGCAGTCCGAGGATGATGAGTCTTCATCCAGTGAGTCTGATAATGATGGTTATGACCCCAATGCACTGTATTGCATCTGCAGACAGAAACACAACAAAAGGTAAGTGACCTGTATGGAAATGCTGTTTTTGTGCTGTCAGTTTTACAGGTTAATAATGGGTTTAACTTTTTGTAAAGCTGCTGCAAACTAATCTTAGGTTTAAATAATTGTTTTCATGGCTTTTGTTGTTTGAATAGAGGTAGAGTGCTCTTTTAGGAGTTTTCTAGACCATCATATGTCTGTTTTAAAACCTTTTGTTATTGCTTCAACAACATTCATAGTTTAATTTAGTTTTGACATGTGCTCAGGTTCATGATTTGCTGTGACCGCTGTGAGGAGTGGTTCCACGGAGATTGTGTGGGTATTACAGAAGCACGTGGACGTCTGATGGAGCGCAATGGCGAGGACTACGTTTGTCCCAACTGCACGGGCAAGAAAATTCAGACACCGAAGTCTGCTAACTCTACAGCAGGTACTGAAAATGGCAAACGACCTGCCATTGCTATTCGCAAAGTAGAGCCCAGTCCTGTACCTGCAAGCCAAACCACCATACCCTCAACCTCTGCTGCTACTACTGCTACTTCCACAGAAGAGAAAACAGGGGAAGACCTGGGAATTAAGGGCAGAATAGAGAAGGCCACCAACCCAAGCGGCAAAAAGAAAATAAAGATTTTCCAGCCGGTAGGTCGTTGTAGGGTATGAAATTTGAAGGTGTTTTTAATTTTTTTTTTTTTTTTGATACAGTCCTGCACAGAAATGATATTTATTGTATATAGAGAATGTTACAGAAATGCCAAAACACAATACATTGCTTTAAGCTACATGTGTAAATACTGAAGTAAATTTTAAATAACTTTTAATTGGTACATGATCATTAACTTCCTTTTTTATATACATTTTCAAATGAAATGTTGATCATTTACTGCCTGTGAATATTTAAACTGAAACTGTTAAGCAGTTGTTACAAAAGTACTGAACACAGTCCTCTTTAATTACCTAAGACCTGAAGTGTGTTTATAATAGTTTGCATTTATTGAAAATGAAGTCCGCATTGCATTGGATTGACATTTTTATATTTATTTGAAGTGATGTGAAGGACCATGACTAGGATAATATGTCTCTAATTCAAACATTCTGAAATCTTCACTTCCCGATATAGGGATCATTTGGTTTTAAGGTCAACGGGAGATTGATTAAATAGATACTTTGAACTATCTAGTAAGCCATTATGTCTGGAATAAACACTGAATATTTTTACTAGGGCAAGACCTAACCATTACAGTGCTACTAGTCTAAAATTTGTTGAATATTTAAAAATGAAGGCTTTTTGGTTTAAAGGGTTATGGATAAATACACATGAAATTTAAGACAGTTCCATATGGTGGAATTGATGCTTGTGTATGCACATATATTACCAAAAACACATTCTAAACATAAAGTTACAGACCCCTTCAACAGGTGTTCTTTAGCAATGGTAAGGTTTCTGAATGAAAAGACCTTTTGTGTATCTTCACATCTTTTGGAAAAGCTTCTCTGGTAGCTTTTTGTGAAACTGGAGAAAGACTGAAATATGCCACACTCGGTCTGGTTTTCTTTAGACATATTTGATGAAACTTGAGCCATCTGATAGTTTCAGGTATTAGGGTGGTTGCAGATGTCCTGTGATTGTCTATAAAAATAACAGTTCAGGAACTAATCCATGATTCTGTACAATGTGCAGTGCAGGGAGATGTTTTAGTAATAAGAAGTTCTTGTTCAGGAACATTCATTGTAGCCTAAGTGGTTCCTGATAACTGTTGGAAGCACTGCAAAGCTCAGTAGATCTTACCAGCCCAAGTTTTCAGCAGGTAATCGTGACTGCAGAAGAATCCTCTCTACCTAAGTGCATTGGTCCTGGCTGTGAGAGGGATGCTCTGCCTGACTCTGTTTACTGTGGAAACGACTGTATCCTCAAGCATGCTGCCGCTGCCATGAAGACCATCACAACTGATGGCAAGGAGGCAAAACCCAAGGAGAAGGCTAAAACCAAAGTACAGAAAAAGACTACAGCAAAGTCAACACTCAAGGTATTACACAGCAGCCAGGTTTGGTTACATAGGGATTGCCCAAAAAGCATTGTTAAAGCATTTAGTATTTAGTTTTATATATGCAGTAAATTTTAATTGTGAACCATAAACATCATTTGTGAAGGTGGTTATGCCAGTAGTAATAGCAGGTATAGTGTGTGTTTTTCTGTAAGTTGTACATAACTAATATGTACGGATGCGTGATATAGGAATCATTTTAATATTGGCAGTTTTTTTTTGTCATGTTTACATTTCACGGCTGTTTTAACCTGATACTTGATGCATTTATTGCTTCCTGAAAAAGCAAAATGTTTAGGCTGGAATTTGGTGTTAAAATGCTTTCTATTACTAATTTTACCTCATTTGTAAGGTTACAGAAAAGTTTTTGTAGCACAGGTAGATCCACCTTTTTAAATTTTAACATTGGTAAATATTATATATGGAAAAAA